>JBBMEG010000003.1:7867527-7912447 GCA_037832605.1 Cyclanthera cordifolia
TTTGTCATCACTTATATACCCATGATCCTCCCCTCTTCTAACCAATGTGGGATACTTTGTTTGCATCCCAACACAGAGAACCACAAACTCTACGTAGATGCACAAATAAATGAGATTCAAATAACAATTTTGATGATCGAATCATTGACGAGGGTGATGATTTCATCTTGTATGCAATTATTTATTAGTATTTTAATATAAGAGAAAATGTATTTGGTTCTCATTATTAAATCAACCAAAGTTGAGAACTTTATTGAATATGATCTCCATATTGGTAAAGAAACATCACATCACATATTTTCTTCTTTTTTTATTAAAAAAATAAAAATCATAATGAACCCAATTTCTCAAAAACAATAAAATAAAATAAATAACTCCATACTTTAATCAAGTTTTTTGACAGCCCTTCATATCATTTGCTTCAATTTCTAGCCTCAGAGTGGAGATTTAGTGCATAAACCTGTGGCTTCAGATTAATAAGAGATAAATAATACATATATAAGTAATTTATTATTTACAATAATTTATACTATTTTGTTACCAAAATGCTATCCATGTCACAAATCACAAGGACCACAAGTGAAAGATCATTCTAATACAACACTTTAATATATGATATTATCATAATATATTAATGTGTTTAATTATCTTATCCAATGCTTCTTACAAAACTTGTACCAATTATAATACATATAGTTTTCAGATGGAGTCTCCATTGAGAAAATTAGAGACAATTTGTGGCTTCAAATTTGTGGTAAGATTTTCAGATAAGTCTAAGTTGTTTTCAAGCACAAGTTTTTCTTTTCTTTTTCTTGGTGGCTCATACAAAAGGATGATGACTCCCACAATTTGCCTTCCTACCCAATATTCACATTAAATTCTTCTTACAATTAGTGTTTTGAACCCCCCATTTAAATGTGTAAAAATTAAATATGAGTGATACGTGTATGAATTGAGTCCACGTGATTTGAATTAGACGGATCCTATAAATTTTTACTATCTATAGGACTTTTTTTCTGGTGACTCAATCATAGAAACTTCACACGTGCTTAATTTTGAATAGTGTTTTTGTTTGGTAACTTCTTTAGAATTTGTTGAAAGGATATCTGGAAGGGATGCAGGAAATTGTCGGGCCCAAAAAGATCAAATGATCAGAATTTTAAAGTTGGTCCAAATCTTGGACCACGAACGTTACAATTATAATAACATAACTCGTCTTTTGGCTACCATAATTATTCTCAACCTTGACTATGTAAAATCATTTGTCATAAAAATCTCTGGTGTTATAATAACGTACATGAAAACACAATTTACTATAAATCATGTTATAATGGTATATGCACTTCAAAACAAGTACGTGTTAATATTAATCTCTCTTATTATAACAACTTATAATAATTCAATTATTGTTCTAAACACATCATACCTTTTAGCATGTAAATATTTATTGTAATATTGCTCGAAGAAACACACTATCTTTTCTAAAATATGGTTAGTATAAAAATAACAATTAATATAAATAAAAATAACTATTAACAAATAGTTTTTGTTTGATGAACTAATTTGCCCATTAATTTTTTTTTTTTTTTAATATTATTATTAATTGATTTTGAAATAAAATCTTAAAAACATGATTTTCTTACCTCTTCCCCTTGATCTTTAATCCCAAACAAGGCTTTCCTATAAATTCTTTTTCCTACCACTAATCTCCAAACCAAAGATTAACCCACTTTAAACTTGATTATTTTCCTTTTCTTTCATCTTCTCAAATATTGGTTTAACCATTCTGGTAGGATAAATTATAAGTTTGGTCCTATAATTTGAATAAAGTTAAAGAGTTTAGTTTTAAAAAGTTTTAAAAATTAGAATTTAATTATCATTATGATTTGAATAAATTAAGAATTTAGTTCCTAAGATTTGATTAATCTGTTTCGTTCCTACTTGTTAGTAAATTAAGTATTTAAAAGTTAGTTGTTCATGTGTCCTATGATGAAATTGTGAGTTAAATGACCGACTGAATAAAAAGTTACATCTTTTACGTATGAATAGTTAACATCTGCATATTTAATTCGCGGTGAATAAAAATAAAAATGACAATATTTTAGATTTTATCAAATTATATGGACTAAATTCTAATTTTTAAATTTATAAGGACTAAATATTCTAAATTTTTTCGAACCATAAAAACTAAATTTAATTTCTAAAATCATAAATACTAAATTATAACGTTTTTTTAACTATATGAACATACACATTTTTCTAGTTTGTGGAATTTTAAAATAATAAATATCGAAGATGACAATAACTTTTCAAACACGAGTAATATGTTTCAAACAAATGAAAAGTAAATGGATTCTTAGATGTCTAGAGTTTTAGGTGTGAAGCTGGTGAATAACCGAAATCTTAATTAAGACAGTTGGTCAAGTTATTTCAACCTAAGGAAACTCGAACGGATTCAAAAGGCACGTTTGGGGGAGGGGTTAAGTTAACCCGAATTAACTTAACCCCAAAATCTTCTAAAATCGCGTTTGGCACAACGATATCTAAAAACTCCAGTTGGCGTCAATCGGATTAAAAGAAATTGCCCAAATTCCTAGGTTAACCGAGTTGAAAATTTATGGAAAGATTTTGTTAATTATCAAAAGCGTGTTTGAGATGAGTATTAATTTAACATTAATGAACTTAAGGTTCGTTATAATTTTTTTTTTTTTTTCAATTCACATATATATTTTTATTTATAAATTTGTTGAGATATTTTAGTTCATTTACAAAATTAAATAGTCAAATTCTCAATTACATTATATTGCATGTCATTTTTATATCTAACCTTATCAACATGTGTGACTTAGAAGTTCTAAATATAATTTACAATTTTAAATATAATTCACAATTAAAAAAGAAAAAAAATCAATTAAACTTCAAAATTCTATAAGTTTTCGTCTAAAACTTACCTTTTTTTTTAATAAGCTCCACCAATTTAAACAAACAAATCAACAAAATTATGGACATTTTATATTATTAGTATAAAAACTCATGAGCTATAAGGGATGATTGAATTTTTTTTGTTACTAAGATATGATTTTATTTCATGAATCTTGTTCGTTTTTTTTAAATATTTAATTTTAGTGTTTATATTCGAATGAATTTTATTTTATTGTTAAATAATGGCATATGAATTCAATAATTACAAATTTGAGTATCCATTTACTAATATTTTGAAAGTCAATTCATTCTCTTTAGTGTGATCATTATCAAATAAAAATTAATTCATCTAATTCATTGTATTTTAATTTCATACAAAAGAAAAATAACTCAGGTTAACTTAACATATATAACAAACACACAACACTCAGCTTAACATCGGCCACAAACACAATTTAACTTAAAACTCAGATTAATTTAACACCCCTCTTAACTTAACTTCTTCTAACTTAACTCCTCTTAACTTAACTTCTCTTAACTTAACTCCTTGCCTCAAACACGTGTTTTTATGGGATGCTTCTTTTTTTTAATTTTTTTCTTTTTTTTAAAATGGCTACTTATTCCTGGGTAGGTTGTTCCTCAATTTTACCATCATTCATTTACGCTATTTATTTTTACTATAAACAAAATAATATTATGTAAAAAAAAAAAATAATAATTGTTCGAATTTTTTTTTTTTTTTTTTTAATTAATTCTAGATAGAGAAATAAAGAGTAAGAGATTTTAGGAGGGTTTTTTTTTTTTAATTTTTTGCCTTTTTTATTTAATATATTTTCATCCATTCTTTCTTGTCTTTTCTTTTGTGTTACTTTATTTCTTTTTCTTTATAGTTTTCGTGACTTTCTTCGCTTTTCCTTTTTTTCTTTATATATATTTAGAGTTTTTATTTTTTTTTTAATATATTTTAATTCTTTTCTTGTTGTAATACTTTCTTACTTCATTAGTTGTCTATATATTTTGTATTATATATTTATAAAAAAAAGTTTAAAATATATGGACAACTATTTTTAAATATTTTACTATTATAATTTTAAAAATATTTTTTTATACTATTTTTTACATTTGTCTAATAAACTATAATTTCTTTAAGAAATTATTATATTATATCATTAAAAGTTTAAGATCATATTCATACAAGAATAAAAATGCATGCATATGGGATTGAATGCAATGACAAAAACAAGTTTTTTTTGCTTTTATCACTATTCCTTAAATGTAATAGGTAGGTGCACTACTACATATTACTCCCTACAATAAAACATAAGTTCCTATTAGAACAAACAAAGTGAAGTAATTTACGTTTCACTACTTACGGAGACTTAAATTAGGAGTGAATGTTATACATTTTTAATGTCAACTGAGCTATGCTCGCTTTGGTGGCTTATTCCTTGATTAACTGCGAATTTGGTTCCTGCAAAGTCATCCAAAATCTTATTTCTACATTTAAGTCAATATCAGTACAAACAGGTGGCAGTTTTATTCCAGCTCATCAAACAGTTTTTGTACCAAGCTTACAACTACCTAGATATTCTACTTAAGCTTGTGAAAATCCACTTACTCATATATATAGAGATCGAGAGTGAAATGTCGGAGATGGATGTACTCAAAAGTAGATAATAATAATAATATTGGTGCATGGTCTTCTCCGTGGACGTAGGCTATTTTAGCCGAACCACGTAGTTCTGTTTGTTTTCTTTACTCTTACTTTACTCTCTCACGACTATATCTTAGATTTATGGTTGTATCTCGCATACAAGAAAAATGAATAACATTAGAATTGATGTATAAAACTAAAAAGAAAGAAACAAATAGCTCGAGAAACCTTAAAATTAGTGAAGAACAAGAACTTACCTGATCTTCAAGATTTAGGGAGATTCTTCTATTTAAAGCTGGATCAAGACAAAGCATCAAGGAAGCAACGATTCTGGCGTGAAATCGCCAGAATCACCTTCGTCTCTAAACGAGGAAGGAGATCGAATCGACAAATGAATTGAACAGTGGAAAGAGGGGTTTTGTTCAGGAAGCTTGGTGCATTTAGATGTGTCGTTCATGCGTAATTTTGATCGACAACGTGCAAAGAGGTGGAGCAATCTTGGACATTCATCTTATCTACCACTACAATCTCATATGTCCATCATCACTCAAATCGATTCGGTCTAAAGAAGGTTTTTGGTTTAATTCATTACTTCTTAATTTGGTCTAATCATTTTTCTAAACTAATTGGGCTTGATTCTTATTGGTATTGGGCTCAAGGAAGTTCTTGGATAGTTTAACACAAGTATTGGGCCTAGCCGTTTTGAAACAAAACTTTTCGATTTTACAAAATAACAATTTTAGTATATTGTTAGTCTTCGCAATGTATGTGTTATTCAATTGAGTATTTGCCGTGTGAATTTTGTCCGGTCACACAACCTTTGTGCCGATTGAAGAACTTAAGATCATGAATGACTAATGTTGAACTGTAATAACATCAAACAATCAAATAACTGCGCCACTAACTCTTTTGATTAATCATTTGAGTTTCAATTCATAAGTTCTCTAGAGGAGTACATTTTTAAATAGAATTCTTTGAAAAAAAATATAATTTTAATAACGTTAATACACCAACATAACAAAATGTTAGACTAGATTGATAACTACGCAATTTTTAAACTCGAGGTTATTATTCTGATTTTGACACGAGTTTAACTTTGAAAAAAGAAATTAAATAAATATGTAAACTAAAAGGATACATCACAATTAAAATTGAGTGGGTATTTATCTCAAAAAAAAAAAAAAAAGAAAAATTGAGTGGGTATTATTGAAATGTGATAAGTAAAAATGTGTGATTTTAAAATATAGAAATCAAATAAAAATTATATATCAAAAGTCTTACCCAACACTAAACGAATACATTTCTATTATTTTTTATCTCCGTATGGAAAAGTTTCAAATTTTTTTAATTAATTAAACTCGATGTAACAAAATTATATATATATAATTTAAAAAAAGAATGGAAAAGAAAAGTGGGATTTTAGAATGAAGATGAGAACATAACATACATTTATACCCTAAACTTTTTTGATGTTGTGCACACTTTGCTTAAGTAGAGCGGTTGAGATTTCTAATCTCATTGGAATCACAAGTTCTCTTATCCTTAAACTTATGATATTAATTACATATCAACATATATTTCAACATAAAATTCATCAATTCCTGATCTCATATTTGGAGACATCAACCACAACAGATTGCTCATTTGATTGAACAGTCTTGGAAATCTCATTCTTTGGGATCATTTGTTGTTCACAATGTGCTATCTTATCACCGTTTGATTCAATTGAAATCTCATGATCTTTACTCTTGCCCCACAAAACAAGATACAAACCAATGATTATGACCAATGCTCCAATGATCCTGTAAAAGAGTTCAAAGCTAACTTAGAAACCAAATGAAATTGTTGGTAATTCAATCAAATATTGTTGCACGTGCGAAAGAAAATAAGAAAAAAATAAAAATGGGTTTAAAAACGAATGTGAACGGCCTCTATTGATATGATGTATATTCAATGATAGCCAAAAACAGTCATAAGGATTTATGTTTAAAATGGACGATATAATATAAATGTGAAAATGCATTAAAGATCAATTTTTTTCTTGACAAGTGATATGAGAGTTATGCCCCTTTTCTTAATCTTTATCGACTAAATTCATTGAATATCTAGTTGGATAAAATAATAAGATTAATCGTAAATTAAGTTAGTGAATATAAGTCAATATAATAAGTATCATATCAGCGCTATAAAGATATGTTGTCCTAAACATGATGATTAGGAACATGTTAGTTTTGTTTCTCACCTTCCCAAAACCATTATCTCAGACAAGATAAATGAGCTCATGATTGCAACTAGAATCATACAAAGAGGATTGAATGCAGTATAAAAAACGGGTCCTTTAGCTTGTATCACCACTCCTTGAATATAATAAGTTGCTCCGGTACATATTGCTCCCTACAAACCAAAGCATAATTTCTATTAGAACAAAGAAAAAAAAATCAAATTGATCATCAAAATTTCATTTGAGAATTGTTCATTCTTATATAACTTACTGAATAAATAACCGTTAGAAGCTGAGAATCAAAGTGCAAAGACCAAGCAGAAGGATTTCCTCTTTCAATAATCAAAGCCACAATAGAGTTTCCAATGATGCCCACCAAGCATATCAATGTTGTAAGCGTCAACTCCGCCGAGTAAGATTTCAACGTAATAGCCTAGCGATATCAGTGTCGAATTAACTTCAATAATTTTCACAAAGCAAAACAAAAGTCAATTTAATCATTTTTTAGACGTTTGGATTGAGATTTTAAATTTTAAGTATTTAAAAATAATGATTTCAGTTAAAAATTTGTAGTAATTTTTATAAATACTCGAAAGAAACCGCCCCTTAATTACCTGAAGAATGATGAAGGCTGCCCAGCAAAGGCACCCAGTTGTAATCATAAGAGATCCCTTGAGTTGACTTACATGATTTGAAAAGTCAACACTTGAATTAGAAACAGAGTGATGGTTGACTTTGGCCCATGGTAGATTTAATATGGGCCCAGTTAAGAAGGTCATTATCATGGCTCCTCCTATTGTCACAATGGTTCCTAAAATTTTTGCTTGGCTTCTCTTTTCCAAAATATTCACTTTCTCAAGCCTGTTCATATATTAACAAATAAATAAATAAAAATTTGTAGGTCTCATTCAAACTCTTGAAAGGGTAACGATGAAGCTGAAATGAATAAGTAAAAATATTCACTTTCTGATAGTATGTCACATCATATCACATCTCAAATACTTTTCGTAACTCCTAAAACCTTCAAACAAACAAAAATTAATAACATCTCTTTTCTAAACATTCTACTAAAACCTTCAAACAAACGAGCTATTACTAAACACTCAAAATAACTTCTCCATAAAAACGCAAACAAACAGCCCCTAAAATTCTTGTGATTTGAAAATACTTTTTTTTTTATATAATAAGTTCTAAACATAGAAGACATTATGTCAAAGCCAACTCTATAAAGTAGGAAATTTAATTTATGTTAAAGGATTATGATATTGTAACTACGGGCATATTATTTTTCTTATTCTTTAATGAAGTAATCAAGATAAGTGTTTTGATTTTTTTTTTTTTTTTTTTTTTTTTATAGAAATGAGATAATAACTCTTAAAATAAATAGAATTTAAAAAATAGTATTTGAACTTTAGAATCAACTAATGTTTAGTTTTAAATCCTAAACTTTGAAGATTAATTTACATGTATGCTATGTCAATATTCCATTAACTTGTATTAGATGTATACCAAAAAGTTAAGAACAGTGACCCAATGTTGGGAAGACAAACAAAAATAATAATTATTTAATCGGCATTTATCTTGAGGTTTGAATCCTAGTTAGTGACAACAACATAATTAATATGAATTCGAGTGAGAAAAATAGCATTTCAAATTTCTTTTTATTATTATTATTATTATTAAAGTTAATTAGAAGCAAAATAATAATATACCTGGAAAGCCAAGCGAGGAGGAAAACAAAAGCAGGTAGAACATTGCTCAAGGCAATTGTAAAAGTTGCAGTTGTGAACTTCATACCAGTGTAGTACAAATTCTGATCAATTACTGGCCTGTCACTCACAAATCCATTTTATCATCAATTAAATAAATATTATTTATTTTATCAAAATATAATATAATCTCTCTTTTTTATTACAAGCTAGCTTGTAATTGCCCAAACATTTAGAATAATTCACATTTATCATGATCACCTCACCCATTTTTGTGATATCTAAAACTATATACTACTTGTTTATCTTCAACTGTTTTGAAGGGTGAACTCTTCTCACATACTTATAGATATTTGCAACTAACTTGATAACATGATTGAGATATGTCTTGAATTATGATATTTCATGATTAGTAAGTCGGAGGTCAAGAGCGACAAAGACTGCACTATATTATATTGAACTCCTCACAAAACCTTAGCTCATGATTACTCATAATTATTTTTTCTTTTTTTATATTTGTGACTGTCTAGGTCAGCTTGCGCGCATCTCGACTATTGTCACTGGACATACTTCCTGACCCTACAACATTTGGATGTCAAGGAAATTCGTATGAAATTAATTTCTAAGTAGGTGGCCACTATAGATAGCATAGGAATTGATTATTTTCTCATTTATCCGCACATTATTAGTGAGCCATGTAAATATGTGTGTACCCGCTTAATTTTTTATCCACTCGGGTAGGGTCCAAAACACTTTTTTTTTTTTTTTTTTATAGTGTGAGCATTCATCTCAAAATAAATCAGTGATGAGAGGATTAGTCTATTGTTATAAGGTCTCCTCATTTTTCAATACGGGATACTCAACACGTTAAAGTTTTGCTTTTGTTGACAACAGCTTTGGTGCTAATACATAACAAAAAAAAAAAACTCATATTATTAAATTAAGGGAAAGATCATGTGTATATAAAAAAAAAAAGATAGCAGCATCTATCACAATAATATTATATCAATGAGGAGAATCAGATATTTGTCTATTATAAGTTAATGCATAGTTACTATAAGTTCTTTACTAGTTTCTTAATCATGACTTAAAAATTTTGAGATCCTTTTTTTTATTTACATTTCAATATTGATGCATGCACCTTTTTTAACTATGAATAATAATGAAGTTATATGCATGTAAATTAGTGGTATAGTTATAATATTAATATGATGAAATAGCAGTCAAGCCTTTCTTACTCCAAAAAACCTAGTACCACAATCTTCAACATCAACGAATAGGTCATCTTCGGCCTCCCTTTCCTGCATGCAATACTAAAAAATTCAACCTTTTTTTTAGAGATCATTAAAAAATTATCCTATCTTTGTAATTGACTTTTTTTTTCTAACCATTAAATTACATCTTAGCAATTTCAACTTAACCCCAACAAATAAAAGTAACAAAAGTTCATTAATTATTATTTTATATATATATATATATATGTATGTTTAAACACTCGAAAAATCATATTATAATAAAGAGATTTGAAAAAAAAAAGTATGGACCTTTCAAAGATTAGGGCAAAAGGAGCCATAACAAGAGTAGCTACAATTTGACGATAAACTGCGAAAACGTGTTGGCTCATGCCCTTATTCATAGCTGACTTTGCAAGAATAGCCAATCCAGCGAGACCAAATTGAACAAAAAGAGCTCCCACATAAGGCTTTGCCAAACCAAAAAGCCTCACAAAGTCCTTCATTTTTAGGGTTCCTTAGGTAAGTAAGATATATGTTTGTATGAACAAAATTGAGAGGCCTTTGAATGTGGTTTTATACATGTTTTTTTTTCTTCATGGCTAAACACAAAGCCATGTTTAGGGAACTCCACTAAGTCAAAAGAAAGAACAAAAAAAATAAGGATCATTAAAATTAATTAAAATTACACAATTAGAAGAGTACAAGAAAATGGGTTTCATATGTGTAAAGTGAAAAGCCATTATTTTGTCTTCTTTCATTTTTGTGAGTGCTTAGAAGGGCAATAACAAAAGGTTTATAATTTTGAATCCTCCAATTTCAAAGTTTTGTGTACTAATAAAACACATCCTTACATTATATTATGTAAAATGGTGTTAATTTTTTTTTTTTTTTTAATTTGTTCTGATAATTGATCCGAATACTTCACAAAATCGCACCAAAGATATTAGCCCTAAGGTGAAGCGTTGATTAGTATGATGAATATTCACCAAATTCAATATATGGTCATTAAAGGAGCGATGAATATCCTCTATAATCATATTTCATCTCTCAATCACTAGCGTGTATCATTCGATTAAGAAATCGTGGGTTCGAGTCTCTCAAGCCTTGAATATGAGTTTAAAAATGGAAGGGTCGTAACTCTCACGAAAACATTCACCAAGCTCTACTTTTCTCTCTTTTTAATTCTTATGGTTTTTTCTTCCTATATATTCATTCTATCAATTTTCTCATTATTTTGTCTCGTTAACTATTGAAAATATAGTCTCTTAAAAAAAACAATCGTAAAATTTAGTATTCAATAATGAAGAATCATTGATCTCACGATATCGTAGATATCGTAGATGATTAAGAGTTACGAGTGGAACAATTTGTACATCAAAAATCTTTTTTTCTAAAAACTTTTATGATTATTTTTAAGCTATAATTAATATTAATTAAATTTTTTTTAAATTAATCATGAATTAGCTAAGCGGCAAGGAGAAACTAAGAGATTAGGAATAATATGGTAAAGTAACACAAATTTTTTCTATTAAAGCAGTCGAGATGCTTCCTAAACTCAAGATTTATGAATAAAAATATTAAATTTTAAATATGTTATAATACATATTTTATCATTCTATTTCCTACCATAATATAAAGAAGATAAAAGTAATATTTTTAATTACTTTATTTTTTGACTTTAAAATAAAAAATTTAACAATAAAATAAGTATGAGTATTTATTGAAACGAAAATCATCATTTTTTTTTTTAATCCCAAGTAAATTCAGAAGGAAAAAAAAATTATGAGTTTTTTCAAAATTAAAAATATTTTTCTCAAAAAAACAAAACAAAACAATTATGATAGAATAAAATTCAATTAATAAATCTTCTTAATATTTTATTTCTAAGAGTAAGAACAATTACATGCAAAAAGATTTGAAACATGTCCTCATGATTTTGAGTATATATTGATATCTATCGATAAACTATTACTATTTTAACTAATTGACTTTAAATTTATTAGATAAAGTGTAAAGTGTACAAAAAAAACGAAACGTGTCGACTTTTCTTTCAATTAGAGAAAAGCAATTATTGAATTATTTTGGTTAAGTGAGAAACAACTATTAAATTATATTAATAAGCAAATTTATTATAACTTCAAATATTTTTTTGATAGCTACATGCATGTCCCTCTTTAATTAATTACTCAGTTTAATTTACAATCAAATAAATGTATGTATCGGTGTACATCCAAAAACTATAAAGTTATAGATTCGAATTCTCGAAATTAATATAAATATATTATATTATATTATATTATAAGGTAATGCAAAAATATTGGATGGATGGATGGGGTCATTAGAGAGGACCCTAAACCAACCCTTGGGGTGATGTGGTCAGCGACAGGCAGTGGTGGGTTTATCCCATTCCGTTGTATGCTTTTTTTAGAATTATGGCTGTAAGTAGTTTTCTGACTTAGAATTTTTTTTTTTTTTTTTTTTCTGACTTAAAATCATGGGCAAGATGGCATTTTCCTTCTTAAATTCTGATTTTTTTTTTTTTTTTCTACTTTTGTCCAAATACTTTTGATTTTGATTTTTAGACTTTTAAATTTGATTTATTTTTATTATTATATTTTTAAATGTTCAAATTTTGGTTTGAACTTTAAAAAATGTTTAAATATTTAATTGAAATTAGTTTAATAACGTTAATTTTAATACGAATGAAAAACTATGGATATATTTCTAAAGCTTACTGAGAAACATTATATTTTTTAAACAGAAAAATTAACAAAAAAATGTTTTATTAAGGATTTTTTTTTTTTTTTTTTTTTTTTTGAAAGCACATGCATCATAATGAAACAAATTAAAAAATTGAAAGTCTATAGAATAAAATTAGATTTTTGAAAATAGAAAGATCAAAATAGAACAAAACTCAAAGTCAAATAACCAAAATGATATTTTACTTACGGTATATTTGGGCCACCAAGATGAAGTTGAGAGAATGAGAATGTGGATGATTTTTTGTGTTTGGTCAACTGAGAATCATTCTTCACATAACCGTGTTTACTCAAAATCACATTTTTATTCTCTTCATGTAACAATTTTTTAATTACTCTCATAATTATTTTTCGCTTATATCATACTCATTATTTTATTTTTCTCATAATCGTTTTCCCTTCACTCTCAACGAAAATAATCTTTCTCCTCATAATCATTCATTCTTTCTGTTCTATCCCTAATTTTCATTCCCTTAATGATCATTTCTAACACATCGGGGAATGATGAGAGTGATATGGTTTGTTTGGGAGAAATTGATTGAGAATAATTATGAGAGAGGAATTAAAATTAGGGAGAGAATAAGAAATAGAATGATAATTAGAATTTTTGGTAAAAGTAATAATTGTGGAAAATATGATTATTTGTGTTGGGTGAAAGGAATGATAATGAAGAAAATAAACTAATGGATATAATCTGAGAGAAAAAATAATTGTTATGAGAGAAAATAAAATGTTGTTATATGAGAATAATAAAAGGTAGTTAGAAGAAGAATAAAAAGATAATATTATTCAAACGTGATTATGTGAGAAATGACTCTCGCTGACACAAATACCGAAAATCACTCTCATTCTCCCCATTTGTTCTTAGTGGCTCGAACATACCTTAGAGAAGCAATGTGAATTAGGATGAGAAGTGGAAAGGAAATGATTATGAGAAAAATGATTATTTGTGTTTTGGATTAAAGAAATGACAATAAAAGAAAATAAAATAATAGGTATATGATAGGAGTGAAAACTAATTATGTAGGGGATGTTTGGAATCAGATTTGGACTAGTGTTTACCAAATACTCCTAAAAAAACTACATCCAAATTAACAAGTTTTGAATGTTATCATTACTTTTAAATACTCAAAATAAATACTCATCCTAAATATTAATTTTAAATACTTTTAAAAACTACATCCAAACGAAGTTTTGACTGTAATCATTACTCATAAATACTCAAAATAAATTTTAATTCTAATTACTAATTTCAAATACTCTTAAAACCTACCTGATCCAAACAAGGTTTTTTACTACAATTATTACTAATAATTACTTCTAAATACTCAAAATAAATCTCCATTTTAAATATTCTCAAATACTACATCCAAACAAATATTTAAACGCAATCATTACTTCAAAATACGAATTCTAAATACTCTTAAAATCTCAATCCAAACATCCCGAAGATAATAAAAAGTTGTTAGTTATAAAAAGAGTAATTTTGAGGGCCGAAATTTTAAAAATCATCTCCATTTCATTCTTCTCTTTATTTTTGGTGGCCTAGGAAAATGTTTGGTATGATGGGAAAGATTGGGAACGAAAGAGAAGGGATTTCTTCCCATTGTTTGGTTCACCAACTTCCATCTCATCGATCACTAATTTATTCTTCTTACTTTTCTTCATCTATTCGTTCCCTTTCCTACCCTTCTTTTTTTTCTTCTCACTGTAGTCAAACGTGTCCTCAATGATTAGTGTTTGGATCTGAAAAGATTTTTTTTTTTTTTTTTTTTTAAAGAAAAAGACAAGGCAAGACATGAAAAGAGAATTGTGTTGCATAAAAGGAAAGAAAAGGAAATGAAATGAAAGGAAAGATAGTCCCTCAAAAATAGGAAATTTAGTGATTTAATGAAAGAAAAAAAAATGTAATGAATGGATGCAATCAATTAGCAAAGTTAAACCCTACTTTATATTCAAATTATTGAATATGGACCCCTTACCCCTTTCTTTTTTATTGTAAAGAAACATCACTTCTCTCATTATTATTTTTAGAAAGCTCATCTCATATCAATTATGCTTGAATAATTTGTAGCTTCAAAGTCCACAAACCTTTCCATTCAGATTAATGAGAGAGAAAAAAAAATGTTTTATTTTCTCAAAAAAGTATTATATATTATTAATATTCTAAATTATATATTTTAAATTATAAAATATTTAGATTTATCTTCTCATCACTTAAATATTTATATTCACACAATCAATATTAATCACATTTTATTCTTATTTTTTTACTTTTTATTTTTTTTAATAGACATTAATATTTAGGTTATTCTTTAAGTATATATATGATCTAAAAATTTCTCTTTAAAATGCTAATTAATAGTGGAGAGCAAAAATATTGAAACACATCACTTATAAATCATTCATTTATAATTTAAGTCTTAAACTTTCTCATTTTCTATTAGTATTGTTACTCCGCAAATACATATATATGTGTTTATATATATATATATTATAAGTAACAAATCTTAAACAATTTCATAATAATATTAGATACTATTTTAATAAATCTTACGTAATATCTAATAATATTCAAATATCATATCTAACAAAAATATCTCAACCATACTTAATGTTATTACTACTCTTTCAAGTCGGAGCATTAGGGATGACTAATTATAAAAGTCAATGCACATCGTGGTACTTCTGTGGTTAATCAAATCATCGAGCCGAACATACTTATGTTCAAGTTATTGCATCTTATGAATCGGTCAGATTTCACGAATCGTGAAACTGTTGTCGATAATGTTGTTGACATAAATACTACAAATATGATGTTTGATTGCACCACACAAATCGCGTGAATTTTATGAATTCGTCGCGTGAATTTCACAAATTGATGACACTAAAAAAAATATAATTCTAATACAAGTAAACTATTACTATATATATTAAACCTGAAAAAGAAAATGTGTTTCTGTAGTCCAATGATTCATACAATATAATAATGAATAGTACAAATTGTACAGATGAACTTTTTTTTTTTTTTTTTTTTTTGTTCTCTCAAAATTAAAAATATTAAAATAGTGATGTCATGGTAAAAGTATGGAAAGAAAGCATCCATGCAAAAAGACTAATCTAGAATAATCATTAAAGGAGCAACAGTCAAGATTTTTTCTTTTCTTTTCTTTTTTTTCTTTTTTTTTTTTTTGAAATTTTTTATTTTTTCCAATAAAAATTTACATATCGAACTTGTAAAAAAAAAAAAAAAATTGAAATATATTGAACTTGTAAAATTTAATATATGTAAAAACTTTAAAAAGAATTAAGAAAATCAAAAACCATTTGATTTTATATTTTAGAAAATCAATATATATTAAGAAAATGAATATAAAAATATTAAAAAAAATAAAGATATATTGATATTCAAATATGATGACAGAATAAATATAAATATGAAATATTGAAGTAAAACCATTGAAAATCTTGTGACATTTTATGAAAAATATGGGTGATTTCGATTTTTGTCAGTTTTATGCTATACCAACAATCGAATCAAATACCGAATGGGTCAGTGGTGCAGTGGTTTCATTATTTGGTGTTATTTCAGTTCAACATTTACGTCACGAGTTTGATCCGTGAAATCGATATTTGCTCTCAATTTGTACTAAAAAAAACAATCGAATCAATATTTTTCAATTTAGTTCGGTTTTCAGTTTTTATTTCAATAAAAATTTGATTAAATAGAATATTTTTGAAAAATGAAGTTGTTATATAAGAATTATTTTTAAGATGTTATAATTAACATAATTTTTTATTTTTATTTTTTTTTTTGAATACTTATAATTAAAATAATTGAATGAAAAGTTATTGGATAGATAATTTCCCAAATAATAATATTCAAAAAGAAAAATAATTTTCTAAAAACTTTGGAATCTTTTTATCATACAATATCTTTAAAACTTGTATGACTTGTTTTCCACTATACCTAATATGACCTTATTTTAAAAGTACTAAAAACATTACTTACATTTATTAAAATATAATAAAATGAACATTTCACCATTAAATTATGTATTATGTATGACAAAAATGATGCAACTACATCCCTCCCAATGGTAGTGATGTATCATTCACACTTGCATTATATACACTATAATATTTTTAATCTGCTATAGTACTATTATTTGTCACCTAATCACTTTAGTAATTAAATTTCTAAAATATTATAGAAAATCATAACTTACACCTACTCAAACATCATAAATTATCGGAACTAGTGAAATTCAATCGAATAATTTCACTTAAGACAAGATTATGATTGACCAATTAATTTTGAAATGAAATCCTCATGTATGCACATCTCTACTCTTTTCACCTAATACCAATGCAATCAACAATAAACATGTACACAAAAATCTACTAACCCAAACTACCCAATCCAAATCGAAAAAAAAATTGAATTAAATTGTAACTTTCTTTGATTTTGATAAGTCACTATTTAAACACATCAAACAAACAAGCTATTACTGCAATTTCTTCTTTAAAACCATTCAAAATAACCCATGATTTTCAATCACTCCACAATTATTGTTAATCAAACACCTCTTATGAGTTAACCAATTTTTGTTCGTTCAATCACAATTCCAATTACAAATAATATTATATAAAGATGTAAAACTATAAGTTCCTAACATAGTAGAAAGGAGCATGTCTAACGAGATAGACAATTTAGGTTCGAGTTAATTATCATACACGTTACCTTTATTTATTTATTTTTTACCTATTTATGGATTATAGACAAAATTTGAAAGGATAAACAAATCTTAACAATCCAACCCAATCCAATCCGAAAATACGAAATAAATTGTTCTTACCTACAAAAACTTGACAAATTAGCGAGTACCAATCCATTAAAAAAATTCCTGACCCAATCCAACTGAGACTATGTTCACCCCTCGTATTCAATTCAATTATCCAAATAATTTCATTACACATAATCTCGAATTGTCCAAACACTTGAATTTTCAACAGATCAAATGAGATTTTCCCGCAGAAACAAGACATCAAAATATATTTGAAATCATATGATATCACATTGTCCAAAGCTTAACTGCTCAAACACCGATCACTTGTGCAAAACTAAAAACTAAAACAAAAATTTTCAATCATTGGTGAGTGGAAAACCTTGCAGACTAATCTTTCTGCAATTATTGGACACATTTTATCCATATCCATCCACCCAAAAAAGGCTATCTAATTGACATATCAACATCATAAAAAAAAAATGTCAATTCAAAACTGGTCTTAGTGGATGAAGAAAAAAAAAGAAACAAAGAAACATTACCAGTAATGGAATGTTCTCAAGGGAGATTATTCAGGAGAGAGTTTGAATGTCATCATATAGTGATAGGTTCAGACAGTTGCAGCATTCTCAATAGGCTCAGGCTGCAGTGCTTTCTTCACAAGCTCGCCTTGCTCTTTTACGTGAACCGAATAGAATCCAGTAGCTGTAGAAGCTGATGGAGCCCGACCGACGTATTTAATATCTTCTGCTGTGCCTCTTCCAACCGCCTTCATGGCAGTGGCAAGACGTGGAGAAATGTAGGTAAATGCACCCATATTCATTGATTCCTCCTGGCACCAGACAACCTCGGCATCTTGAAAAGTAAAAACATTCATGTTATTTCTGGTCTAATACTTCTCCACAAAGAAGAAAGAAAAGAGAAATATTCTAAGTTTTAGCAGAAGTTAGAACAATGTGATATCATGTAACACAGCAACTATGGATATTTGAATTAATTGAATTACATACTTGGATATCGATTCAGCTCGCGCTGAATAAGGTCATAAGGGAAAGGGCAAAGCTGTTCCACCCTACATATTGCAACATCCTTTCCATTTGACTTAGTTCGCTCATCATCAAGCTCATAATAAATCTGGTAACAAAGCATATATAGAACATTTCATTACTAAAACCTTGGAACAGAATCACAACTTCTGAGAGTTGAATACAAAGACCGAAATATGTTAGGAAATTGTCGAATAGAGTGAGTAGTTGCAAAAGGAAAAAACAAACAGAAACACGTTTATCTATGACATTCCAGATAGGGAATGAAAAAAATAAATAAATAAATACCACTTTGGTACCTAGACTTTAAGGTTTGTTCCATTTTGACCTTAGACTTTGACAAGTTCAATTTTAGTCCCTGAACTTTCAAGTTTGTTTCATTTTGGCCCCTAAACTTTTAAATGTCCAATTCTAATCCCTCGACTTTCAAAAAAAAATCATTTTAGTACCGAAAAAAATTAAAATTGCCTATAATAAATTTGAAGTTGATACTTTTTTAAATTGGTTCAACGATGTTAATAATAATAATTTTAATATAAGTAAAGTAAATATGTGAACATGTCTTAAATTTGTAAAGAAATACGGTTAATTTTTAAATAAAACTTAACAAAAAAAAGATTTCAACCAAGGACCAAGTTTTAAATTATTTTGAAAGTCTAGTCCACGTTTGATAGTTCAGGGACCAAAATGAAACAAACTGAAAAATCTATCATAGGCCTCGAGTTATGCAGGTATACCAGAGACGGCCAAAATAGGGGAATGTTTTCGGGTAGGAGGGTATTGGACCAGATCGGTTTGTTATTGACCGGTTCGGTGTTGTACTTTAGTTGGTTCGGTTTATCCTTGTAATTAGGCCGAGATATAAATACCCAATTGTTTTGTAAATAGGGTATCAATCTTTTGAATAATAAAACAAGGCCGTGAGCCGATTTGAGTTCGTGACGTGTGTCGTGTGTACCAAATTCTTGGTTAGTCTAGGAATTAAAACGGAACAAATTTGAAAGTCAAGGGACTAAACTTGAACTTTTGAAAGCAAATGTCAAAAATCTAGGACCAAAATGGTATTTTAACCCAAAAAAAAGGAAAAAACTAAAGTATTCCAGTCTTTGATGCATTAACAGAAAATAGTATCAGCAAAAGAATTAGTGGATACTAACCTTTCCCGAGCAAAGAACTAGCCGTCTAATACCCTCTTCACGATCAGAGTGATTGTTTTGATCCTTGATAACACGCTTAAATCTGGTGCCCTGTTTGTCAAAGCCTGGATGACCTTGAACATCATCGAACTCGGACAAATTAGATTTGCAATCCTTGTGTCGAAGAAGATTCTTAGGAGCCATCACAACTAGAGGCTTACGGAACTCCCTGTGTATCTGCGTACACAAATATATATTAATGAAGTCATAATTGGACAGGGAACTGGGAAAATTTCTCTATCTTGGTAAATGAAAGGCCCAGGTAGAGGTTTATATTTATCAAAGAATATTAATCTTAAGATTTTGTTATCACTTAAGTTTCCATGTAGATGAATTGGTAAGTTTCTATTTTTCTTCACGTTAGTTCCAAGCCTTCGAGGATGCCTCTACATCCTCCTCTTATTGTAAGTCTCTTCATTTTAAAACATCCGTTGTGTTAAAATAATGAAAATAAAAGCAACTAAAATCATCAACCAAAAACTTGCACTGACCTGTCTCCGTAGAACATGGAAATAGTTGGCTGGAGTGGTAACATTCACAACTTGCCAGTTGCACTCCTGAATTTGCTTTCTAAGGGTAGAATCCATCTCTGGTATAACAAATGGATTGTCGTCGCTCATCTGTCAATAAAAAAAAAAATTAATTGTATTATTCAAGAATCCAAAAGCTAAATTGTACAACTTTACAATCAGGAAATATATTCACATCCACGATTCCAACATAATTCATTGAGATCTCAAGAAATATAAGCACCTATGGTTAATTATAGTTGAACAAAACTAGACGGTGCAAATATGAAGTTTCTGACATCCTGTCAGCAAAGCCTAGAAGGGAAGAATATGCACAGCTCATTTGGGCGGTTAATATCAGTTCATGACTTCTAATCCACACAGGATCATGTCAAGCTCCTCTTATGATGGTCAAAACTTTATGAAATCTAAACAGGAACATAATTTCATTCCAGAAAACATGACGGACAATTTCCAAGTGCAACTTGCCTAAGTATAAACTGCTTAGGGGTGTTTGTGCCTTTGGGGCAAGGTATGAAGTGGAAATAATGAGAATGGAAATAATTATCAGAAATTGGCCAACAAAAATCATTCTCTCTATAATTACATTTCTCTAAAATCACCAAAAGCATTATAAGGCATACGCCTTCAGAAGAGGTGGTAGAAGAACGCATCATGGCATACGCCTTGAATGTATTAAACGAGGCTTGCGCCTTTATTGAGATTTTTCCTCATTTGTGATTTTCTTTTTAAATTCTTTTAACAACTTTTCTATTTGTTTAATTTCCTTTTTCGTTTGTTTGTGTTCTTTTTTTCTCTTGTGGATACGTTTTACATGAGAAAATTTGATGAACTATTGACATATTTCCTTTAATGTTTATTATTATTTTAAATTTTTTGTGTACTTTTATGCAAGGTTTTAAAAGGCTTAAGATGGCC
The DNA here is from genome assembly GCA_037832605.1 of Cyclanthera cordifolia. Taxonomy (NCBI): domain Eukaryota; kingdom Viridiplantae; phylum Streptophyta; class Magnoliopsida; order Cucurbitales; family Cucurbitaceae; genus Cyclanthera; species Cyclanthera cordifolia. The sequence goes on from JBBMEG010000003.1 coordinate 7,888,505, forward strand.
TTGAGGCGTTTTCTCTTTGTGTGGCAAGGCGTATTTCAGGCATAGGCCTTATTTTAGATTAAAAAATAACATATTTAAATCTTTAACTATAAAACCTTCTCTATTTTTAAGATTGCAATACTCCTTAGAAGTAAACAAACTAAAAATTAAGGAAAAGTTAATCAATGAAACAAATAGAAAAAAAAAACTTGCCTCAACTTGCAAAGATGTGTTGCCAAAGGGAAAGAGAAAGAGAACTTAGTGGTAACTTTTTGTTTTCCCTGAGAATGGATTTTGATTGAAGATTGGCAGTAAATGGAAACTTTCGAAGTTCCAAAGAATGACTTTTAGTCTTCAATGTGAAACTTGAAAGGATTATGAAGTGGTGGCTTTAAATGCACTTTTGTCTTTTAGTTTTAGGTCAAACAAAGGATAATTTTATATTTAATTGGGCCCACGATGGGCCACTATTTATATTAGTTGGTTTTTTAACTCAAAGTTTAAAAATGATAGCCTAAATAAGAAATACGAAAAGCAAAATGTTAATAGAACTACAAAGCTCACGTGAAAACTACAAGGCGTATGCCTTTTTCCTTTGAGGCGCGGCTTGAGGCATTTTTCCTTGAGGCGTGCCTCTCTCTAAAGAGGTGTAAGCCTCATTTTACACATTTGAGGCGTAAGCCTCTAAGGTGTTTTCTTACCGTCTCGCCTCAAGCGCACGCGTTCTTTTGAAACCTTGCTTTTATGAAATATTATAATGTGTGAAGTATACAAAGTTTTATGTTTTAACAAATTAGATATGTTTTTTAATCTAAAATGAAGCTTGCGCCTCACCTCTCCATGAGAAAACGCCTCAAGGTCGCCTTAAGCCTTTTAAAACATAGCCTAACTACTTTTTATCCTTCCTCTAACAACTTTTTATTCTCCGCAGTCCTAATAACTACTTTTCACTCTAATGATACTCTAACTCATTATTTTATTAACCCAAAAGCTCTAGCTTAAAAGTGTCCGTTCATTATCTTATGACTATGGAACAACACTTTACATGAATAAGCTTACTGTAAAACACCTACAAGAAAACTTAGATTTTCTATGCGCTTCACCAATGAGTCCAAAAGGCCACTTTAATGTGCAAAAATACTGCACAACACAAGTAAGATACTAAAAATTTCGCTAAACAAGTTTCTTGTATGAAAACTTTACATCTCATATGTATCCCATCATCAAATAACTGACTTTTTTAACTGAATAAACAGTAGAAAGTGCATTAGCCCAAACACGAAAAATGGAAGAAACTGAACAAAAGAAAATTTTTCATTTTATTTATTAAATTAAAAAAAAATGGAAGGCAAAGAAGATCTTTGTTGGGTACCTGAAGGAAACGTTCCAACCTTGCACTTGAATGTTCAGGACCCTGACCATCATAGCCATGGGGAAGCAGCAAAACAAGCCCAGTCTGTCGCAGCCACTTAGCTTCACCACTGCTCAAAAACTGATCAAATATAACTTGAGCTCCATTTGAAAAATCACCAAATTGAGCTTCCCAGAGTACCAATGAATTAGGATTCTCCATTGAGTAACCCAACTCGAATCCAAGAACTCCAAACTCAGAGAGAGAGCTGTTGAACAAAACAAGGCAGAATAAATAAAGAGAAACTCATGCAATAAGGTAAATTGTTCAACTCATACAAGATGTCCAATAGAAAGATTCCTTCAATTATAAATCTCATAAATGAGCAAATTACGAGTCATCTGTCTTCTGGATCAGTGGATCAAACCTTAATTAATATGCTTCCATTAGTCTTCATGCAGAACTTAAAGACACAGATTAATCATCTCATTGGGTAACAACTCTCACGTTGGCAGGTAGCCTCTAATGACTATTCTAAAAAAATATCAAAAGGAATATTGTTCAAAAAGGGATCATAACCCACTTTACCTGTTGCTTACGGTGAACATCTCCTCATCCTGATTCATGATGACATGGTCCAAAGGACAGTAGATTGCACCTGTCTCTTGGTCATGCACAACAGAATGCCGATGGCTAAAGGTACCTCTCTCAACATCTTGGCCGCTCAATCTAACGTGGTTGCCTTCCACAAGCAAAGTTGCAAAAGCAAGTGCTTCACCAAGTGCCCAGTCAATGCCCTCTCCTGTTTCGATCATCTGTGCCCTTTGTTCGTAAACCTTTTTAACTGCTCTGTGAGGCTTGAAATTATCTGGAAATACAGTAATTGCTTTTCCAACATTCTTTAGTATCTCTGGTTTAACTCTGCAATATTGATCAGAGTATGAATTTCAGTTCTAATGCATTGCATATGACGAAATAGATGAAATCATTTTCTACCAAAATTTAACACACCCAGTGTTCCGAACTCTTGAGAGCTGTTCGGGTGACTTGAAACCAGTCCAATATGCCGATAGCCAGTCCCTTCTTTTTGGGACATAATCTTTGCTCACCAAAAATTCTTCATTTAGGATTTTATTAACCTTGTCACGTATCTTATCGATATCCTCCTGATTCACCTGTCCAGATTCTAAGAGTTTTTTCTGGTAGATCGCAAGAGATGAAGGGTGACTCTTTATGACCTGTTCTCAATCAGTTCATTAGTTAGTGGCATAGAATGAAAAGTATACAAGTCAATTAACACTCCTACATAATCGAGGAATAGGACCTAAAAGCCAAGCATGATGGAACAAGTTGGAAAGAAACAGCCACATAGATTTAAGAATTTAAGTAATTGCTGAAACAAGAGAAAGAAGAATACCCTACAACAATATGCATGTCCAAAAACATTATTACAACTGAAAGTACTAACCTTATACATCTTAGGTTGGGTGAAGGATGGCTCATCGATCTCATTGTGTCCAAACCGACGATAACATACCAAATCAACAACAACATCCGAATGGAAGGTCTGGCGCCACTCTGCAGCAAGCTCACAAACATGGACAACTGCTTCCATGTCATCACCATTTACATGGAAGATGGGAGCATCCAAGGCCTTGGCAACGTCAGTACAATATTGTGATGATCTTCCAGCCCTTGGATCAGTAGTAAAAGCAACTTGATTGTTCACAACAATGTGGATTGTTCCTCCAGTGGTGTAGTTAGGAAGAGCACTAAGATGTAAAGTTTCATACACTACACCTTGTCCGGCAAAGCTACCATCACCATGAATCAAAATACCCAAATTCTTAATCCGTTCAACATCATTAGAGTAATATTGCTTTGCTCTAGTTTTCCCAATAACAACTGGATCAACAGCTTCCAAGTGACTAGGATTTGCAACCAAAGAAAGATGAATATGTTTTCCACCTCTTGTTGGCCGATCGTAGGATGTACCCAAGTGATATTTGACGTCACCAGTTCCTGTGTAAAGTCCAACTTCATCCACAGGCTTTGTACCACCACTAAATTCACTAAAGATCTGCCTAAGAGGCTTCCGAACAACATTTCCCAAAACATTTAGTCTTCCACGGTGAGGCATTCCAATAACTATGCTTTCAACGCCAAGATCTGCTGCCCTATCAAACATCTCCTTCATCCCTGGAATTAAAGTCTCACCACCTTCAAGCCCAAATCTTTTTGCCGTAGTCCACTTAGTGGCTAAGAAGTTCTCAAATTGCGTGCTCCATATAAGACGATCAAGAATCACCACTCTGCGCTGCCGATTGTACTGCATTGGTGTTGGGGTTTCAATCTTGTCCCTCAACCAATTACATTTATTGCGATCTGCAATATGCATATATTCATAACCAACACTCCCACAATATGATTGCTCGAGTCGAGTCAATATAGATCTCAGGGTCTGTACCGGACGATTTTCTGACAAAAATCCAGACATCCTCCACACACCAAGGAAAAATTCCCTATCCAGATCAGCATCTGTAAATCCATAAAGCGCAGGATCCAGATCATCTGGGATTTCTCTTTCTTCCAAACTCAAAGGATCTAACTTAGCTTTCATGTGACCATTAACCTGGTAAGCCCTGACAAGCAACAACAGACGCATGCTCTCCTGGATCGTCTGACCTGAAATACCAGGAGAAGTTGCAGACTGACCGACAAAATTCCTAAAAAAATTATCCCACGACTCATCAACACTATTGGGATCAGCCTCCCAAGCCCTCTGCAGCTCCTCCAAATACACACTACTGGTCCCATCCAAAAAACTATCAGTTAGCTTCGAAAGCGGCACAGGGCGAGGAACCGGTGCAGATTGTGCCTTAAACCTAAACCCCGTAGTATGAAAATATCGATTCTGAGAGGAAACAATACGCGATCTCGCAGCATAAGACCCTCCACTTTGTGCTAAAGTCCTCCTAATGGCAATCTTAGCCATGGCAGAACCAGCTCTAAACAACCCCATTTTCCCCGATCAAAACTACAAAAATCAAAAGAGAACAAACAATTAAAACATTCCAAATCAATATTTCTCAGATTTGACTCCCAATTACAAGCATCGGTACCTTTCTCTGGACAATTCTATAAGGAATTAAATCAAAACAGAGACAAACAAACAAAAGAAACAATCAAAACACAATGAAAAAAAAAAAAAAAAAAAAAAGGGTACAAGATTAGAATGTAACATACCGATAGAAATGCGAAACCCTCAAATCGCTGAAAAGCGATACTTCGTTTGGGTTCAGACCGGAGCCCCCAACTGCGCTTTATATTCCTTTTTCTTTAATTTCTAATTTTATTTTAAGAAATAAAAGATTTGAGGAAATTAATATTTTATTTTTTTTTATGTTTTAATTCTTACCATTTTTTCCTCCTTCGGCGTGCCCGTTGAATTTTATTTATTTGAGGAAAAAAAAACAATCCCCAAATCCAAATCCTTAATTAAAATCCTCTCACAAATTAAATTAATTAAATCTCAAATCCTTAATTAAAATGGTCAAAAGAGAAGAAGAACAGAGAAATAAGAGAATAAAAGCACAAACAAATTGCTTCAATTTCGAAATCAAAAAGAAATTAGAGACAAAACCCACCTTCAAGAAATCAAAAAGAAAGAGATGAAATTGAGGCCAGAGAATAGGAAGGTTGGTATTTATTTTTGTTATTTATAGGGTTTATTTTATTACATTGACTTTTAATAATAAATAAATAATCGAAGCAAGACTGGGACAACAGTTGAATCTCTATGGAAATGAGTGGGTTGTCGATGTGGGTTAGTGGAACGTAACCCCCAAATTAATCAACCCAAGTATGATGCTGATTTTTAAATTTGATGAACAATTCGCCGATTCCAAATAACAAAATCAGTAACAAATCTCAGATTTATCTCATACATTTCATATTTACCAAGGATGGGAGATTAAAATAATATTTTTTTTCACTCAAAACGTTAGAGAGTTTGAAAATACATTTAGTCTTTCAAAAAAAACTATACGACAATTCAATAACGACCGCTTCAACTGTATTACATTCAGCATATAGCTTCGTAGGAAGAAAGGTTCAAGGAGACGGGTCCAAAGAATTACCTGGTATATGAAAAATAGAACTGAAGCAGCGGCGGTGGGGGTCGGTTTTTGTGAGGGTTTGAGGGTGATGGAAAGTAAGGAAATGAAAAGGTAGTCGATCCAGTGGTCTGTAATAGAGGCTACTGCGACGGAACGTCGCCTAAACCCCTTTTAACAATAAAAAACTGAATCCTAATGCGACAAATATCAAAGACTCCGTCGCCCTTCCGGTTCTACGGGGACAAAGACAGGTTGTGTCGCCTTAGGTCCCAAAAAACGTTTCATTTTCTTTCACAAGAAAGAGATAACGTCAAGCATAAGGCGACGACTGAGTCAGTTCTATGTCGCCTTATGTCCAAGATAACGCGACGGAAGTAGAGTTTCGTCGCCATATTTTGTGCTAAGGCGACGAAACACTGACGTCGTCGCATTACGCTAACAAAATGAGAGGCTAAAGCCACGGAGGAAGTGTTCTGTCGGCTTAGCCCAGAAATAAGGCGAAGAAACTCTACTTCCGTCGTCGTATCTTCCGTAAGGCGACGGACGACGAAACTCGTTGGTCGTCGCCGTAGCTTCCGTAAGGCGACAAATGTTGCTACGTCGCATAAATCTATTTGTTTCCTTTGTAATGCAAGAAGAAGGATTTCCTCTTTCAATAATCAAAGCCACAATAGAATTTCCAATGATGCCCACCAAGCATATCAATGCCGTAAGCGACAACTCCACCAAAGTACGATTTCAATGTAATAGCTTAGTGACATGAGTGTCGAATTAACTTCAATAATTTTCACAAACCAAAATAAAAGTCAATTTAATGATTTTCGAGACGTTTGGATTGAAATCTTAAAAGTAATTAGAATAAATATTTATTTTAAGTATTTAAAAATAATAATTTCAGTTAAGAATTTGATCGTATATAATTTATATAAATAATCGTTTGGAAAACTCAAAACAAACAGCGACTTAATTAACTGAAGAATGATGAAGGCTGACGAAGAAATGCGAAACCCTCAAATCGCTGATAAGCGACACTTCGTTTGGCTTCTGACCAAAGCGCCCAACTGCGCTTTATATTCCTTTTTCTTTAATTTCTAATTTTATTTTAATAAATAAAAGATTTGAGAAAATTAATATTTTATTTTTATGTTTTAATTCTTACCATTTTTTCTCCTTCCGTGTGCCGTTGAATTTTATTTATTTTCCATTATTAATAGTCTTCTTCCATATTTTATGGGTGTGGTGTACGGGTCATTTCTGTTTTTTCGATTTAAAAAAAAAAAAATTCAATCTAATAATCAATAAAAGATAATTAGTTCGGTTCGAGTTTCAATTTTTATTACAATAAGAATTGAGTTATTTCTTCAATGAATCCATGAACAATCAATACACATCATTATAATAGTCTACAAAAGTTTATTTTTTTAATAGAAAATAAAGCTTTTTTTTTATACAAATGAAAATAAAACTTTATATTGAGAAAGAAATGGAGGTCATATAAAATTAAAAAAAAAAAAAAAAGTCTTGGTACTGCAATTATCCAAACATATATATATCTCGTTATGCTCTAAATATATCTCTCACATTTCATATTTACAAAGGGTGGGAGATTAAAATATTTTTTTTCTCTCCCTTAAATCATCGTTATCCTTTGTCAAAGCCAACATGCAAAATTGCGATTGTGCGCACTTGCTCTAATCTAGCGAGCAAGTCAGCCGAACGAAAACACAAAACAGGTGAAACCTCTATCACGGCCTTTGTGAAAAGGTTTTCTAAAAAGGGAGAAAGAAAGTTTGAAAATACATTTTTGTCTTTGAAAAGCTATATAGAAATTCAACAAGAATCACTTCAACTATATTGCATTCAACATATAACTTGGTAGGAAGGAAGCTTCAAGAAGTCATACCCCTTATAGTACATTTTGGCACATAATTGACGTGACACCCTTGCATATGAAAATGACGAGAAGTCAACACTTGGAATAAAATGAAGAAAACTATCCAAACATGCAATAATGACAAAACAACATAAAAGCATGATGAAACGAGGTTAGAAACACGCACTGGACAAGCATGATCGCCACACATAGTTCAGCTCGCACTAATGATGCATTAGCATCCACTCGATCAGTGGTTTGAGTTCCTGTAATACCTTTTATGTAGGGTATGTTGTCCCCCTCCCCAAACTTGTACTAAAAAAATCATTCATCCTTTATATCCATCTCTATCCTTAAAAAAAAAAAAAAAGATAATCATACTATACATAGGGTGATCACGAGAATGAAGACTACAAATTAATGTCACAAATAGACGCATATCTTCAAAACTCAAACATTCAACAACTGCTCCTTTATTTATATAATTGAACAAAAGCGAGGAGCCCTCCAGCCGTCAAGCCTTCCTTCCCCCGGGAAAATTCGGACTCGGAAGGATGGGCCCCTCTCAAACTCAAACAGTTCTATCTTGTTTCTGCTGATCCCATTCCCATGCCTTTCTTGATTGGACAAACCCAACCAACCATTTCTGAACAAGTCTTTGTTTCTTCATTTGTTGAGATCCCTTGGAGATATTTCTATCCTTCACATTCCAACCATAGGTTTCCCAATTTCAATTTGATTTTTATCACTTTTGTATCCTACCAAAAATATGATTTATTTTCAATTTTTTATTTTAATTTGGTTTTTAAATATTTTTGTCTCGTTTTCTATAAACATTACAATATCTACTGTACTTTTATTTTATATTTTACAATTAAATTTGTTCTTTCATCAAATATAAATACATTTTTGGTTTATTCTAAAAAAATTTAACAGGTTCATTGCATCGATTCAAATCAATTTCATATTTAATGTCACCCTGTTTATCCTAAACTTACATCAAGGAACTGTTTTTAAACTTAATTAATAATAAAAAGATTAAAAAGATGAAACAACTCTCAAACACCAATGACTAAAATTCAACTTCAAAAAATCTTTTTCTTTTCTTTTTTTTTGAAAAGAACTTAAGAAAATCTAGAAGACTAATATGCAACCACTCTCAAAATGGTATGATAATTTCTCACAAGATCTTATAAGAAAAACACCAATAAACATTATTTGTATTATATGCACAAGTGTACAAGTAACACAGGTATTCATCTATAAACAAAAAGTTAAGGCTTTAAATCTCGAACGTAGAGATCATAGAACTACATAACCTACTAAATTTGATTGTAGTAGAAAATTAATTCCCAGTAATATCTTGTATTTAAAGTAGTTATCATGTATGAACCACTAGACCAACTTGCTATAAATGTATTATGCATAGTCCCTTCCCCCTCCAAAGCTTTAATAAAACCTCAAAAAAAAAGTTAAGATAATGGTGGTGAAAATAGAAGATATCTAACATAAACGTCTTTTTTTTTTTTTGGAAACCGATAAATCAAAACTTCACTCCGTAACCACGTCCGTCCTTAGGCTAGGCACCATTAGACATCGAAGGAATAGAGACACGGAAGGTATCTAATAGCTTCAATTATTTAGAGAATCCTTCTGCCGTCGATGCTTCAAAGCGGAGGCCTACTTACAAAAATCACTGAATTCCAAAAAAAATAAAATCAGAATAACTTGTTCTACCGCACATAATGTAAATCAAAGCAACCGCAACCACTTGATAAAAAGTAGGACCAATATACTAAAGGCTAAAAAATGGGTTGTAAAGACCAAAATTCAGTAATGATAATAATGGAGTCTAAAGCAAATTAAAATGAAAATGATTGGAATGAGTTATATGTATTGTGAACCCAGTCTAGCTGAGCAAACAAATACCATTACACATTAAAAAAGAAGAGAAAAAAACTAGGGCCCTACTACAAAATGCTCTCCAAAATTTAAACAAGTGACAATCATTAAGAAAATATACTTGTTCCAAACCCTGCAGGTTTAGATGATACCAATCTTGTTTGCCACATCAAGAGCATCATAATCTGGAGTTAACCTAACATATGCCTTCTTCGTTCCATCGGGCCTGCGTATCATGAATGTAGGATCATATATTAGGACATCAATCAGTTATCATCCCAATGTAGCTTGAGAGACTTCGTTCATTGATTAAAGATGGAGTAAAATGATGCAATCAAGCTCAAACAACCATAAAACTATAGCTGAGGTATTTTTACCTGCAGAGCTAGAAAGTATAAACTGAACTATTGTTTCTTTTGTATCATACCAAGTTTCCATCTAAATGATGAATGCTTATAACATAAATGTAGGACATAAATTGATGTCATCAAAGTTTCTAAACTATGCACTGCATACCTGATTAAAGTGTTCACTTTCTTGGTCTGAATATCGTACATCTTCTTCACGGCATCCTTAATCTTTTTCTTGTCAGCACGAATGTCAACAATAAAAACAAGGGTGTTATTATCCTCAATCTTCTTCATTGCAGACTCTGTGGTCAGTGGATATTTCAGAATTTGATACTGATCCAACTTGTTCCTCGGAGTTGCACTGATCCTAGGATACTTGGGATTCCTGTCTTTCTTCAATGTCTTTGGCCTATGGAATGTAACTGATGTTCTAATCTTCTTGGCCTTCTTCTTGAAAGTTGGACCAGCCTTGACTGCCTTGGCAGTCTTCAAGGCTTGAGCCTTGGGATCAGCCTTCTTGCTGCTGTCAGCTGCAAAAAACAAAATACAAACCCTTCTTTTAAGGTTAACCCAGAGTAACAAAATCTCAAAATCACCAAATGCAGTTTGGCCGGCTTGGATTCCACCAGTATAATCCATACACTTCGAAACTACTAAAATATCCATTCAAACATCTCAAAATATAGTAAAAAGTACATCAACTAGGACAATTAGGAGGGAAGAACATCTCTAAAAATCGAGAGAAGTTAAATCCATAATAAACAGAAAATTCTATAGAGGATAAGCTTCAATCAACTAGTCTTCTGATAATTACAGCATACTCAAATCGTACCCACCGATCATATATTGAACGATAACGAACATCTATCATTTTCTCACATCGAAATCATACTAATTCTAATTGCTCGGAGCAGAAATAGATTTCAGAGACTAGGTTTGGAATACTTTGAATGCGTTGATGCCCTCAATGGGGCAAACCTTCGATTGAAACAAATGAAACCAGAAATTCGAATAAATAAAAATTCAGAAATGAAGTTATACCTTTTGGTGCCATTGCTGAAGATTTCGTTCTTCAACAGCTTTTCTTCAGGGATGAAAACGGGAGGAAGGAGGGGAGGGCGAGACCAATTTATAGCATCGCATTTTAACCGGACACAAATTCGCCCATTAGGGTTTCTAATGCGAGCCCCTGATCAATGGGATACTTTATTTATTCTCTAAATTATTTTTTTTTAGCTAAATTATAATTTAGTCCCTATAATTTGATGAAAATTAGAATTTAGTTTTTGTTATTTCAAATTCTAGACTTTTTTTTCGAAAAAATCTACAATTTAGTACCTATGGTTTGAAAAATTAAAATTTAGTCTCTAAATTTTGATAAAATTTAAAAAATAGTTTGTCGTTCGTATTTATTGGTGAATAAATTATGTAAAAATTAGTTTTTTTTTTTTTTTGTTTCATGAGAAGAGTGTGAGATAAGTAATTAATTGGAAAAAACACATAATTCATATATCACATTTACATATATATTTTAGGTTTGATCAAACTACATGAACTAAATTCTATTTCTTCGAACCATATGGATTGAATTAAATATTTTTTTCAAACCATAGGGATTAAATTATAGATTTCAAACTATAGTGCCTAAAAACTAACTTTCATGAAATCATAGGGACTAAATTTATAATTTACCTTTATTTTTTTAAAACAAAATTATTCATGAACTATGGAATATGTTTATAAAATGGTAGAGTGATTTATTGTGAGTGATTAGGAATGAAAGGTTATTTTGAGTGGCGTTCAAGAAAAAATTAAAGTGTTAATTTGTTTGGATTAAATTTTTAAAGAGTAATAAAAATTCATTTATAATAGTTACATATAATCAGTAAACAAACACCCCGGTAAGTTTTGAATTAAAAAATATATGGAAGCTCCCAATTTGTACTAAAAAAAAACATGCCACTTTCTCAATTTTAGGATTTTTTTTTTTAGTCAACATTATATGGTTTCTTTTAGTCTTTAAAATTATATATTTTGTTCCAATAATCTATGTTGTTAGCCAGTTGGTGAATAAAGTAGGTAGAAGTTAGTTATTTATGTGTTTGAGAATGGGAGTGTCGAACAAGTAATTGATTAGACAAAAAAAAAACTTCATACATACATTAGAAGTTGCATCTACGCACTTAATTTTTCTCTGATTTACGAATAACATGAACAGTTTTTTAAGGGACTAAATTCTATATTTTTCTAAACTATATAAACTAAAGTCTAGATTTTAAAATCATAAGAACTAACTTTTAACTTTCGTCAAAGCATATGAGCCAAATTTATATTTTACACCGTTATATATCTAACGTTTTGTTGTAAATCTTAATGACTAAAATTGAATGAATAAACTTATTCACTTTTGAAACATATACGCCAAATATAAATTAGACTTCGTTAAAAAATATTTTTTTCCCTTATTTGTAAAATCAAAATAATAATCAAAAATAAAATTACACTGGAAAAGTCTAAAAGGTTTATGATAATTTAACCCATGTATTATCCGTAGTTTATATATATATATATATATATATATATATATATATATATATATAATCAAATAAAATTAATAACAATATTTTAATTATCTTTTAAAACAAAATTTGATAAAAATTAATAGAAATATATATTTTTAGTCTTTATGTTTTGTGTATAATTTTTATTTGACATCTATGTTTTAAAATTAAAAAATTTACCCTTAATTTCAATAATGTTCATTTTTAGTCTTTGAAATAACAAAAGTGTTAGTTTCATAATATAATGTTGACTAAAATGATAACTAAACTACAAAAACAGCAGTAGTTCAATGGTATCAGTGTACTAAAAAGAGTTCAATAATTTTTAAGGCTAAGGTAATTTTGAATTCTTGTCAAGTTCAAGAATATTTTTAGTAAATAATAATAAAAGACAAATATACCCTTGTTGCACTATAATTTATTAGTTTAAAATATTATTTTGGTATCTTAACTATCACATTTCTTTTATTTTGGTTCTATATTTTAACAATTTCAATTTTAGTCTCACAACTATACAATTATTCTATTTTAATCTTTAAATTTTCAAAATTTCAATATTTGTTGTTCCATTTAGCTAAAAGCTTAATTAAAAATACTCACTCCTAACAAAAATTGTAGAGTTTGTTTTTAAGTAGAAATTAGGAGATGAAACCACAAATTCTACATGAGGGCACTACTGCTCTCAAATAAATCGAGAGCCAAATACTAATCTCAATGATCGAACTTTTGACGCAACAAATAGTCGTGTGAGCGTCTGTGTTGGCTCTGTTCGTAATCCATTGAGGGCATCATTAGCTACCTCGACAATGGAAAAGAAGAAAAGAGAAGTAAAAGTGAATAAGTATTCGATGATGTAAAGTGAAGGATAATAATAAAGAGGTAATAATTGATCAAAGTTGTTGTACAATATTATGGAGATTTTTTTTTTATTTAAAAACGTTTAAAGATATTTAATATTTTTTTAATATAATATTTAGAATCGAAAACATTTTTTGTCTTACATTTAAAAAAGAGTTTTGTATTATTTGCCAAAATTAGTAATTTAATTTTAATAGTGTCCAAAATTTAAACTATTAGCAAAATATTCAAAAATTTATCATATAGGAAAAATATATATTATGAAAAAACTAATATATCATTAACTAAAAATAAGGAATTCTATAAAAAAAGAAACTCAATAAGCATCAACCTTATGAAGCTCCACCATTCCCAACCTTCAGTTGTGTCGGCAACCTCGACCAACGTGGTAACATTCACCAGCGCCGCCGTCTGCAGCTTCCACCATTATTGCCGTCGAAAAGTTCCACCATTGTCGCCGTCTGGAAGCTCCACCATCTCCACTGCCGAAAAACTCGACATCGCAGCCTTCGGAAACCATCACCATCAGAGCCGTCGAACTTAACCTTCAACATGGCCGCCGTCGAACTATAAATTCACTGTCGCCGGCCGTCGAACTTGCCCTTCACCGTAGCCGTCAAACTCGGCCTTAACCGGCGACAATGATGAAGGATAACATCAAGAATGTCGTTTGAAATTGAAGTTCAAAACGGTAGAAAAATGACATCAAACTGTATTTAAAAAGAAAAGAACTAGAAGATTATTTTAATTAGAAAAATGTCATTAATGATTTATTATATAGGTATTATATTGATAAGGTATATTATATATGTATTTATACACAAATACCAATACTATAAAAAATCACTTTTATTCATAGACAATGTCAAATATGTGTCTATATTAATATTGTATTTATTAATCCACGAGCTAGTATTATATTATACAATAAGATATTAGAACGTTCGACTAATTTAATTATCACACTTCTTAGTTTGATATTGTATTTATACGAATCCACGTATTATTATGATATAATCATATGAGTTCTCGTATTGTTAGAATGTCAGTGGTTACTATAGTATATAGTATCAATTGGGTATTTTTCATTTTAAATGATAGTTATTGGGATATGACCATCAATAACATAATAATACAAATATATTGATTATAACATTTGTTTGGGTATAGTAGTAAATCATATTAGTATTATAATACAATACCACATAATATAAAAAATTAGTATGATTTTGTATTATATTATAATACTATGGAAATACACATATTTATTATAGTATAGTAATAGTATTATGCTAGTAGTATTATAATAACGATAAATAAGTTTTATTTATATATATTTTCTATATACACAAATCTCAAAATTAGGGTTTCGTGTTGCAGGGGTTGTCATTAACAATTTGAGCCAAAAAACATAAGAAAATTAAGGAAAAAAAAAAGTGGTTTTAGTTGTGACTTCGTGCATCCCTGATTAACCATTTATGCAAAAGAAATATTAGAAAAAGTAACGGTAGGAAAAAATGGTTGTTGTTGCCATCTCTGTGGTCGATCGTCTCTAATTTGAGCAATGTGATTTGGCAACCACCAACGAAGAACTCTGCACTAACTCCGATAATCGAAGAATGACCATCTCCGACCATCTTCGACTCCATCTTATCTCTGCCAACGAATCCGACGTCATCTCCACCAATGATTCTGACTCCATCTCCGACTATAGGCGACCAGCGACCGACTCTACAACTCCAGCCAACGTTGATGGAGATGACGTCGGGCTCGTTCGCGTCGATAAAACCTTCACCGCAGGCGCCGATGAAGCTTCTGACAGCTAGAAAAAAAAAACCAAAATAGGGTTAGAGGTCGAAGAAGTATATATACAAAAGGGTATTTAAGGGATTGTTAAAAAGTAAAATAAGTATTAAATAAATAAATGAATATTTGTGTAATTTAAATTAATTTTGGATACAGGTGTAAATGTTATACACAGTTTGAATATTCATAACAAATTTCTTTAAAAAAAAAAATGAAGTTTCTCTTTTCTTTTCAACTTTTGGTCCCTGACATTTAAATAATGCTAACTTTTGGTCTATATATACGTTACAAAATTGAACATGTTTTACTCTGACAATACAATAATGCTCACATTTGATAATGCTCGTTTTTTAATTTACTTTGATACCTATTTTTTAATAGTTAAATTCATGTTGAAATTAAAACAAACATTTCATTTATATATTAGCATTTAAAATTAGTCAAATTTTCATTTTATTTAACATTACATTATGTAACTAGTTATTTTAATGACCGCAATTAAGCATTATTGAAATTCAAGAATATTTTTTTTTTTTTAATTTTGTAACAAAATAAAAATTAGATCTCAAACCTAATGACTAAAAATATATTTTTACCATTAATTTTTATTAAATTTTGTACTAAAAAAATGAAAAAGAGAAAATACTTTTATTAAATTTATTTAATGAAATATAGATAATATTTATTTCAGAGATAAAAAAATCATACGATATATCTATATCGATTTGACTAATTTTAAAGAGTTTGTTTTAGATATTCTGGGTATAAATACTATACATGTATCCAAAATCTATTTTAATAGCAATTATGTTTAAATCTTTTTTTAATTTTTTTTTTCTTTGGTTTCCGGTTGCCCTTAGAGGTTTATTATGGAATTTTTTGTGTGCATTTATTATTTCTTTTTTTATGCTTTTCACGTTGTCTAAATTATATTTGCTATTAATGTTTGATTTATTTAATTAAATGTGGAATGATTTTCTATCTCTCACCTTTTTTTTCTTTTTTCTTTTTTTCTTTTTTTTTTCCTCTTCTTCTTCCTCTTCCTCGTTTTTCAACTCTACCGCACAATCTTCTAATGTTTTTTTTTTCATCGGAAGGTAATGGTTTATTCAGTTTATTTTTACTCCATTCATGTATATATTGAAAAATTAGTATTACTCTCTGTCTTGTTATGAAAATGGTTCGTATTATTTGTGTTTTTTTTTAGATTCTTTGATTTCGTAATTTTTCCGGAGTTTCGTATAATTTACCTCTAATGTTACTCTTTAGATGCTATTTCGATATCATTTATCAGTTTTTTCACATTCAAGTTATAATATATTGTATATTATGTAAGTATTACCGTAACATTTTTTTTATCAATGTTGTTGTATTATTGACGTATTCCTACCCATATTCATGTATTTAACAAGTTGTTCAGGCTCAATCCCTATACGAATGAATAGTTTTTTGACACACTTACCGAACCAAACATTTATACAAATGTAATACCATTTTGATATGCAAATCTGTCATATCAAAAATGTGACATAATGGGTAGTGAACTTCCACCAAGTTATATGCTGAAAGTTTTGGCCTAAATTCCTATAAACTGCTCGAGGTGTAACCCTTCAAAATGTTTTCTAAAATCATTTTTTCAAAATGTTTTTCTCTTCTCGAAACTCGATATGAAGGTTCTCAAAAGAGCCCAGCCGTGCCAACAGGTTTTCGAAATTGTCCCATGAAGCCCGTTCATAAGCTACGACACATTCACTTCGTCGCTTAACGAAGTATGAACGTGATACCATGCATCTTCTAACACTTACACTATTCAATACATATTCCAAAATTATACAAAAAAGGCAACGAAGAATGCAAAAATAATCATTTTCTATTCAAATGATTTCATGATACAGAGGCAATACAACAGTAATATAAATGTGTCCACCTCCAAAAATCAACAAATCTATGTGACGCTTACCTTTAAATCGATACACCAACGAAACTCTATTTTTGGTCCAAAACACAACAGAACCCACGGTGCCTGATACCAGTTACCAAAACAAAATAAAATGTTAACAGTGAAGATCTGGAAGAACCCTAACAAAAATATGAGATAGTTTCTTCCTTGATTGATGAAGACGGGCAGAAAATTGAAATTAGGAGCCAAAAAGATTAAAGAGAAAGATGAATAGGTGGCTTTATTGTATTTCCAAGAAGAAAAAAAAAACAATTTTAAGTATTATTACAAGGATATTAATAGAACTTGCATAACATTAATAAATTCAATAAATTACAAATTAAATATACATGCAATAATAAGTTTAGATTTTTAGCCGATGTGTAATAATTATTTTCTCTTTGGCTATTTTTGTTATTGTATTTTTACGTGAGTTTTTTTTTAATAAAAATCAACCCCAAACTAAAAATTCAATTTTTTCTACATTTTTTTCCTTATTCATAAAATAACATTTTCATAATTTATTTCTATTTTATTTATTATTTATATGAAATTTAAAATTTGATATTGATAATCAAAGGGACGAATAATATAATCAATATTACCAAAATCATATCTTTATATATGAAATTTCTAATGATTCGAATACATAAATAATCATAAATATTGTTAAAAGATGCAACATAAAAATTGTTATGATGAAGAATTTTTTTTAAAAAAAAATCTTTCAAATATAATTTTGGTATAGACAGTGTCTTAAAAAATTGAACTTTATTTTATCACATTTATCATTTAAATTAAATTTAGATCATCAAATGAAGTAAGATAATTAATTTGATAATTAATAAACACTATAAACAAAATAGTCTAACAATAATTTTTCAGGGTAAGACACTTCTCAGTAAGATTAAAAAACAAAAATAAAATTCACGTGGATTTCAAATCTGATGAGCATACCTTCAAAGTCCAAGACTTCACCCACACTTAGGGGACGTCAAAACTTTCCTATTGATAGCATGAAAAAGATGAGCAGGCACAATCAAGAAAAGTATCAAGAGGTTGGATAGTTTATCATAATATATAATAACTTGCAAAATAAATTGCCATGTCTTGGAAATAGGGAACACAAAATACAATCTTAAAAAGTTTCTTGGATATTGGATTCTAACTTAAGAGTAACAAATCTTAAATATTAGGAACAAAGTTTCACCATCATCTACTTACCAATGTTATCTCCAAGAAAAATCATCTACCATGTCTTGGTGATGCATCAGCAGAACGGGATCGCGACCCTGAAGGGGACCTCGAAATCCTACCAGGAGACGCCCTTCTACCAGGAGAAGACCTCCAGTTAGCTCGTGCATCTTCTCCATCAAATGCAGACTTGCTGAGAAAAGAAATGGGACTGATGAATAAATAACTTTTAAACAAGCATAGTAAACATAGATTGATACGTTAAGATTAAACAGACTGAAAAGGAGTAAATTCTCAAACATGAGACTAGAGTTTGTAATAAGTAAATGCATTCCAACTAGATGTCCATGGGGCGTGACAGGGCTGGGGAATGGTTTCCCGTCCCTGCAAAATTCACTGTTTTTTTTTTTGTGAAGATTGAGGCGGGATTCCCCGATAGGAATTTTTCATTAATTTTTAAAAAAATATTTTTTAGTAAAATTTTAAAATAATTAAATATTTTTAGAAAATATATATCCCAACTTCTACTATAATGTTACCAACAAATATAGTTTATCTAAAAATTAAAGGTATAAAATAAAGAATGAAATATTTAAAAAAAAAAACGGGGCGGGGATCGGGAAAACGAGGAAGGGGAATGCATTTCCCATCCCTGGCCCCGTCTAGGCAACTGGAAAAACTTTTCCCCGTCACCATCCCAGCGGAAAAATGGACATCTCTAATTCCAACCATGTATGGGTAGGTAAAGTTCACATTCTCGGTCTCCGCGGGAAAATACACATATCTAATTCCAACTATGTATGGATAGGTTAAGTTCCCATTCTCGGTTATCAAAAAAAAAAAACAGTAATAAAATACCAATCGTATGCACAAACAGATACAAGAAACACTAAAAAATAGTTGCATTTTCAAGATGCTCCCAAAAAGCAACAAGTCATTAGTAAATGTTCAACTTACTCATGATATCCATTTCCATCATGATCGTGACCATCAGCATTATCATACCCCGGAGAATATACTTGCTGACTCCTCTCAACATCTCGCCCACGAGGAGCGCCTCTTGGAGATCTGGGATAGTCAGCATGCCGTCTACTAGGGGAAATAGAATAGTCACCACGCCATCTTGGAGCAGGAGAGTAGGACCTGCAAATAGCATTTGGCATGTGTTTACTATCTAACGCATAAGTAAGTATGAACATTTTGTTCTCAATAGATTACCTTGATCGATGTCTACTTCTTGAACCTGAAGGATGCTGGGGGGAACGTGATCGGGATACTGAACGAGATCTAGAACGCCCTATATTGTCGACAAAAAACAAAGCCATGATCACTTACATCCTGAAACCACGTCGATCATAGTTCCAAATGAAACAGAAACCATGTTGATCATTAAATACAGTAATCCAATATGGACTTATTTTGTATAGTACATAGTACAATAGTTAGATAAATGATTTGATTCCAAGCTTGAGAATGTGTACCGAGGAAGTACAGACTAAAAATTCACAAATTCATAACAAACGAGCTATCATTAGGCTAACAGAAGAAAATGATTCTGTATAGTAACAATTTTATGTACATATTCGTGAGTGTCTCGCCAAGAAAATCAGTGTAAAATAAATTTCTAAATGGATGGACACCATGAGTTGAACCATAAAATCTTAGTCTCACAATGCTCTCTTGAGCACTAGGCCAAGAGAAATCTCCAGACAAAAGAATGTTTAAAGAACTTCGAGCTTGCAAATAATACAAGTTCAATCTAAGTTATAGGAAAAATCTCATAACTGCATCATCTAAAGCTGCTACAAGCTGCAGTGTTCAAGTGTTCCGTAATAAGAAGTCGTGTTTTCTTGAAAAGAATCAAGAAGTAGAAGAA
Source organism: Cyclanthera cordifolia (assembly GCA_037832605.1). NCBI lineage: Eukaryota > Viridiplantae > Streptophyta > Magnoliopsida > Cucurbitales > Cucurbitaceae > Cyclanthera > Cyclanthera cordifolia. Next base: position 7,908,312 of record JBBMEG010000003.1, read on the forward strand.
ACATGTAGTAGTAGTAACATTAAATAGAAGTAATAAGTAGAAAAATGAGAAAATTTGAATATGAGAGGTCTCCTAAACTCTTTGTTTTCAGTCAGGGCTTTCACTTTTATATAGATTATTTAAGAGAACGTCAAATTTAAAGAAAGACTACTAGTACCCATACCATAATAAGAACGACGTCCACCATAGCCAGATGGTCCCCTACATAAAGGAAAATAGAATAGTAAAACACAACTTGCAACTAAATGAATCATATAAAAGGCTAACTGCCATAAACACAGTAAGTGGAAAGAGCTGAAATTTTGTATTACTTTAGACACACACACCAACCCCCCCCCCCCCAGCCCATCCTCAACACAAGTATAACAAGATGGATTGCTTTCTGTTTAACAATATGGCAGGTCATGTGGATAATAAAAGTGTACTCTTTTATAATCATGGATAAAAATGAGGTAAAAGAGAATGAGCAAACCTTCTACTCCTTTGGCGCATCTGCTCCGGCCTCTTCCTTGTCTCTGCAGCAAGGACCACAATGATCTCCCTACCAGCAAATTTTTTCCCATTCATATGATACTGAGCTTCAGAAGCCTCATAAGGATCGACAAACTCCACAAATGCAAATCCTCGTGGTTGGCTGCAAGGAATTCAAACAAATTTCTCATAATGAAAATAAGGAACTCATTCTGGGCAAAAATCTTGGGTAACTAGACTGAATGATAAAACAAGTATACGTTTAATGGCTAAAAGGATTTGGAATGCCTTAAACTAAATAGTTTTCATTCATATCCAATAGTAACTTCAGATTGTTTTCTTCAAAGCTGAGGCTGAAGTTACGTAAAGCAGCTAATTTCAAAGTTCAGTAGCTAACCTTCTCATTACAATCAAGCATGAAAGAGGCAAGAGACTTGAAAATTCTTCATATTCTTGAAAGTAATAAGCACTTGAATTCAACGTAATTTGACTTGAAAATCTTCCCACTTCTTGAAACAAGTACTTGAAACCAACAACAATTCATGACTTGAAAATTCTTCAAATACTTGGAAACTCGTGAAGCACTTGAACAAACCTTCCAGAACCTTAATACCTTCACAGTGTTAGCTTCAATTGCTCAAGAATCTATCTTCTTGCTCACCAACTTCTATTGATGGGGTAATTATCTAATATCTCCTCAGATTGATACCCTCATTTTGATATTACTCTTTAGATTCTTGATGAGCAATATGTTAGGCAGTGAAAGTAGTAGACCCTCACTAATAGGGGTTTGGGCTATTTTAACTTCAAAGTTCAAGCCATATGTCCCCCTGACAAAGCTGTTAAAAATTTAACACTATGAAATGGGAATATAATTCACCTAGAAAAGAATAACGTCTGGTGAAAGTTTGGTTGGCATTTTTTTTCATCCTCACCGTTCCCTAACTATGAATAACATACTCAATGGAATGTTCCATATGATCTAATTTCCTCTACAAATTTAGAACTCTGTACACAAAAGTACACCCCCACCCCCTTAAGAATTGATCAAGTTTAAAAAATAGTTTTATCAAGATTCGAAGAAAGTAGAGGGAAAAAGTTGGGAAAAAACCCCAGACAAATGCACTAGTTTATTTGATCTTGCGTATGAAGTCACATGAGAAATTACTTTCCAGAAAGAAAAAAAAAAGGTTAGACAATAGACATTGTTCTGATTTCTGAAAATAGGATCTTGAATTGCAATAGCAAAAGTAAAAAGCTTCAAAATGTGCTCAATATATTCTGACTTTTACCAATTATTGGTCTAAATAAGAAGTTTACTACTATGACACATGGCTAGAGCATCAAACAAGAGTGAGTAATCCGGCTTAATTTCTAATACAAAAGGTTTGGCTTGATGCTCAGCCAGTAAACCTAACATTACCTCTTGGGCCAAGCTTGAGGTTAGCTTGATTAATTTTTTGTGCAAATTGGTGCTCAAGCATCCAGATATTAACCATAAAAAGATGTTTATTTATCAATTTAACTCAAGGAATGCTAAAATACACGTTCAGGAATCAGATGAATAACAGAATAAATTCGATCACATGTCATGGTTAGAGCGATGAGAAAAAAAGAACAATAATAATAAAAACGACATGCTCACCCTGTATAATAATCCTTAGGAATATACACATCTCGAACAAGTCCAAACCTCTCAAATGAAGCTTTAAGCTCCTCTGGCCTGCAAGTATCATCAATATAATATAACCAGAAGCCAAGTAGTGAAAAAACAGTGAAAGAATACAAGGAATTTATTTCATAAAATATAGTAGTACCGAAACCTAAATTGGACAAAGCAATATGATAAATGTAAAAAAAATAAAAATAAAAAGCACCCCTCCTAACCTGCAATCCATAGGAATATTTCTAACCAAAAGGCTACCATGAGATTCTTCCCTTCGTCTTCCATAACCACCACCACCACCGCCGCCGCCGCCGCCACCATAACCCCTTCTTGGGGGGCTTCTTCCTCGGTCAGGACCACCATATCCTCTCCTTGGAGGACTATGATATGGAGGACTGTATCTTCTCATGTTTCAACCTATTCAAAGCAATTACAAAGTGAGGTCTGCAATTAAAATGCAGATCGTCAAAAATTTCTTGTCTATTCAAATCAATAACTATCTATATTAAAAAAAAAAAAAAAAAAAATTAGAATGCTTTTTAATTCAAAGAAACCCACACATCATCCTAAACAGTCAGCAGATTCAAGTGCTAAAACCCTAAACCACCCATCACAGGTTCAGAATTTCCAATTCGAATGCCAAACCTCTCAATTACCCGTTTCCAAACTCCAGATAACTAAGATGTAAGATACATAATGAAGTCCTGAAGATCACTTACACACCCCCACGAGAAAAAAGGCAAGTAAATGAAGAGGGAATCGAGACAGGGTTCGACGAAGACGCTCCTCTATTCACTTCTCCATATTTTTACCGATCAAAGGGATAATTCTGACTAATTTCAGAAACTAAAAAACTAATTGCGAATGATCGAAACAAAAGAAAGTGGCTAAGAACAACTAGTGACAGCTTCCAAGTAGATTAGGGTTTGAACAATGAATAATGTGCAGAAACATAATAGAGAAACCAGAGATCAGAACCGTAGAATTACCCGAAGAAAAGATAAGGAAGATGAGAAAATTTCACACAGATTCTTCTCTCGATCTCTTTCGGTGAAGAAATAAGACCTCAATTGTAGGGTTTAGCTTTTTATGAGTGTTTCATTCAAATGCGACTCTCTCTCTCATGTAGACAAATTTTAAAATATGATAAATTATAAATTCAATCAGTAAATTAGAATTTAATATTGGGAATTTAAGATGGATATTCAATTTGAATATAATTATTACATATTCTTCTCAAATTGATTTTAATTGTAAATGTATTCAAATGAATTTTTATATTTTTAATAATTGGTAAATGTCCCTTTCTTCAACCTCAAGCCCTAAAATTTTTTTTTCTTCCGAACGTACAAATCGGAGAAGATGACCGCCACAACCGTAGAAGATTGTTGCGATCGGCCGGAGAAGATGACCGCGAACGGTCGGAGAGGATCACTGCTAACGGCCGGAGAAGATGACCGTGAACGGCCGGAGAATATGGCTGCGAACGGCCAAAAAATATGGTCGTGAACCGCAGGAGAAGATGGCCGCGAACTCTTCGTCGTCGCCGTCGCCGTCGTCGGGAAGCTCTATCGCCGCCGCCGGTCGTCGGAAAGCTCTATCGCCGCCGCCGATCGTCGGGAAGCTTAATCTCCTTGATTTGCTCATAAAATTTCTCCCAGATTATGATGATGGCGGCTGCAAAAAACACTAAGATCATAAGTTTATGAGATGTAGAAGATAAAAAAATACATATAATACCAATACGTATGTAATACTATTATATAATACCTTTTTTATTACTTTTATAATACCGATAGTTGATACTGTATTACATAGGTTATATATTACCTGCATGATTATACCAGAATAATACAATAGTCATACAATTCAGATTAGATTGTAAACGTTATAATATATTAGTACACCTGAGATCTGTGATGATTAAATTTTTCGACGTTTCTAATATATTATTATAGTATAATATAATACTAATTGGTGGATTAATAAACACAATATT
>JBBMEG010000003.1:7912547-7956896 GCA_037832605.1 Cyclanthera cordifolia
TTTTTTAAATGCGTTTTGAATATGGTTGCAATAAAATTGTTTTTTTGGCAGGAATGTAAATTTTATTCTCTAGATGGGTATGGATATAAACTTCCCTTTAATATATTACTTGCAGTTTAGAAAAATAAAATTTAATTCTTGATATTTGTTAAAATCTATAAAATAATTTGTCATTCGTAATTGTTGATAAATAAAATACGTAAAAGTTTATTATTTTTGTGTTTAATGATGAGAGTGTGAGAAAAGTAATTGATTGAACAAAAAAATACATAAATAATTTGTCTACGATTTATATGTATTATTTTTTAGGTTTTATCAAATCATATAGATTAAATTATATTTCTTTAAATCATAGGGACTAAATTTTATATTTCTTCAAACTATAGAGGCTAATTTTATATTTCTACAAACCATAAGAACTAAAGTTTAAATTTTGAAATCATAAAAATTAAACTCTAACTTTCATGAAACTATATAAACTAAATTTATAATTTATTTTTTAAAATATCTATATCATTAATATTGTATTATAAGAAAATAGGTAATAATACTTATTAATACATTTATTTTTTTTATAAATAATTATATTTGTAATTATAATTTTCTATGGTGGTATTTGAGGTTGGTCATATTGGCAAATCATGACATTGAATTATGCTCTAATTGGTAAGATATTTGACTTTACATAAGTGAACTTCCGGGGTTAGTTTTCAAATTTTCTCTTTTTGAATTTTAAATATATCTAATTTGCAAACTTATAATCTCTTAATTTTTTTCATCATACAATATGTCATTAAAATTTTACTTCTTTGACAAAACATTAATTCTTCAAAGCCCTTTTTTTTTTTTTTATGAAACCCAATTTAAAGTTTTTATAGTTTAATATGCCTTCGTCAACAAAATTGTCTTGAATGTCTATATTGTGTGTCAATTTATACCTTCAACTAAGTTTTTGTTTCAATCTCCATTATTCAAATTACTATTTTTTTTAGTTAAACAATATTAAAAAGATCAAATAATAAAAAAACAATGATTAAAAAAAAAAACTTAGGAGTGGAGATCGAACTCATGATCTGACAATGAAATTCAACTTTAACATTTAATTGGAATTCCAAAGCGAGCCGGTTATGCTTGTCCAGTGCGTGTTGCACATTGATGCATGTCCGTTCAATCCCTTTTCATCATACTTTTACGTTATTTTGTCATTATTGCATGTTAGGATGGTTTCCTTCATTTTATTCTAAGTGTTGACTCCTCGTTATTTTCATATGTAAGGGTGTCACATCAATTATGTGCCAAAATGTACTATAGGGGGTATGACTTTTTGAAACTTCTTTTCTACCAAGTTATTATATGATAAATGAAATTGTTGATATGTCCCTTATTGTATATTGTCATATAGCTTTCAAAGACAAAAGTATTTCTAAAACTCACTTTCTCTCTTTTTCGAAAATCATTTTAACGACGCCCGTGATAGAGGCTGAACCTATTGTGCCACCCGCTCTACCATTTTTCTACGGCTAACTTGCTCGCCAGGTTAGAGCAAGTGTTGCACAATCGTCATTTCGCTGCCTCTAAAGTGCAATTGTGATAAGTGGTATCAGAGCCTAATTTGGCTCTTTTGTAGTGACAATGAGTTCACATGCAATAGATCAGTGGGACAAGTCCTATGTCAATCGGTTGTTCGAATTGGAAGAACAGATGGCTGATATAGCTGGAATGTCGGAGTATATCCAGTCATTAGATTCTCGCATGAATGAGATTACTATAAGACACGGTTGATGCGGTAGCTGGCCGCCTAGACGAGATGCATGTCCAAGAGTTAATGGTGAGGGCAGAGACCCTTGAAGATAAAGCCACACGGTCTGGTGGAAATGAGCGTGTGGAGGAAGCTTGTTGGGCTTTATTGCCCGCATAGAGAAACACGTCGAAACTATTGACAACATGCAGAAAGAAATGGCTCGGATAATGTCTAAGCTGTCTGAGAAAATGAGAGCTGTCATTGGCACCGTTGGGACATAAATAGCTGATTTGAACGCTTGAGTTAATCTCACCATGAGGGTAGTGGGAAATCAAGCCTCAACTGAAGGCGTCGTTCAAGCCAGTAAGGTCAAGGTGCCTAACCGAAGCCCTTTTGTGGGGTTCGAGATGCAAAAGCTTTGGAGAACTTCATATTTGATATAGAATAATATTTCAAGACCACAAATACAGTGTCTGAAGACATGAAAGTCACATTAGCAACAATGCATTTGGCAAATGATGCCAAATTGTGGTGGAGATCACGCTATATGGACATCCAAAAAGGAAGATGTACTATTGATAGTTGGGAGATGTTTAGACAAGAATTATGCTCACAATTCTTCCCCGAAAATGTTGAAGTTCTTGCAAGGCGCAAGTTGCGAATGTTGAAGCATACTGGAACAATCAGATAATATGTCAAACAATTTGTGGGATTGATGTTTGATATCCGAGACATGATAGAGAAAGACAAGGTCTTTAACTTTTTCGAATGATTGGAGTCGTTAACAAAGGCTAAGCTCTACGAGCAGAGAGTATAAAGCTTGATCGAAGCATATGGCGTCGCAAAGAGACTATTTAATTTGGTCAGTGAACCAACAAAGGAGAAGTCTCAAAAGCGAAGAGAGAGTATAACCTCTTCATACCAAGACAGTAGAAATTGTCAACCAACCTCTTCTAGAAGTTGGGGAGGAGTCCGATCGAGTGGTCAAAGTGGGGAATGCAGACTTTTCCCGCTAAAAGTAAAAACTCGTTGCAAAAGTCGTATCACCTTACGAAACAAAGCCATAGATCAAGCTTCTTATGTGATGGACCTCATCCAGTGCACGAGTGTCCTAGTCGAAAGATCGTTAAGGATTTTAAGATTGCTCCTGAGACAAACAAGAGACTTGAAGCTGAGTTAGAAAAGTTGCAGTAGCCGGGGTCGAGCAAGAGGAAACTGAGGTGATCCCTCGCATAGGGACCATAAGGTATTTGTCCGCCCTTCGATATAACAAGGACCTAGCCGAGTGTCGAGACAAAGTGTCTAGCAAGAACGTTAATCCTTGGTTAAAAATGAGACGACATAAGTATAACCCCACGAGAAAGTGGAAGTATAAATAAAGTGGAGTACCAAGTCATCAAGGTGATGCAACAAGGTACAAAAGTAGGTGGGTTAATCCATAGAGACACTCTAGTGAGTTCAAAGCGGACAGTGCGGTTCCTATTGTGTCAAAGACAGTAGTACAACAACGAGTTCCAAGACAAGAAGGCAAAAGCCTCCAAACAAGTCACGAAGCATCATGTTCGTCAGTCCCTTTGAAGAATTCATTTGGGGTGTTAGCTGAAGAAACAGAAGTAATGGACACAAGTCAACTCGTACAAGAGTTCTTCAACAAGTGGAAGAAAGTTGTAGGCACTGAGGTCCACTGGGACAGCAAAACAAGTTGCTCGTAAGATCGCTGAGTTCGGGCAGAGTTGGTTAACAAGGTCGTCAATCGTTTAAGTGGGGGAGAATGTGACGGTCATGCTTATCTAGTGCTTATTGCACATGGTCGCATGTGCGTTCAACCCGTTTCATCATACTTTTATGTTATTTTGTCATTATTACATGTTAGGATAGCCTTCTTCATTTTACTCTAAGTGTTGACTTCTCGCCATTTTCATATGCAAGTGTGTCACATCAATTATGTGTCAAAATGTAATATATGGGGGGTATGACTTCTTGAAGCTTCCTACCAAGTTATTATATGATAAATGCAATCGTTGAGATGTCCCTCGTTGTATCTTGTCATATAAATTTCAAAGACAAAAGCATTTCTAAAACTCTTTTTCTCATTTTTTCGAAAATCTTTTCACGACGTCCGTGATAGAGGTTGCAACCTGTTGTGCCACCCCATTTTGGTTCGGCTGACTTGCTCGCCGGGTTAGAGCAAGTGTCGCGTCATTCCGCTGCCTCTGGAGTACGGCTGCGACTCATAGCTTAGCTGGCACTAGTGATGCATTTGCATCCACTCGATCAGTAGTTCGAGTGTTCGTAGTCCCCTCAAATTGAACATTTAAGATAAAAGATTGTTGAATCTATCAAATTCAGACTAAAGTTTTTGTTACATAAAAATATTAAATTTGTATTACAAATTTGATCCTTATATATTGGACAAACTAAAATTTATTCCATATACTTTTTTATGTTATAATTAATTTCTACGGTTTCATAAAACTTCATGAATAGACTTTATCATTTATAATCGCTAACAAATTAAGTATGGTTCAATTAGTCATCTATTTGTCTTGATTATGTGAGTCGTATGTGCAAATTAGCTAATAAAATTAAAAGAAAAATGATAATTGGAAAATTAATATAGGTTCTTCCAAAATTGATAACTCCATTTATATCCAATCAACTATTTAACCTTTAGTATCACCAAAATACAGAGCTAACAACATGACCAATTCATTAGATTTTATTAAATCATATAAACTTAATTCCAACTTGTAAAACTAAATTTTATTTTTTTTCCTATTATATAAACCAAACATATAACTTGACCAATTAAACAAATAATTAGTCATTGCTAGGAACAAACATATTCTACAACCCCACTGTCTCAAATTAAGACACTTTTGTTTGACATTTCTTATGACAACCTCAAATTCATTCAACAAACAACTAACCCAACTCAAAAATAAAAAAGAAAAGAAATTTACAACTATTAAAATTTTGGAAATAAAATTTAAATATAGCAAAAATCGATCCAATCAACTTTTATTGACGATCACAAAATTGATATGCATCGATCAAGTAAACATAAAATTCATAAGCTTCTATTAATTTAAAGTTGAAATATTTTAAAAAATTGGGATAGTTAAAATAAAGAGGCTTTCTTTATTATTTAAATAGGGTTATGAGATTGATCTTTTTTTTTTCCTTACTTTTTTTAGTAGCAAGTATTTTAAAGATCAAAAAAAGGTTTGTCATATAAACATAATTTGATTTTATCAAACTATAAAAGGTAAATTCTGAAAATTCTGAAAATAGAGTTTTTTTCTTTTTTTTTTTTTTTTAGAAGATGTACCTCTTCTCACAAAATAATCGTCAAAATTAAAAAAAAAATGTACATTCATAGTCATTAATAGAGTATATCGTAAGTATGTGACAATACTTATTAATATCAAAGATTATCTTTACTATATATTTTTTAATATACATTCATAATCATTAATATAATATATCATAATTACGTGACAAATACTTATTAATATCAAAGATTATCTTTACTAGTAATCTCAAAAATATATATATATATATTTACATATTTAAAATCATTATCTAGAATTGAGTGGTTTGATAAGTTTTTCTTTTAACATCTCATCCAACCATACATTATATTCAACAAAGTTCAGTGCTAGATTACCTTAGACAAATAAGAACTACCAAGAAATATGCAGTAAAACTGTCAACCAACCAAGAATAGCAGCCACTGGATAAGAAGATAAAAATGAACCTCTTTCAAGTATGTTCCTCTTTCTCCAACCTTTTGTTAGGAATAATAAATATCTAGTGATTAGATAGATTAGATTTGATATTATCCTAATTAGATATTATCTATGTTTGTCGGGAGATCTTTGAAGATTTGATGTTCTATGTACCGTATATATTTATGAAAAGCTAATGGAAGCCAAAAGTTTTATGTCTTTCTCACGATTTATCATGATATCATAGCCAAATTTCTTAAATTTATCATCTTTCGAATACTGATTCAGGAGCAAATTCGTTGTAGGGATAGTCTACTTCTACATCGAGAAAAAACACGATCTGCCTCAACACTATGCGATACAACCACCTGTGATTTTAGAGTGTAGGACAAGCATAGAGGCAGTAGGCATTTATACATTGGCATGTATCTTCAATTTGTAGGTCACACGTTCAATTTCTACGAAAAAAAAGTATAGAACATGCAGACCTTGGCATGGTAGTTGCCCCCATCCTTCATATCCATCTCGATCAAGCTTCCTTGAGCTGCCATTGTTCCCCAAAGTATTGGTTCTTCCAGATGAACAGAGAAAGATCAGAATGCAAGCAAAGCATAATAAAGTTGGTAGAATAGAAAAATAGTTTGGGAGCTTTTGCATCAACATGCCACAGCTACAGCTGATTCCAACTGACTGTTGTCTGTGTCGGAGAGTAAAGGGTTCTTCTGAAATTGGTTTCTTAGCTGACCACAAGCTGCATTTGCATCCAGCCCTCGTGTTTGGCGAACGCTTACGGTTATTTTACGCGACTCTAGAGCAGCTACAAATGCCATCACCTGAAAGTAGAAAAAGAGAAAAAGAAAGATTATTGATCAGCGAAGAGTATACACTCATATTGCTCGAAAATAGCACGTCTGCGTGAGAGCATACTGCTTTCTTGTATGGACGCCGATACTCAGAGCCTTCTATGGGATTGAAAGGTATCAGGTTCACATGATAGCTGTGCCCCCATTCATGGAGAAGCTTTGCGAGTTCTACGGCATGCTCTACCGCATCATTGACTCCAGCTGTTCGAAAGATAAGCAACCGAAAAGTAGCGAAAATAATGTCACGTATTCAAATGAGGAACATGAAGGAAGAGTACAGAAAATGTAAAGTTGATAAAAGTGCAATGCTAAAGTGAATCCAGTACCTAAAAGTGCATACTCAAAAGACACTCTCCGACTAGTTTGTTCGAAATAATCGCGGCAGTCCTTCATAATGGCTTCAAGAGGATATGCTTTCGCACTGGGCACAATGGTTTCCCTAAGCTTCTGGTTTGGTGCATGCAAACTGATTGACAAGAAAATGAAGAGTTAATAAAAGAATGCAAGAGAAAGAGCCAAAACCTAAGGACCCGCCCCACAAATGCTTGTGGATCATTCTCCAGAACAAAAGCCTGAGCCTTGTGGATATGAAGTGTTATAGCTTTGCTTGGACCTGTGGTTCAATAGAAACAAAAACAACGACTAAAATGGCCAGAGAAGAACTCTTCGAGAACTTCGGAAAGGGGTCTGCCAAGTACAATGTGTTAACATTTTTGCAGCTATCTCCTAATTGTGATTTATAATACCAATCATTTGGCAGTTGGAACACATTTCTTAGGTCAGGCTCCAAATCACTGTTACCTATTAAAAATCTAGAGGTGACTGCATATGAGCCAGTAAGAACATTGACTAGAAGAGAAAAACCCAACACTCTTAACAGTTACACCATACATATTATTATTTATCATAAAACGCAACATGAAATCTAACGAACTTTGTACCTTAAAAAATATCACTAAAAATTATTAAAGGCCCGTTTGATAACCATTTGATTTTTTATTTTTGGTTTTTGAAATTTAAGCCTACAACACTCCTCTTACGCATAGTTTTCATTACTTTCATATCTTCATCTTACTTATGTTTTTGAAAACTAAACCAAAATTTGAAAGCTAAAAAAAATAGCTTCCAAAACTGGTTTTTGTTTATGGAATTTGATTCGAATTCATCAACTTTCACAAGAGAGGATGATATCCTATGCACAGAGTTTGAATAAATATAAGTTTAAATTTCAAAAACCAACGACTAAAATCTAAATGGTTATCTTCAAACTTAATTTCAAAAACCAAAAATAAAAATCTAAATGGTTATCAAACGGGCCTAAAATTTTCAGTTTTTGGTTTTTGGCTTCATACATCAAACAATCTGTTATGCTTTTCCGTTATATTACCTTACAGCCAATGTTGATTGAAGCTTGTGAGAAGCCAGCCGTTTAATCGTGTTAGGAACTCCCACAGTGGAAATAGTGATCATTCTTTGTCCAATTTGAACATCCTGCAAAATAAATATAAAGAATTCATGAGAAATTGCACAATCCAATGTAAAATTAATGGGCATAGTACAAAATTGAAGCAAGCCTTACAAAATTGAAGCAAGCCTTCCCACAATTGTTTCATGTGATCAAATTTGATTATAAAAAGTCAATATCATAAGAAACCTGTATTTTATTTTATTTTTTATTTTTTAATGTGGGATGCATGACAAAGATAAATCCTCATAAATCAACGGGGTTGTTTAATAGGAAGAACTATCTTGTGTTTTGGTGATGGGAAACCGAACAATTATCTCCAGGTTCCAGATTAACCTCTCCTCATTCTCTTGTACGTAAGAGGGTAAAAAAATTGATGTGTTTGGGGCAAAAGGGAATGAGAATGATTATGATTATGGAAGGAATGAGAATTAGAGGGAGAATGAGAAAAGGGAAAGATTATGGGGAGAATGATTATTTGTGTTTGTGGTTAAGGGAATGATTACGGGGAGAAAGATTAATTGTGTTTGGGGTGAAGAGAATGATAAAGAAAAAAAAAAATAATGGATATGACGTGAGTGAAAAATAGTTATGAAAAAAATAAAAAGTTGTTATGGAAAGAATACAAAGTAGTTAGATGGAGAATAAAAATGTGATTTTGGGGAAACGTGATTATGGGAATAATGATTCTCGGTGGCCCATACACGGCCACCGGGAATCATTCTCCTTCCTATTCTCCCTATTTATTAATGGTGACCCAAACATCCCCTAAATAAGGCACATAAGCAAGATGATGGCAAAAAATAAAATAGTAAACATACGATCACCCCACAAAATCTGTACATGAGTCTGGAAAAATTAACCTTATTCAAGCACCGGTGCGCTTCTAGTACTGACTTCATATTTAACATTGGCTCGCCCATTCCCATGAATACTACATTTGTCACCCTATGTTTGAAAACATCCTCAATTGCAAATACCTGTGTGTATAAGATGCAACTAAATCACAATGTGGGATTAATTGCGCCTGAAATAATTTCAGGTTTTCAAATTTCTCAATGAGTTATCAGAACAGAACAAGATTATATGGAAGACAAAGACAACATGTAAGAGATATAAAATACCTGCTCAACAATTTCATGCCTCTGAAGATTCCTTGAAAATCCTCCTTTTCCAGTGGCACAAAAAGAACAGCGCAACGGGCAGCCAACCTTATTGTACAAAATGTAGCAGACATTTATTTAAGATTGAATACCATAAAAAAAAAAAAAAAAAAAGTGAAATTACAACAATTGGGGGTGGGGGATTCGAACCCGTGACCACATGGTCCTTGGGTGTTCACTGATGCCAATAAGCTACTGCTCATTTGGCAGATCGAATACCATAAAGAGTTCATATCATATTTGGCAAGGTTAAAAAAATCATTGCAAATGCTTTCGAAGACATAAATTTGTCACACATTCATCAAATAGACTATTGCAGTTACCACACCAAGACCAATCTCTTTACCCGGAAGAGAAAGATATGATCAATTTGTAAAATAATATACACGAATTAAAATGTACACAAAATTGATGTCTCTAAATGACTAAATGGCAATATCACCTGTGATGAGATGCAAGCAGTAAGGCGAACTGAACCTTTATTTTCTTTGTCTTCCACAGGTATGCCAACTGTTTCAATCAGCCTGCTGTCCTCTAACTTAAGCAATAACTGCAAAAAATTGACGCATCGATGCCTTAAAAACAAAACAAACTGCCAAAAAAAAGATTGCATGTTTGAATGCTTCAACTCCAATATTGGGCTGAAATCAAAAATAAAAATCAAAACAAACTCACAGTGAAAACATCCAGCCATTTACTTACCCTAATAAATTTTAACAATTCAACAAGATTGCAAGCAGAAAATTCTTAATGTAAAAATACCTTCACGGTCCCATCAGATGCAGTAACAGACTGGTAAACAGGCGATCGGCCCACTTTCCATCCAGCTTCTTGAAGACCATTCCTGAATGCCTGTGGCACTGCAGTCGACCCGAATCACGATAACAAGACAATAACAAAAACAAGCAAAATAAGTAAAGAAACAGAAGAAAGAAAACTGACAGTTGGTAAATTCTTCGATTTCCTTCACCTTCCTCTTGTAAATAAGCTGATGAAGTTGCTTCCCCCTATACTTCTCCTAATACATCTCAAACAATGTTGAGGCAAGCATTATAAAAGAAGCACAAGGCTTTGGATTCAAAGCATTCCAACTAAAAACACTTTAAAGTTGGCGTACTAACTCTTAATTAAATTCCTTTTATATATTATTGTGGAGAGTGGAGCAAAGGTGAGAATATGTAATAAAGTCGGTAGAAAGGATTCTCTACGATTGTAGCAATTTCTGACACAAGGGAAGTTATTTCCCTTCCATGATTTTTCTTTTTCTTTTTTGAATTGGGAGTTTTTACGCGTAAATTCTTCCATCTTTCGTTTTGTTGTTTTCTTTAATTTCTTATTCATGCAATAATAAGGAGGTTCTCAGTGATACACCTCGATCACTCAGGTTTACCAGTGGAGACGAGATTGATAATTATTGTACGTAGTTAGTTTGTTCGGAGTAGATTGTTCTTCAACTGCTTTGGTTATGTTTTGTTGGGGTAGTTCTTAGTCTCTGTATGACTATAAATAGGCTCAAAGTATTTTCCTTTTGGGCACGAACTAAGTGAATTGTAATACTTGGCATAATATCGAATAAAGGGAGATTGTTGAATTGTTACTATTTGGTTACTCTCCTCCCCATATTCTACCTTTTTTGAGATGAGTTTTGGGAGTCTGAGCTATTCTCTAAAATTTGGTTATCATCACCTACGTGTACATGAGGATGTCTCAAAAATAGCATTTCCTACACACACTGGTCATTATGAATTCCTTGTAATGTCATTCAAACTCCAAAACACACCATCTACTTTCCAATCCTTGATTAATCACATAGTACGACATTATCTAAGGAAATTTTCCTTAGTATTTTTTGATGACATATTGGTATACAGTTGAAGCGTTTAGGAGCATGAACACCACCGATATAGATTTATCTACTCTCATGAAGCACCACTTGAAACAAGTGAGGGGATTCCTAGGTTGACCGGTTATCGTAGAAAGTTTGTGCAACTTTGTTTTACCTAAGATCGAATACTCAGGGAATATAATATCAAAGGATGGAGTGGCTATGAATGGTAGTAAGATTGATGCTATAAAACATTGGCTTATTCCTAGAAATTTGAAACAAGTGAGGGGATTCCTAGGTTTGACCGGTTATCGTAGAAAGTTTGTTCAAAGATATGGCACCATTGCTTTGCCGGTTACACAACTATTACATAAGGAGTGTTTTCTATAGGATGAAGATGCTACCAAAGAATTCGAATTATTGAAGGCTTCCATGACCAAGCTTCTGGTGCTACAACTACCGAACTTCACCAAAACTTTTATAGTCAAAGTTGATGCTTCAAGTGTGGGTGTTGGCGCAGTACTTATGCACGATAGCAGACTGATTACATGTTTTAGTTACGCTCTACCTCCACTTCACCTAAATAAAGTTGTATATGAACATGAACTTCTCACTATTGTTACGGCCATTCAAAAATGGAGACCATACTAGCTCAGTCGTCATTTTGTGGACAAAACCGCCCAAAAAAGCTTGAAATTCATCCTTGATCGAAGATTAGTGTCTGGGGAATATAAAAGATGGTTGACCAAACTCCTTGGTGATGATTTTGAGATATTGTATGGCTGACATTCTTTCTAAAACTCCTATGATTGAGATGGAAAACAAGACTTGGCTAAAGGGAATTAATACACAGTTTTAGTGCAACAGCATGATGATGATAATATTAAGCTAAGTTCAATCAAAGCTAAGCTTTTGGCTAGTGCGGAAGCTCCTAAGGGTTATTCTTTGCAGAATGAGTTACTCTGCTATAAAGGCAAGGCAATATTACCACCCTCATCAACTATCATTCAATTGATTTTGGATACATTTCACTCATCTCCAGTAGTATTTCATGGGAGTTTCTTACGCACTCTTCAACGTATTAAAAGAGAATTCTATTGGCAAGGTAACTAATACTGAACAGAATTTTGAGGGAGCTTGTAAGTGTGCCAGAAAGCTAAGTACTTAGTCTTGTCACCAACTGGACTTCTTTAACATACCCAAGCGTGTTTGAGAGGATGCCAGTCTGGACTTTGTAACCGGTTAAATAAATCTGACGACTCTACACAATTTTTGTGGTGGTGGATCGTCTGTCCAAATATGCCCATTATGTACCTTTACGTTAACTTTTCAGCAGATACTTTGCCTGATATTTTTATCAAGGAAATTGTTAGGCTTCACGGCATTTCTTGGAGTATTGTTTCAGATTGGGACCCTGTGTTTATGAGTCTATTTTGGACAACCATGTTCAAAGCTCAAGGTAACCAGCTCAAATTCACTACGGCCTACCATCCTCAAAAATATGCCAAACGGAGGTGCTTAATACGGGCATGGAGACCTACTTGCAGTGTTATGTAATGCATTGCCCTAAGAAGTGGGTTGGTTAGTTACCATTAAAAATAGTTTTTTTTTAATGCAACAAACTTTTCATTAAGTGGATGAAAAGAGGCAAAAGCTCTTAAATACAAAAACATGGGCCGAATATAGTTACAACACGTCATTCCATTTCGAAATGAAGATATCCCCATTTAAGTAAGTTTATGGTTGCTCCTCCTCCCCTACTTTCTTATGAAGGTAGTGGTACTTTGGAGGCTATAGATGACCTATCCTTTCTTGACTAGGATGTCCAGTTGTCCAAAATATGGTATAATCTGTAGCATGCCCAACAATATATGCAAGAGGTGGCAAGTGGGAAACATTGTGACGTGTCTTATAGTGTTGGCGATTGGGTATATCTACGCTGAAGCCTTGCAGGCAAGGCACTTTGTTCCAAGGTATTAGTGCCAAGCTTTCACCTCGTTATGTGGGGCCTTATCAAATCGAGGGTCTTGAGGGAAAGGTTGCTTGTCGATTACGCTTGTCGATTGACGTCCGTATTCACCCGGTTATTCATGTGCCTCAATTATGTCCTGCCTTGGTTAACACATTCTCGGTGACCCCTTTTCCAAATGTAGTTCATGAAGACTACTCTTGGCTGCTAGAACCGGAGTCTTTGTTGGGAGTTCGTCGGGATAATAACACTCCGAACAAGTTTTAAGTCAGTATGAAATGGAAGGGTACTGAGGTTATTGACATCTCGTGGGAGCCTATGGATTAGATGGTTGGTCAGTTTCCTTCTTTCTACCTTGAGGACAAGGTGAAACTTACGGGGGCTGGTAGAGATACACCTCTGATCACTCGGGTTTACCAGCGGTGACAGGATCAGTAGTTATTGTACGTAGTTAGTTTGTTCTGAGCAGGTTGTGCTTAAACTGCTTTGGTTATGGTTTTTGGGTAGTTCTTGGTCTCTGTATGGCTTAAATAGGCTCTGAGAATTTTCCTTTCGGGCATGAACTAAATGAACACATGCTTGACATAGTATTGAATAGAGGGTGATTATTGAATTGTTACTATTTGGTTACTCTTCTCCCCTTGTTCTACCTAACAGAAACATGTCCAACTCACACAACAGATAAATTTAACCATAAAGAATCAAAAACTTCCACGAAATAAAGCTACTAATTGCAAGCAATACCACAAACATGCTTCTATAATTTAAACTGACACAGAGTTTAATGTTTGTTACCTGCCCAAAGTCCACGGCGAGCTGTTGGAGCTCCTGATCCGTCAAGCCAATGAGCACTTTCGGAGCTTCGGGAGAGGCCCGTGCGGGAGGGGATACGGAGGTAGAGAGGTTCCGGGAGGGCACGGCGGCAACGCAGCGAGGCCGTATAGCACGTGCGACGGACGGCGAGCAAACTTGGTGAACGAGCGCCATTGAAATGGCGATCATCGTTGAGAAGAAGCTCTTTGTATGCTCTGTTGGACTGTGAGCGGATGCAAATGAATTGAGAAGGCTGAAGCTAAAACCCAATCTGGAACTGTTTTTTCTTTCGGAGGGTTTTGTTTTTCAGGAAAAAAAAAAAAATTAAAATACTATTTTATGTTCGTGTTTTTTTTTTTTTTAAATAGTTAATTTGGAACCCGGAAGGGAACATACATTTACAATTCCAACTTCCTCATCCTTGAGGATCATCAAAAAAAAAATAAAATCTTTATATTAAATTTTAGTTTCTCAACTTTATGAAGTAAATTTAAAATGAGTTTTGAAAAAAAATAAGGAGGTTTGAGTGACTATTTTCTAATTATATAGGGTGTCTTTGTTTTGGTAAAAAATAGTGAAGTGGAGAGGAGCAACTGAGTCGATAAAAGTTAGATATTTATTTAAAGATTTTGTTAACAATGGTAGGATAATTAATTATTGGTTTGGACATCGTTAGTCGTAGTTGCCTGAAATATTTGATAAACTGATATGATAGAGTATTTGATAAATAGTTAAGACTAGTTTTTTTAATATTATTTAATCACTTATCTCCACAAAAAACAAATAGAGTGCATTTGGATATAACAGATTGAGATGAAAATGGATAGGAAGTGTTAGAAAGTTGTGTATGGGGTGATGGGTTAGGATAGGAAGTGGGTTGAGATGGGATAAAAGTTGATTGATGAGATGAAATGTAATTGTTTTTTTATAAAAAAGTAAAACAATTAATATAATTGAATATTTCACAAATTAACATTTTCAAGTTTTTAAAATATAATAACACTTTAAAAGTTTCATTTTTTATTTTATTAAATACATTTTTTTTTCTTTATTTACAAAATAACATATTTAAAGTTTATTTACCTCTTATTATTATTTAGAAAATTTTATTTCTAAATGATGTGATATAAATAATGAATTTTTTTTTTCAAATTCATTAACAATAGTTTGAAAATAAATATGTAAATAGAAGAAACACATTTTTTTATTATAAATAAAGTAAAATAATTGATTAAACAAACAATAATCAAAAAGATCAAATACATATTTATGATAATATATATATATATAGAAAAATAAATAATTACAAATATTATTTAAATAACAAGATATATGGTAAAATAACATATGATTTGTAAATATTAAAAGTAAAATAAATAAATATACAGAATCTATAAATAAATAGGTTAAATAGACCCGTTTGTTAACCATATTTCATTCAATCTAATTAAAAATAATAAAAAAAAATAACATTAAAAGGGTAATTAGAACAAAAAAAAACCTAAACGAAAAAAATAAATAAAATTGCTGAAACGAAAAAGGAGAAAAAAAAAAAGAAATAATCATTTTCTAGTTTTATTTTTAATATAATTTATTTGGTTATCATTTTTATTTTAAAATAAATAATCCTTATTTATATATATATATATATATATTCATATTTTTGTTTTGGGAAGTTACAATAATCACAGTAGTGGAATATTGACTTTTTTTTTTTTTTTAATTATTATTTTTTAATGTAAACTTGGTTTTTAACCAAATTTTTTGAAGTTGAATTATTAGGCGGGGTTTGATCATTATTTTGGAGTTTTAGATTTGTAGTTTTTGGTTTCTTTGTTTAAATTATAAAAATTAGACATGTTTAATAATTATTTTTTTAATTAAAAATTAGACCTGGAAAAGGACTCATCCTTCTCTGCACCAACGTAGTGGTATTGCCTTCATCCACCTCAACCAACCTGCATAAAACAACCACAACCTTCCTAGATTTTCAAACTATTAAGTTGCCCAACCATGCAATTCAAATCTCAATGATTAGGTCCAAATTCACATGGGTGGAACCAAGTTCACGTAAATGAGTTCAATGAGTCAAGCCAAAGGCTCAGGCCTAAAAATCTCATCAAAACCCAAGTCGATTGTCCATGAAAGCTCTATAAATAGAGAACCCTTCCAGGGCAGCCATTTGAAACTGCATAGAGAATTCACAAAGATAGTAGACTCTCCAAATTTAATTAAAAGGATCAAAACCGATTATTCAAAGAAAACCAACAACTTAACGACCGATCCTACGATCAACAAGAGACAATTATACACATTCGAGAACAAGTTTTGAAGCGAGGAACATATTAGATATTGTACTTCACATCACACATATTGAAATCAATACAAATATATTCTTAATTTACACGTGTTTCACATTTATCTTCTCTGTCAAAATCTCGTGTGATCAGGAACTAGTGATGAATTATCATCCACTCGACTAATGGTTCGAGTACTCTTTGTACCACCTTATGTGTAGAGTTTGTTGTCACTCTCCAATTTATACTATAATATATATATATATATATATATATATATATTTGTAAAAAATAAGTGACATTGGAAATAAAAATAGAAAATGTTGTATCATAAAAAACAAATAGAAAATATTCTCACAAGAAATATAAATATATAAAAATAAAATATAAATAAATAAAGTAAAGTATAAAAAATAAGTGGTTCGAGTACTCTATGTAAAGTGTTTGTTAGGAAAATTTTGAGTGTTTATATCGAGTGTTTAGAAATGATAAGTTAGTTTGAGGAGTTAGAAATTTTATGTGTTTATAAAATCTTGTTTGTTAAATGATTTTGGTAGATGATTTGTAATAAAATTCTTCATTGTTTTATTGTTTTGGAAAGAAGTTTATATAATGGTGATTTGTTTGTATGATGTTTTTAGTGTGAGTTTTTCGAGGTAAGTACTTGTTTGTATGATGTTTTTAGTTGAATAGTGATTTAAAAAATTAGTTGGAGCACTTAGGCCCAGTTTCCAAAAATTTCATCGGCCTTCACTCCTACTTTACCAAACGAGTTTTTCATAAAACCCAATATCTGAATTTTAGCCAATAATACTTTACAAACAGCTCCTAAATATAAAAATAATTTGAGATATCTAATATAATAGTAAATGTATATTATTTTATATTGAAAAACAAAAGTATTCATAGAAATGGTATTATTACTTACTAACAAATGCCTTTTAAAATTCATTCACAAAAAAAAACACACAAACAGTCATTAATACAAGCACTTTACAAATATTTGTACAAAAATTACATTAAAAACAACTATTACATATTTTACGAGCGGTCGATTTTCCACCTCGAATTTAATGACATGGCACGAATCCATTGGTTCTTTACGTCAAACCTGACACCCATCAGTCACCACAACCGTCACTTTTTCCTTTTCTTTTTCCGTATTTGTCGCGATTTAAATATTCTCCACTTCACTCTGTTTCAGAATCCGATCCGCTTACTCCGGCGCCAACCATGTTCGCCGCCGTGCTCCTCCTCCTCCTCCAGATCTCCACCGCCGCCGTCGCCATCGGCGTCAACTACGGCACTCTAGCGAACGACCTCCGGCCGCCGGCGGAGGTTGTAAACTTCATCAGAACAAAAACCAAAATCGACCGCGTGAAGATCTTCGACGCGAATCCGGATATCCTGCGCGCATTCGCTGGAACTGGAATTCTAGTGACGGTGACGGTCGGGAACGGCGAGATCCCCGCTCTTACGAATATAGCCGCCGCCCGCCGGTGGATCGCTGACCATATCTCGCCGTTTCACCCTCGGACGCGGATTAATTACATTGCCGTGGGAAATGAAATTATGCACCACAATGATAAGGCTCTCATCGCTCGTCTCGTTCCCGCCATGAGAACGCTCCACCGTGCTCTGGTTCTCGCCGGAATACTGGACATTAAGGTAATTTTCTTTTGTCGTTATTACTTTATTTATTTTAATTATTAATAATGCGTGTTCTTGCTGTTGGGTTGTAAATGTAATGATTCAAATGATTCATTCTTTTGCGTGGTTTGAAATTAAAGCAAAAATTGACTGTACATGAGTTTTTTTTGTTCAATAATAATTTAGAGTTATTATTTAATTTTAAAATTTAGTGTATATAATTTAATTTTTTTCAAATTTAATCGAAATTAATTAAATTACTTTGATTGCCCATAACCACCCGTTCAAATATCCATTCCCATGGTTATATTTGAATCTCTAATTTCTAATTATTTTATATTTGTTTTGATTATTTAAAAATAATAATTTCATTTAAAAACTTGTTTTTAAATAGTTTGTTGAAAGTATTTAAAATTAATATTTATAATTAAAATTCATTTTTCTAATTAAAAAAAATCTGAATCATAACTAGATAAATTTTCCTTATTAAACATAACAATGAGTATGAACAAAAAATAAAAATAATAACGACGAGATTTTTATGATTCATTAGGTCACATCCCCACATTCGTTGGGCATCCTCTCAATCTCCGAGCCACCAAGCATGGGCCGGTTCAGACGAGGCTACGACCGAGTCATCTTTGGACCTATGCTCCAATTCCTTCGAGAGACCAAGGCTCCATTCATGGTTAACCCTTATCCCTACTTCGGCTACTCACCAAAAGTAGCTAATTACGCATTGTTTCAACCAAACCGTGGCATTTACGACAAATTCACCAAAATCACCTACACCAACATGTTCGATGCCACGATGGACGCCATCCACTCCGCCATGAAGGCCATCGGCTTCCCCGATATCGACCTTGTAGTCGGCGAGACAGGTTGGCCTACGAGCTGCGACGGATACGTCGCCTGTAGCCTTGACAATGCTGCTACTTTTAACAACAACCTGATTAGGCATGTTGAATCTGGGAAGGGGACACCGCTGATGCCGAACCGGCGATTTGAGACTTATTTGTTTGCATTGTTTAATGAAAATCTTAAACCCGGTCCGGAAGCTGAGAGGAATTGGGGTTTGTTTCGATCCGATTTCACTCCGGTTTATGATATTCCAAGCCTCATGGTCGGACAGGTTAGTCTCTTCTCTTTATGTTCTATTTATTTTATTTATTTTTTGTTAAATGTTTTTTTTAGCCTATAAGCTTTATAAAGTTTCGCTCGGAAAAAATAAAAAAATAATTTGGTCTTTAGTTTTATTTCCAATCAACAATCTAATAATTAAATATAAAATTTAGTTTTTTTTTTATTTGCCTACTTAGATTTATGATTATGATTAAAATATTATGTAACTTACCTCATTTACGTTTTGATTGAGATTTTAAGAGTATTTAAAATGATGATTTATTTTAAATATTTAGAAGAAATAATTGCAATTCAAAGTTTGTTTGAATGTACTTTTTAAAATTAATTAAAATAATATTTAGAATAAGAATTTATTTTTAATATTTAGAAATAATGATTACTAATAATTGCTGCTTGTTTTAATACAGTAGTTAAGAATATTTAAAATGATGATTTATTTTGATATTTAAAAGTTATGATTACAATCAACCGATTGTTAAGATATAGTTTTTTTTTTATAAGCATTTAATAAATACTAATTTGAAATACACTTTTAAAATCTCATATAACCTTCCTAAATATTTAGAAGGTGCATTTTAATTATTATTAGAATGTGAATTTATTTTTATGATTTATAAATAATGATTGAAGTTTAGTTTAAAATTAAATTTTAGCTAGGATTTAGAATGAACGTTTAGTTTGAACATTTAAAAATAATGAATACAGTTAAAATCTAGTTACTTAATTCATATCCAATTCCACATCTTTTATTTATTAATCTTCTTTTATTAGTCAAAATTATCATTTTTTAAATATATATTTTAAATTTTGATATATAATTGAAGTGGGATTTTATTTTTAGTACAATTGTGACACATTATTAATATTATCACACAAATAACATATATTTCTACAATCCATCCCATTCGTCTGTAAACTAAAAGCTAATTATGAGAGATCTGATTTTAATTACACAGCATGGCGGCGGCGGGGGTGGTCGGAAAAAATGGTGCGTACCGAAATCCGATGCGGCCACCGAAGCCTTACAGAAGAACATCGACTACGTTTGCAGCACCAAAATCGATTGCCGCCCGATCCAAGCCGGCGGCGCCTGTTTCTTGCCTAACAACGTCCGATCTCACGCCGCTTACGTCATGAATTCCTATTATCAGATCAACGGCCGCCGCGATTTCAACTGCGATTTCGGTCGCACCGGCGTTACAACCACCGTTAATCCAAGTAATTTTCCTTTTAAATTTGCTTGTAATTGATTCGATATTTTTTGTGATTGTAACCGCCGTGTGCGGCGGCTAAACGGCTTTGTTGCAGGTCATGGCCTATGCGCGTACGTTTCTTGAGAAATAGAGCGGCAGGGAGGAGGGATTTTGGTTGTCTACGGGCGGTTGCAGGATAGTCAAGTCTGAGGCCACGTAAAGCCTGCAAATTTTATTTTATTTTTTCTAATATAATGATGTAATTTTTGTGAAAGTCACGCTCTTATATTATCAAAATTGAGACATGGAGATTAGAAATTATATATGAATTAAATTATAATTGATCAAATCATATGCACTAAATAATATATTTTTCCAAACTAGTCTAAAGTGTAATGAATATTTGCATTTTTATCCGAGACAAATCTTTCTCTCAAGTTCATTTAAACTCCAAAAGTAATTTTTAAAAATATGTAATATTAGTAATTGGAATGAAGTTTTATTTTGAATATTTAAAAGCAATGATTACAATAAAAAATATTTGTTTGGATGTAGATTTGAAAAGCATTTAAAATAAAGATTTTTTTGTAAAATATTTAAAAGTAATTATTAATAATATTTGCAATCAAATGTTTATTAGGATGTAGTTAGAATTAGTATTTAAGGTAATAATTGATTTTGAGTATTTAAAAGTAATAATTCGGCCAAAAACTTGTTTGAATATAATTTTTAAGAATATTTAAAATTAGCATTTAGAATGATCGATTTATTTTGAGTATTTAAAAGTAATGATTGCAGTTATAAACTCCTTTTTATGTTGTTTTTTTAAGAATATTTACTAAATACTCAATTTTAAATTCTGATTAAATACTGATTCCAAACATGCATAGCATACCATAGGTTTAATTTTCCGCTTTAAAATAGTACCAAAATTTGATTCATATCATATATTATTAGTGATAAAAAAAAAAAGGTTTGATTATAAAGAAAAAAGAAACACAAATTACTCAACAAAACGTTAATGCAAGAATCCACCACCGTCAAAAATATTCCCACTGATATGCTAATATTACATTGAATGACAATTTAATAATGCATATACGATATAAACAAAAAAATGAATTCTTATTTTGAATATTTTAAAACAGCAATTTACTTCGAGTCTTTACAATTAAAAAAAATAAAAGATAAATGAGTACTTATTTCAAATATTACATACATTCGTTTAAATATAACTTTTTTTAAGAAGTATTTAATAAATATTACTTTCTAAATATCCTTAAAATCTACAAACAAATACTCTTACTTGTTTAAGTGATAATGACTCAACTGGAATTATGCATTAAACATCAAATTGATTTGTAATTCGAATCTCCATAATACATCCATGTAGGGTTTGTTATTCGCGCCCCAATTTGTATTTAAAAAAAAAAAAAAAAACTTTTCCTAAATTTTCAATATAAGAAATATCATATTATATATATATATAAATATATATATATATAAAAAAAAAATGAAATGACATAATAATAATAATAATAATGCATCTCACATTTACTGCAGTCAAATTGGCATATAGAAAAATAAAAGATATGAAGTTGTTGTTGTTTTTTTTTTTTTTTAATGACGGCTTAAAAAATAAAAATAAATAAACACATCTGTCAAGGATAGAAATATATTATTTTAAGTGTGAATATATAAAATAAAATTATCTTGTAGAGAAGAGGCGGTTTTGTTTTGACCCCAAAAAAAGAAGAGGCCATATCCAAAATCTCCAAAACCAAAATCCACCGACAAGGAAAATAAAATATGGAAGACAAAGAAGAGAAGAAGAACAATAACAAGAAGCAAAAACACCACCACCAACCCGGCGCCGCCACCGCCAATCCACCACTCTCCGATTTCTCCTTCAAGCCTTCCTCCGCCGTCAAAGGCCTCCGTTTCGGCGGCCAATTCCTCTTCAAATCCTTCACAATCCGCCGCGCCTCGCCTCTCGAATTCCTCCATCTCCTCTCCCTTCCGCCGAATCACGACGCCGACCACAACAACCGCTTTCCGTTCAATTCCACCGCCGCGTACCTGCCGACGAATTTCACGATCCTGGCGCACCACGCCTGGCACACTCTCACGCTCGGTATGGGCACGAAGAAATCGAAGGCGATTCTGTTCGTGTTCGCGACGGAGGATCTGAAAACCGCCGCGAGCCGCCACTGGGCGGCGGAAATGACGCTCGGCGATGTGAATCGGCGGCTGATTCGGGGGCTGAGCGGCTGTGAGATGGCGAGGTTTAAATTTAGAAAAGGATGCTTAACATTCTACATCTACGCCGTCCGTGAAATTGGATGCTTCGGATTCGCCGCCGCCGATGATTTGAAACGGATTTTGCAGGCCGTTGATGCGCTTAATGATTTTCTCGACCACACCGCCATGCTCGCCTTGCCCAATCAGAGAAATATCTGTTACGGAGGCCGTACTAGCTTCAAAACGCCGTCGTTTGCCGTTGTTCATTGAATCGTCTCTAAAATTAATCTCTTCTTATTTTTATTTTTTGTTTTTTTTGTTTTTTTAAATATATTTTTAATTTTTAATTATTTTTAATTTTTGTTTGAACTTCGATTCTGCATTTTCTTTTTCTTTTTCTTTTTAATGCAATAGAAATTGGATTCGAAAAAATGGTTTTATTTTATTTTATTTTAATTCTGGTGATTAAAAAACTGGTCATGAACCATTCTGTACAAACGGCTTGTATATTATTACTCTTTTCTTTAGTCCAATGGTTGATTATTTAATGTTTGATTTATATTTAGATTGATATTTATTATTCTCTTATTTTATTTTATTTTTTGTAAAAATTAATATTATTCTTATATAAATTCGATAATATTAGGGAGATTAAACCTTCTAATTCAAATTATGGCGTTATTTTATTTTACTAATTATTGGTTTCAATAAAAATCAGATAAACACTGGTTTTTTCCTGTATAATAAAAAAAAATAGTCAAAACTAAAAAATAAGTTCACTAAAGAAAAAAAAATGAAGTCAATTCTATTAATAAATACTGTAAGTTTTTTTTTTATAATAAAGTACTTATAATATAGTATTACAACTTATTAATAATTATAAACTTAAATACTTTAAAATTTACATATTTTTTTAACTATTTTGTGAGATTGACTCGTCTAATTCAACTTATTTAATTAAAAAAAAATTATATAGATTTCAAAATTTTAAAAAAAAATTAAAATTAATAATCAATTTTAGCCTTATTGCCGATGAGGATCTAGACACCAAAGAGGCACTCGTCACGTGACCTTGGTGATCCCAAACCACTCAATTTAGTTCTTATGTTTAATTTGCATCCGACCAAGAAGAAGAAACGTCATCATTTATCTTCCATATGCTCTCATGGGAGGGTACTAGCGGGGAAAGGTTAATGCGACCGACGGAGAGATCAACGACCTTATGAATAGGAAATACTAACTAATTTAAAAAGGCTATGAACTTAATTATATGTGGCATGATGATTTTCTTCTTAGGATAATATTGTTTCAAAGCCACCACCAGAGGCTTGATTTGATGATTACAACAATCCTTAACTCTTATTTTCTCGTAATTTTCAACAACCAAACACGCATTTATTTACCCGTTTTATTGAACATGCACCATCAGAAAAAATGTGCAAGTTGAGGAAGAAAAAGGCAAAAATCAATGAACAAAATCTACCATTTCTAAGGATGTGTATTGTTGTCTCGTTTACTTTCTTGCAAAAAGTAAACGAGTAAAATGAATGTCAATATATCTTACATATATATTACTCTTGGTTAGGATTGCGTCATTCAAGAGCTTCTAAACTCCAAACTTGTATTTATAAAGGATCTAATTCTTAAAAAAAAAAAAAAAAAAATCACCCACAAACTTTGTACTCATTAGAAAAACGATATTGAGAAAATTTAGACAATTTTTTAATGAGTGTATTTTTCAATGAGATAGAATGTGTCATGGAGGAAGCAATTCGTTTAACTTCGAGACCTGTTCTCAGTTATTATTATTATTATTCATTTAATTTATTATATAGACTTATTTTTTTATTTTATTTTTTTATTTAGAAATAGAAATAAAAACAGATTAATCGACATTTTGAGACCCGTGCTCGGCTGAGCAGCTTGCAGTAGTGTTTCTGAAAAGTTTGTTTTTTTATTTCTTAATTTTCGAATAATATCACATGGTTTTTTTTAATACAAAATTACTAGTTACCCTATATTTTATAGAAAACGTAAATAGAACACACTATTTCACTTGTGATTTTTTGTTGGTATGTATCTCATTAATACATTGATTTTTTTAATACAAAATGTAAGAATGTTTAGTATATTTAAATATCATTAACGACTATTAAGAATTCAACACAATGTATCTTATTAATTTAAAGACCAAAGTAAAAATTTAATTAACCAAAAAATATATTTTACCCAAACTCATATATATGTAAAAGATAAATAAAAAGAATGCATGAAATATATTAAAAGATGGATTTTCAAAAGTCCAAATTTGGTCTCTAACGTTTGAAAAAAAAAAGTAAAATGATTCTTAGTCAATATTAATCGAAATTGGCTCAATAATGTTAATAATTTTAATACAATCGAAGATAAAATGTGAAGACATTTTTTGAATTTATAGTGAAAGAGAACACTACTTGCATATGTGGAGTTGCTCACTCGAGCACAAAATACACGAGTGCCCAAGGGAACACTGAAGGAAGGCGTTCAGTCATAAAACGTGAAAGGTGACTACACATTGAGAATCCAACTACAAGGAATCACACAAACGAAAGAAGGATATGACCAAAAGAGGGTGCCTACCAGCCGGTTCGAAAAGTACACTCCGACTGTTGTACCAGTGGAGCTGATCCTAATAGAGATCCAGAACAAAAAGATGTTGATACGACCTAGAAAGATCAAGGCATGAGCTGACAAGCAAACCAAGGGCAGATGTTGCATATTTCACAAAGATCACGGTCATGCAACCTCAGATTGCCACGACCTAAAGGGGTCGATAATCCCTTATACTAAGGGAATACCTAAAAGAGTATGTTGAAGAAGGTGACAGAGCGCTCGAGTCTCCTAATAAAAAGAGGAGAGGCGAAGATTCACCACCACCTCGAAGGATGCGAACCATCAAATGAGAACCTATAGGAGGCAAAACCAACAAGAGCTATTAAAGGGGAATTGATCATGTCCGAAAAATAGCGCATAAGGAAAAGTCAATCCTTGGAAATAGGCTCGAGTATTTATCCTAGAAGAGTTGACGAAGCAAGGAAGACATTGTAGAAAGATTAGAGGCTATGCCTTTGCTGAGCGAAGCCCAAGTGGTTAGGTTGATACTGGCCTAGACATAGAGCAAAGAGTGAGTCCACAACGTTCTTGAGAAAGAATGTAGGTATCTTCCTGGACAACCGACGACATGCAGGGGTAGATCTGTAGTCCTCGGACTCAATGTCAACAAAGACCACAAACCAAGTTGGGAGTAAAAGTTATAGAAGAGAAATTGGTCCCAGGTGAGGCTGTCACAAAGATAGTACCTGAGGAAAGTTAATTCTCAAGAATATATTTGACACCCCTTATAGAGAAGATAATTCAGATAAAGTCCATTCGGGAAATACTTTACCCTAAATGACATCAAACATTGTCCTGCTAAAGAAGAACCTCAAGACCAAGATCGAAAGCTTGGAAGGGTCATTGTTGAAAGAGCCCCTACAAGCACTGTGGGCGCACCACACCGTACCCAGAACATGAAGACCCCTTACTCTTTGGCATTTAGGGCGGAAGCAGCAACTCTAGTCGAGATAAACTTCTCATCCCCGTATATTGAGTCTTTTGACGCATAACAAAATGACTAACAAACTGCATATAAGTTTAAATCTCCTGGAAGAAAGAAGAGGTGCAACTCACCTTAAGATAACAAGAGTTCGACAATGGAGTCCCTGGGCTGCATTGGAAATGACCTTACGAGGTCACCAAAATCACTTGCCCAGGCACCTACTACCTTGAAGGTATAGACGAGAATAAAATCCTTCATCCTTAGAATATGGCCCACTTGAAAAAGCACTTTCATAAGTAATTCAAGTTTCCAATAAACGTCGACAATAAAAGTTGTTTTCCCATTGTATCAAAGGTTATCTTAATTTAAGCTCAAGTATATTGATGTTATCATAATTCAATAAGCTTAAATTGTGGGTAAGCAAAAGGAGAAATAAGCAATAGTAAAAAGCTAGCATTAAAAAATTTCAAGTTACAACCTGAAGGAAAAGTAAGCACTCAACAAAAAGCAAGGTAAAGTACTTAGACAAATGTTCTACTTAAAAAAAAAAAAAAAAAAAAAAAAAGAAGAAGAAGAAGAAGGAGTGCACGAAAAAACAACAAAGTCATCGAGTATCACGCCGGCGGGAACTCGACCTAATGAGTCCGACTTAGACAAAATCAGTCCTAGTTGGAGGAGCCCGACCGATAGAAGTCGCGCCAGAGTTGTTCCCCATTGTTACAAAGACATAAGAGTCTTTCACCAAATTGACCAAGTAGAAGACATTCTCCAACTTCCCTTTAGTAGAAGTCAAACTCCCAACGAAGCCGCATAATGATAGATAAGTCTTTCTAGTGAGTACGAGCAGCGAAACTTTGGGCCGCCTCAATAGAAGTCCAAAAGTTAGCCAAGGCAACCTCAGCAACACGCTAAGCCTCATGAGCTTGGGCCAAGTCTCACTTGAGTTGATCAATGCTAGAAGATCCAGAGGAGCGCGTATGGTGCTAGTACTCTAAAAGGTGTCGAGAAGTCAAAGCAAAGTGCATAAAGACTTGTCATCGAAAAACTACAAAGAAGCGGCAAGTCCTCCGAAGTAAGGTTCACCATACAATTGGTGGGAGACCTAAAAAACAAAGAAGGGAGATCCCGAGCACTAAAGAAGCATTCAAAGGCAATGTACCCCGCAGGTCGTGGACTCCAAAGAACATGCTCGAAGTGTTGGGAGCCAAATGCGTTGGAGCTAATCCGGCCATATAAAAGAATTCCTAAAAAGAAGAATTTTGAGGCAACCTAACCCCTCCCTCAACATAGTGGCATAAAGCTCCAGGGCACCCAGAGGAGATTGACTGTACACTTCCTTATCGGTAAGAAGCCTAAGGGTTTCATTCGAAAAAAATAAGGTACTTCACCCTAAGCTTATCTACGTCACGATGGGTTATTGTTGATGTAATCGGTTCAGACCCAGACCTGATTACCAAGGCCTTACGCCGAGTCATTTTTTGAAAAGAGAAGGCTAACATGAGGCGTACTTCATCCTCATAATTAGACAAGGAGTCCATGAGAAAATTTCAAGAATGTACCTGTGAAGAAGCAAATATTCGAAAAGTGCTTAAAAATGGGCAAGTCTCCGCAAAAAGAGCCTAGTTATCCAAAATTTTGAGAAAACATGATAAAAGGACAAGTCTCTACAAAGAGAGTCTAATTAACCTAAAGTTTAAAGAAAGAGCCTAAGGTGGGTGAGTCTCCACTAAGACGACCTACTTAGCCTAAATTTAGTATGTATCTAAAAAGAGAACATACTCGGCAAAAATTTCAAAAAAGATGCTAAAAGGTGGCGAGTCTCTAAAGAGGGAGCCTTCATGGCGGAAAAAAGCCAAAAGGTAGTAAGTCTCTGAAAAAGGGAGACTACTTGGCCGTGAAGAGCCATAGAGTAGCGAGTCTCTAAACAACCTACTTGGCCGAAAAGAGCCAAAGGGTGGCGAGTCCTTAAAAGGAAGCCTACTTGGCCAAAGTTTTGAAAAGAATGCCTAAAAGGGGACCACTCTAAAAAAAGAGCATACTTAGCCGCAATTTTGAAAAAGTACCAAAAAAAGGTGAAACTCTAAAAAGAGAACATATTTGGCCAAAATTTTGAAAAATGACTAAAAAATGGTAAGGTTCTAAAAAAGAGAACCTTCTTAACAACAAACCACTCTTCAAATTTAGGCAACAAAATAAGTTTGAAAATGAAGAGTGTGGGTAATTTTATAGGCTAAAATATCTCGGAATATCCAGACAAGGCCAGGGCCCCCTGAGGGTCGGCCAAAACATTTCGGGAGGCCTCAAAAGTCGACTAATGGATACCGAAAGGCCTCGGGGGTCAGCCAAAGGATGTTAAGAAGCTTCGGTGGGTCGATCAAAGGATGCCGAGAGTCCACGAGAGTCGGGCAAAGGATGCTGAAAGGCCCCGAGGATGGGTCAATAGACGTCGAAAGGCCCTGAGAGTCGGCCAAAGGATGTGGAAAGATCCCGAGGGTCAGCCAAAGGATGTCAAGAGTCCTTGGAGGTCGGTCAAAGGATGCCGAAAGGCTACACGAGTCTTCCAAAGGATGTCGAGAGGCCTCGAGGTCAGTCAAAGGGTGTTGGGAGGCCCCAGGGGTCGGCCAATGGATGCTAGAAGACCCCGGGGATTGACCAAAGGATGCCGAGAGTCCCGAGGGTCGTTCAAGGAAGGCCTTGACCCCCAAGGGGTCGGCCCTTGCAGTTTTGAACCCTCGGGGGTCGGCCAAACTACCCCGACCCCTCCCGAAAGTTGGCCAAGAAAGGCCTTAACCCTCTAGGGGTCAGCCTTTAGAGTTTTGACCCCCCAGAGGTCGGTCAAAGTTGGCAAGGACCCCCCGAGGGTTGACCAAGTTAGTCTCGCCCCTCTGAAGGTCGACCAAGGAAGGCCTCAACCCCCTAATAGTCGACCCTTGTAGCCTTGTTCCTGTCTGGGTAGGCAAAATAAGGCGAACACCCTCAAGGGGGAAAACCGTGGAGGTTAGGACTTGTTTGAGAGTCGACCGAGTTTAAGTGACGACTGGATCCACTGATAAGCCAGGAGTTATGCCGAAGGTGAACACCCTCAATAAGGGGCAAGCCATGAAGGTCATTATTGACCGAGCCCAAAGCCGGCCACTTAGGGGACGGTCGAAGGCGAACATCCTCACAAGGGGGGGGGGGGGAAAGTCGTGGAGGTTATGACTCCCTAGGAGTCAACCGAGTCCAAGTGACGACTGGATCTACTGATAACGACCAGAAGTTACGCCAAAGGTGAACACCCTTCTTAAGGGGAGAAAGCCATGAAGGTCATTATTGACCGAGTCCAAAGCCGGTCCCTGAAGGGAAGGTCGAAGGCGACCATCCCTCTAAAGAAAGGAAAACCGTGGAGGTCTGGACTCCCCTAAGACTCGACCGAGTCCAAGTAACATCCTAGTTCGTTGCACCCCTAAAGGTAACGTCCGGGAGTTACACCCACATCCTTAAGGGGTCGGCCACAGAGTTGAAGACTTGCAAAGGTTGGCCCAGTCCAAGTAACCCCCGAGGAAAAGACCGTTACACCTCCCAAGCGTTTGTCAGGGGTTACGTCTGTATTTATTTTCGGCTTAATGGATGACGTTACAAACGACTGACCATTAAGTGAGCTGCAGCGGTTAAGAGTCAGACTGCTAAAAATGTCAAATCATTCTCCATTTGAATCCAAGTTGAGCTGAGCTAACAACCCATTGTAAGTTGCTCTAAGTTCTAAAAGCTCTCTCTTTAATCTCTCTCAAAATATATTATTGACTTAGACATCGAATGCCCTGACTCACACCACACTGGTGTGCCTAATTTTCGTTGTTTTGCAGGCAAAATTGTCATCGATAAAAAAATTGTACCGTTAATTTCGGTTGACAATTTTGTCATCAACAACCCGAATTTACTTAGCCCCAAAATCGTGTTTGGTCAAATGATTACCGAAACTAGAAAAAGAAACAAATAAATTATAAATATTATTTAAAATTTGAATATCTATCACTGTTCCTATAAAAAAACTGACGAGTTACCCAAATAAAATAGTAACATAAAATAGAATAGACTAAAATTGAATTGAAAAAAAAAATAAAAAATAAAGAGAAAGTTATGAATCAAAATAAAATAAATCTAAATGTTGAGGAACCGAAATAATTAAAACAACTGGAAAAAAAACTGTTATCCATGGGGTTCGAACCCAAGCCAGAAGGTTAAGAGCTCGTAGTCTACCGAGAGGCGTCAAACGACGCCCTTGCGACAAGACACCGAGAGCGACGACGATGGCGTCTCTGTGGCTTTTCTTCGAGGTTTTCTTCTACCTCCTTCTCGTTGCAGCTTCTGGATTGGTCGCCGCCATTCTTTTCGAAGCCAACAGAAGAAGGCTCAATCACTCGTACGTTCAAATTGCAATTCCTCATCATTCATTTTCTAATCTGGTTTTTTCGATTCTGCATTTTGATGTATTTCTCCCGTTTCCTTCCGATTATCTGATCTTCATTCGTTCAATTGCTTGATTTTTTTTTTTATCTGATTGCATTTTTCTCGATCGGAAACTTAATAGCCACGTTGAAGCTCCTGCGGTCTTTGAGGATCCTAATTCGTCGACGCAGGTATCTTCAGTCTCTGATGCCGATTTATATGATTCGATCGCACGTGTTAACGTTCTAGATGTATATTTCTGTAAGATCAGGATGAAACCATACGCACTTTGTTCCGTTGTTTGTATGATTGAAATCCGGAATGAGGTATTATGTTGTTATATGCAGGTTTCTTGTCCTTCTATTTTCGATCCGGCTGAGAAGTATATATCTTTGGTCATTCCTGCATATAATGAAGAGCAGAGGCTTCCTGGTGCTCTGCAAGAAACCATTGAGTAAGTTGAATTGGAACTGTGTGTATTCTTAAGCTAATTTGTGCCTTTCCGATCATCGTGTTGCATTTGTTGGGAAATTCCAAAAAATTTATCCAAATTACAGGGCTTAAGGATGCCACCACCACTATCATTGTTGGGTAAAACTTATAATTAATTGGAAACTGCTCTATATTTTTTGTATCTATATATTGGTTTGGTTACAACCGCCAGTGTCGAACATGCAAAATAACGCTTCATGTTTAATCAGACTATAACCATTTGTTCGCACGTAAATTAATTTTATCTTCAATTATATTCACCACATGTTTGATTTCTAGTTGAATCTTGGTTAGACCTTAATTATATCATTCACAAGCAGATAATGTAAGCGGTTTTACCTGAGGTGCACATGGTTACAAGTTGATTATTTTGTTCGAAGGGTGCTTAAGAAAGGTTGCTAAATTATGCACAATAACATTGCTGTATTTGTTTTGTAGTTATCTTCAAGTTCGGGCATCAAAGGACAAGTCATTCTCATATGAGGTACTCGTTATGTCTTAAACTTCTACAATGGTTTAGTATTAATATTATGTGTTTAGTGGTGGTGCATTGCCTTTTTTCTGCTTCTCTCTCCCCAATACTCTCCTCTTCAAGAAACCCTAAATCGAGCTCAATCTTCTCCCTCTGTATTGATGCCAAATGAGAATGTAAGATTGAGCTCGATTTAGGGGATTCGAGCCCTAAACCAGAGGACAATAATTTTTGAGATACAAATGGATAATTAATGGTAATTTGGGCCCACCTTCTAAGTTATTTTACTTTTAAGTTAAAGATTACCGGCCACAAGGAAAACAAAAGTAAGAATGGAGAGGCTTAAGCCCAAGGTGTATGCCTCTCTTCAAAGAGGCGGACGCCTCATTTTGCATCATTGAGGCTTAAGCCTCGAGGTGCATGCCTCAAACGATTTTTAAAACATTGCTCCCCCTTCATGTCCTTGCTCCGATGAGTGCAAGCCTAGCATTGTTCTTTTACCCACGACGTTCAGACATCATCGAAGCCTCCCTCATGACCTCACACCCTCATTGATCGGCGTTTTATGCGTTGTCTCTTCCGAACGTTATCAGCCACTGTGTAGCAAGCTCTCCACCCCAATGGACGACCTCCACCCTTCGTCCTCTCCTTCACCTTCCTTATTATCCAATCAACAGTTTGGTGCTTTGAATCTTATTGAACAAGTCTTCGACCAAGGACATCTCCATCATTCGTCTCCTTTCCTCTCTTTAGTGGTATACAAAGGAACCAGCTCAAGCTCAACCACCCTTCTTCCTCTTTTCTCTTGAAGCACTGTCGATCGGCAACAATATTGGTGGTTTGTGGAGACTCGACTTGTTACTCTAAACAAGAAGACGACATTCCATCAGCTGTGGTGAAGTGGGGGAAACCCTATTTTGGATTCATTAGTTCCAGATGGCTTGGTATTGATCGGCAATAGACTCGAGTTAGTTTCTTCACATTGGTTCTTATTGACTCTCGCCATTGATCCATCCCGTTTTTTCATTACAGTTTTCTTGTTATTAGAGGGATTGACATTGCTTTTCTTTCATCTCCCACCTCAATGTCATTGTATCTGGCATCCATGCCCCTCATCCTCCTTTATAACTTTTTCATATTATCAATAAAATAGTTTTCGTTTCCTATAATAAAGGGTTTAATACTAAGGATGTTCCCTCTTGAAAAATAGAAATAACTTCTGAAATCTGATCTTGTGGATCGTATTTTACTGGTTTTATATTAGAATCGGGGTTTTCCTAATTTTGAGCATTGAGACATTAGATTCCATCTTCTAGTTTCCTGCTTCTTGGCCAGGAATCTGGAGTGAACCTCTCTCTGTTAGATAGTTCATTATACTGCAATTACTTTGTTTTCCTAGAAGGGTACTTTTACTGGTTTAAATGTTTGGTCTAGTGCATTTTTTGGCACATGTGGCGAAAAAGAAGAATTAAATAACTCTCTTTATCCAATTTCTTTTACAAACTGGTATGCTTTTCTCTCGTTACTTTTATCTCTTGTTCGTTCAGTTACAACATCACCTTCACCCAATTCTCCAGGGCCATTAGCCAATTTTCTAAAAGTATTGTCTTACTCAACTTCCTGGTCAAAACCCCGCTGAATTGCCCGGTTGCCTCCAGTGCCCCACCCCCACCCTCCGTATTCATCTTGCTTGACTGGTTTAATTGGTTTCTTTCTCATCTTATAGAAGAACTTGGTGGATGCATCGTGTTCTTTCTAACCTAACGATGATCATTTCACAATATGTACGTATGGTGTATTCTTTGGTTCTTAAATTTTCAAATTGATGAAAACTTGATCAGGTGGTTATTGTTGATGATGGAAGCAGAGATGGTACGAAATGTGTAGGTTCTGAATTTTCCAAGAAGTTCTCAGTTGACAATGTGAGGGTTATCCTTCTTGGAAGAAATCATGGGAAGGGAGAAGCTATTAGAAAAGTGAGTCCATTCTTAACAGGTTATTTCTTATCAGTTTGTGATATTACATTCTCATTTGGCATCAATCCATTGAAATCTCTAGTCTCTGCGGAAGCATTGTTAAACAGGGGATGTTGCATTCACGTGGTGAATTACTTTTAATGCTGGATGCTGATGGAGCAACCAAAGTTGACGACCTTGAAAAGCTTGAAAATCAGGTTATTTGAAGCTGTTGATATTTTGACTGAACTGTTATTATTAAAGTTTCTCTCAGGCGCATCAAAACTTCTACTCTATGACCCCTTTCAGATCCATGCATTTGCCAAAGCGGAATCTGTTGGTTCTAGTTTTAGAGTTTCTGATATCCCTGTGGTTGCTTTTGGTTCTCGTGCTCATCTGGAGGAAAAGGCTTTGGCTACAGTTAAGTATTTTTTGGGTCGAATGGATGTAATTTTTATTCTCACTGTACTGTTCTTTCAATTATCTTTATGTAAATAAGTTTTCTCATCTATAAACATGCGCATGTGCAAGCATACATAATGTTAATCTCAATCTGCATATCGTTATCCAGGCCGAGCCATCTAATCTTTACTCATCTTTTGCTTAACCTAAATCATTTTGCGTATTTTTCGGAGACTGCACATATATATAATGTTATTTCTTTGAAATTTGCAAGGGATTGTCCAGGCTGAGCCATCTTTACATTTTTATTTTTTTTCGCCCTAACCTTTTTAATATTTTTTCAGAGAAAGATGTACCGTAATTTCTTAATGAAGGGCTTCCATCTTGTGGTTCTTTTAACTGCCGGTTCTGGAATTCGTGATACCCAGGTGATTTGTGCTTTCCCATGATATAGTTTAATTTGGAAACCGTATTATCAATATAAATAGTAAATACCCATCAACTCAAAGTTAAGATATCTGATTTTAGTTAATGGTCTTCATTCTAATCACTGGTTGTTTAACGTTTTACAGTGTGGTTTTAAGATGTTCACCAGATCTGCAGCAAGAAAGCTTTTCTCAAATATTCGTTTGAAAAGGTAAGATGAATCTTCCACAACCTAATTTGTCCATTTCTTTCTCAATTTCAAAAGCCACCATAGGACAGAGTCATGGAGATCCAATAGTTTATGGGTTCAAACCATGGAAGAATTATTTGATGAGTTTTGTTGACATTCTCATGAAAATTGTCGAAGTGCGTGTAAGTTGACCCCGGACACTATCAAATAAAAAAAGAAAGCAGATTCTATTGGCATTGCAGAACTGATAATTTTCTCAGTTTTTGTCAGCTATATGTGATTGCTTGGTGACTTTGAGATAACGTGCAGAATTTCAGTGCTTTGCTATCTCTCTCTCTTGTTTGTTATTTTGTTCTGTTTTTCATTTATTTTCGGCGGGAAGGACGCAAGTTGTTCTTCGTTATTCTATCATCACAGAATCTCAAACCATACATTTTAGGTTAGAAGGAAACGACATAAATGAATGCTGAATTCTGATCATCACATTGATAGAAAAATAAGAACAATTTCTCCACTTCCCTCGCATACAAATTTAAATGCCGATGCCCTTTTTTCCTCCATTTGTTTCATTACTGTATTATGTATTTGAATAGGCACATTATGGAAGACAAATTCAAGTCATTAGTCTTCACATTTTACAAATTTGCATATATTGTTGTGGGAACTGAATCAGAGCTGTGCATTTCTGCAGATGGTGCTTCGATGTTGAGATTGTTTATCTCTGCAAACGGTTTCGCATCCCGATGGTTGAGATATCTGTGAACTGGTCTGAAATCCCGGGTTCGAAGGTGAATCCATTGAGCATTCCCAACATGCTCTGGGAGCTGGCTCTGATGTCTATGGGATATAGAACTGGGATGTGGAGAGTTCATACATGACCTTTGTCAACTGGCTGATAACCACAGTAATCTTGGTGATGATAGAGTTTATTTAGGAATGAATATCGGCATGAAATGTTAGTTTTATACGCGTTTTGATGAGCGATATCCCAACCTGTCAGCTTTTGCTTAGGTAAGCTACCGCTCGACTGTTGAATTTTATTAGATTATTGATCTGTTTCAACTTCAGTCTTATTTGTCGATAGCAAATTCTAGCTTCCATATTTCAACTTTTTAAATGGGTATTTCATATATAGCAAAACCTTTCAAATTTAATTTGGTTGAGGCTTTTTAATTTATAGTTTCACTAATTCAAGTATAATTTTCTGTCTAT
Organism: Cyclanthera cordifolia; assembly: GCA_037832605.1. Lineage (NCBI taxonomy): Eukaryota > Viridiplantae > Streptophyta > Magnoliopsida > Cucurbitales > Cucurbitaceae > Cyclanthera > Cyclanthera cordifolia. The sequence continues at coordinate 7,947,796 of JBBMEG010000003.1, forward strand.
CATTAAATCTGATTGAATTAATTTTTGCAATACTTGATGTTTTTCTGAAATTTTTTCATGGGTAGATTTTTCTTTTTGCTACTCACGAAAAGCTTGTAAATTAATTTGTGGCAAATGTCTAAAGATGCATTGCTTTATTTTTTTGTCCCCTTTATATTTACACACGCATTAGGTATAATACCTAAATGATAAAGCTTAAGACAAGGTTGAATTGAAGTGTAATTAATTTAAGAAACACACGATTGGTAATTTAGCTTGAAAAATATTTTAAAGGTTTGTAGAATAAATAGTTATAAAAAGCATGAAATTAAATTAAAATAAATATAGGAGATTGTCGTGTATAGCAAAAAAAAAAAAAAAAAAAAAAAAATGTATATTAAAATTTTGAAAATATTTCTATGTAGCAGAAAAATGGGTCATTTATGTAAAACGATCAAAATGTTCTCGCCTCAATCACTACTAATGTTGATAACCTCAATCAACAACGTTGATAGCCTTTGATCAGTAATTTAAATAATAGTTTAATTGATAGATTCAATCAGTTCGCTGATAGATTCAATTAGCTCTCCCACAGTTTTCCGTCAATTTTAATAGTCTCCAATAATTTGCTAAAAAGAGGAGTAAAATTGAAATTTGTTTAGTAAAATTGAATGAAAAACTGCTATGTAGAAATAGATGAATGAAAAGTGGATATATGGAGGTAATATATGTATTATGTCCTATATAGATGACACTATTGCTCTCAAATAAATTGAGAGTCAAATAGCGATTTCCATGATCGAATTCTTATTCTTGGTGGCCTACCAAAACTATTAAAATAAAATGATGTGTAATACTAAAAAATAATAAAACATAAATATGAGATTTTTGTTTATAAACTAGAGCAGTAATTTAGCTACTAATATGTTCTTGATTAGGAGGTTTTGAGTTTCTATTCACAGTTCTTGTCGAATAAAAAAAGAAGGGTTCTTTTTTTTTTTGGAAAATAAAACATCATTAGCCGAAATCAAATAAATAAATAAATAAAATTTTATATAGAGAGGAGATGCTTGGGCACTATTTATATTTGGTTCTTTTAAGAAATAAAATACTTTTATTGATATAATGAGAAAATTTATTATAAATAACAAAATCTAGAACTCGTTTTAATTATAACTCTTAAAAAAATATTGTATACATACCATGTTTCATTTGATTAAAATTGATCAATTTGCTTGTTTCATTGGTGATTATCATATAAAATATTTGAATCGATTTTTGTTATATTTTATTTTTGATGATTATAGATTTTATTTTGTTGCTATTTATAACAAATTCCCTAAAATGAAAGAGGCAAATTGATAAAATATGATATAATAAATTAGGCGTGTTTTTTAGTTAAGGGAACATACCTTGAAACCCAAGTCATCAACTAAAAAACAATTCCCACCTCTATCAGTTAAGAATGAGACCTACACTTTTTTTTTTTTAGTTAAAGGTCTTTTTATTAGGATTTTACATGAGTAGGATTATTTTTTTATTATTCTCCTTTAGATATCAATTTTAGAAAATTCAAATATATTAAAAACTCATTCAGACAACTTAACTATAAAAATTTGATAGGATTTAATCAAATTAAAGTTTGAAATATTTTCTTATGTAGGAAACACTTGTATAAAGGCGTTATAACTAAAATAAACAAATTTCCAATTTCTCATTTACACTAATTATAACTAGAGCTGTAACACAGCCACATTAGTTAAACTAAATGATTAAGAAATCATAGGTGGAGTCTCCATTTCATTGTTGAAAACTTAAAAAAGGAAAAAAAAATTGTCCAAAAGATGGTGCTAATACCTAATCAGAGTCTAGAGTTCACAAAGTCTAAGTTCAATATGAAGAGGTTCTTCAAAAACAAACAATGAAGTATCCTACTAACACATACATGATTGGTTCAGAAGAAATAATAATAATAATAATAAACTTCATATTCAATAAACTTTGAATCAGTAAAAATAAAACAACTTAAATCTAAAACCCCTCTAAATCTTGAGGGAACATCATAACAAAAACAGAAAAAAAAAATGACAGATAATGAAAAAAAATCAATAACAGAATACTATTGAAAGAATTAGAATCATCTCAGCAATCAAAATCCAGGTCTTCAATTTCAAAATTAGACCAACAGAAGGAATAAACAAAGCTAAAGTGAAAGAGAGGAGCTAAACCAATCTTCAATTTCATTCCATATCAGAAGAACACTCCATTTTTGCTCCATCTCTTCACTAATGAATCTTCCTATCCTTCCATTTAGAAGCATTTCCTGTGCACAATGGACGGTCCAGATTCGTCGTACTCTGCCTTGGCAATCCACATCTGCAATCGAGGGGAGTATTAGTTGACATTAATTAAACTTACTACAACCTATCAGCTTAAACTTTTAGGTTGATCGTTGATTTACATAATTCAACAACTTATATGTTAGTAATGGACAAGTTTGGCTTGAAAACGAGAGGGTTGAGTGTAAAAATGCAAACCTGTTGGAAGGTGCTAAGAGATGCCAAGATGGACCCTCCAATCCAGACACTGTACTTTCTCTCCGGTGGTGCCACGACCTTAATCTTCATGCTGCTAGGGGCGAGGGCAGAGATTTCCTTGCTCATTCTATCAGCAATACCAGGGAACATGGTCGAACCACCAGACAGGACAATGTTGCCATACAAATCCTTCCTAATATCCACGTCACACTTCATGATGGAGTTGTAGGTAGTCTCATGAATGCCTGCAGCTTCCATTCCTATCATGGAAGGTTGGAAGAGAACTTCAGGGCATCTGAATCTCTCTGCACCAATGGTGATCACCTGTCCGTCAGGCAGTTCGTAGCTCTTTTCAACCGACGAGCTGGTCTTGGATGTCTCCATCTCCTGTTCGTAATCAAGGGCAATATATGCGAGCTTCTCTTTCATATCTCTCACGATTTCACGCTCAGCAGTTGTGGTGAAAGAGTACCCACGCTCAGTGAGGATTTTCATCAGGCCATCAGTGAGATCACGTCCAGCCAGGTCAAGACGAAGGATGGCGTGTGGGAGGGCATACCCTTCATATATAGGGACAGTATGACTGACACCATCACCAGAGTCCATCACAATACCTTAAGAAACAAACACAAAAGAAGCTGTCAGCCAAGACCACATTCACTTCTCCAGAAAAATCCTTGTTCAGATTGTGAAGGAAAGGATACAAACTAATCCAATTTATGTCAATAAAGATCACTTATATTTATTAGATAGTATAGGGTTCAATCTCAGCTATTATGAATGGAGTAATTCATCCTTCTGAATGTGAGATCATCGTCATGCCCCTTCAAAATGACATCTCTTTAGGTTCACTAATGTTCAAATGGATCTCAATTTTATATTTATTGAAATCAATACTCGTTTGAGTTTAACGGACTATGATATTATATTAGATAGTATGAAATTTCATCTTAAAACTAATCGTTAATGAGTGGATTAACTTATCTATCTTATAAATGTTATGAGGTATTCTCACCTTTCTAATGTGAGATCTTCAACGTAATTAAACTTCAAAGTGAGTCCGATCAATTTAGCACTAACCTCCAATGAGTTAAATAAAGTTTAAAAACTCACCAAGTAAAATGACCGAGATAGCTACTTACCAGTAGTACGGCCACTTGCATACAAGGAAAGAACAGCTTGAATGGCAACATACATAGCTGGAGTATTGAAGGTCTCAAACATGATTTGTGTCATCTTCTCACGATTGGCCTTGGGATTAAGAGGAGCCTCAGTTAGGAGAACCGGGTGCTCCTCGGGGGCAACACGAAGCTCATTATAGAAAGTATGATGCCAAATCTTTTCCATGTCGTCCCAGTTACTAACAATACCATGCTCAATCGGATATTTCAGAGTCAAAATACCACGCTTGGATTGAGCCTCATCACCGACATAAGCATCCTTCTGACCCATGCCAACCATCACACCAGTGTGGCGAGGGCGACCAACTATACTAGGAAACACGGCACGTGGAGCATCATCTCCAGCAAACCCAGCCTAGAATTCAATACAAAATCATCACTTTCCTCTTAAATGAACACTGAGGTAATAATAGCCATTGAATCAATGGCTGCAATATAATGTGTTAATAAACGTATAACTTGCAACTCAGAACTACCTTGACCATTCCCGTTCCATTATCACATACGAGAGGCTGAATATCCTCAGAATCTGCCATCTTCTAATATCTGTTAGAAAAGGAAATTTAAACATCAAATAAATAGCCTGTTTCTTCTAAGAATATATACTTCTCAACCCAAACAAAAAAAAAAAATCGTATATAATTTAAAAATTTGTGATTGTCCGAATTAACTTGCACGAAGTTCAATAATTTTACTCTCTAATCAACCGACCCTACAGCGTTTGATGTTAAGGTAACTCCGTTAGAACAATATTATTATATAACTGTAACTCGCTTAAAATTGTTGACTCCTACACGCATCTACTTAGTTAACCAAATTGAGAATGTGCTTGGGATAATTTCTTCCCATGGATCCTTCTGAAATAATCCATCAATTGATCAACAAAACAACATTTACAAAAAGAACTGAAAAATGTCAAACAATGTTTTCACTCATTCTTCCATTTCGCATTTCGAACTAGGCATATAAGATCATACAAAATCCAGAAAAGACACGTACATCCCCGTCCAAAATCCAAAAAGGAACAAACAAATTAAGATAAAAAAAAAAGATCCACCACATTGTCATTCCTCTTCCATTACTTCAAACGTCTACGAAACAGAACAAGAAAATGAAAACGCAGAAGAAAAAGAAGCAACGATCCACCAGATTAATGGAAGAAACAACGAACAAATGGAGGCAACTGATCATAAACAAGAGTTCGAACAAAAAAGAAAAGGAGAAATGCAGATTAGAATAGAACCTTTTGATTTTGGCAATGCGATGTGAAGAGAGAATTGAAGGGGAGAAATAAAGCGAGGGAAACAGAGGGAGAGAGAAGAATTTATAGGATCAAACGAGAAGCCGGAATGGAACGGAGATTGTTTGTGAACCGTTGGATCTGCAAGAACGCTTCCGTTGTGGATTTCTTATTCTTGGCCACACCCCATCTTCCGGTTTTGTCGTTATTTATTTATTTTCTTCCATTGATTCAACTCTTTACTATTTTTGTTTTGTGTATTCAACAAAAACAAATGAAAACAAAATTAGAGAACGCTTAATTTTAGACGTACCCGTTGAACTATTTCATGATTATTATTATTATTATTTAAGTTCAAATTGAGGGAAGAAGCTGACAGAGAGTGATACAAAGAAAACTCGAATTATTGATTGAATAAATGTTAATGCGTTATTAGTGTCAGTTGAGTTATGCTCACTTCTACACTATTTCATGTTTATTTAGTTAGAGATATGCCGGTCAACGAATCGGGTTCATAAAACCTATATCAAATTGTAATTGTGTATATGTTTTCGTATTTGAGCTTTTATTTGTGATCGAATCATTTATTTTAATATGATTTTATGTGAGTGCACCGTTTAAATTCTAATAAAACTCTAATTTTTTTTTTATTGAAAATAGTTAAATAAAAGTAATCCAAAAAAATAAAAGTTGAAATATTTTATTATGTATGTTTTTTTTACTACAAATTGGAGGAGGAGAATCATAAATCAAATTCAATACATGGTGGAGAGCTGAATTACTACCCAATAATAAAACCAATATGCTATCAAAACTTTAGTACAAACTTTTTAAACTTGAACTTGTATTCTTATGGACTATATCTAATTTTTAATATACTTTGTGAGTACAATAAAGATATAGTAAAAGAAAATAAATAAAGGCTCTAAGATTCATAACCTATTAATTAGTAGCATGAGCAGCTCGGTTTGAATCACGAGGTCGAAATAAAACATTTTGGCATTGAAGGGAGTTCATAAGAGCACTAACCTCATATAGAAGAACACTAATAGGAGAATCCATAGCGTCGTTAACTCCAATAGACTCAACTAGAACTTTTGCATATGAAACAAGGAGAAAGTTGAGAATCCCATAATCAGTTGCCAAACTCAATCCCATCATCATCCAGCCGACGATCCTTAACAGTGCTCTTAGCAACAACAAGAAAATCATTCCAATCACGAATAACTACGCCAGGGCCCGTCTTGAACTCCGTCGGATGACATGCGACATCAACAAAAGCCCAGAATAGACCAATCACCTCCTTAAAACTAGGGGGATTAAGCCTACATGCCCGAGATACACAATGCTCAACACTAGAACTTATATATAGAAGCTCAATATTCCTGCCAATATATAACAATTCATGTCGAACTATCAATAGCCAAACACATCATTTCGCCCAAATAACGTTTGTTCCAATCAGTCCACAAAGACCAAAGAACCACACACACCACTCTAAATCATCCTTCGAAAGAAGAAGACAAATTTCTAAGCAAAACCCAACAAAGAAGCTACATGGGCAGATAGATTGATGGCAATAAACAAGCGCAAAACCGAGGAAGCATGATAATACCAATACAAAACATGAGTTGCATACTCTGGTTCCCTTTCACACACCACACACCAAAGCTTAACCTCCACTTTCCTTGCACACAGAATTTGGTTGGTAGGAAGAAAACTGTGAAAAAAACGCCACATAAAGACTTTAACATTATTTGGCACTTGGAGACTCGATAACCACTTCCACCACGTGCTAGGCCGCACCCCACCCGAACCAGAATCATCAAATTTCATAAGAGCCAACAACTGATAAGAACTCTTTGTTTCAAAAAGACCACTTTGAGTATAATACCAAATCTATTTATCAGGGAGACTTGTTCGACAAACAAGGATCAATAAGACAAAATCCACATCAACCCTCCATAAAGCATGTACCACCATGTCCACTTCCCACGTCCAATCATTAGAAAGGTCACACACCCTTCAATTTTTTCCAAAACTATTGGCCTAGTCATCACCCTAAAGGTTCGTTCTCGAAGCAACCAAGGACTATTAAACACCATAGTACCCTCACCTGAACCAATCCTCTTTCGTATTCCCTTTTACAACAGCTCTCGCCCCATAAAATACCGTGACAAAAAGGTCAAAAAGGTCGCCTCTTAAACCAACAGTCAAAAAGGTCGAATCAGGAAAATATTAACCTCTCAAAATTCTTCCAACAAGAGATGACGACTTTGGAGAAGTCTCCACCCTTAGCTTTGCTAGAAGAGCTTGGTTGAAACCCTAAAAAAAAAAAAAACGAAAGCCAAGACCATCCTTTTCCTTAGGCTGGCCGAGCAAATCCCATCCTGCTCGATGAATTAAATTTTTGTCAAGACTAGAACCACACAAAAAAACAGGCGACAATACCTATTAATTACAATTTAATGTAATTCGAACTCATTCTTATTGATTTATTTTGGGTACTTAATTGAAAGCTATTTAGTTTTTATTGTAATTTTATTTTCTTAAGAAAATTAAGCTAAATATTTCTACTTTCAAGTAATTTGTTCGTGTTGTTGCCTACTTTCTGCCAAATATTTTTTTTTAAAAAAAATACAACATTTATTTTTATTTATTTATTTTTGTTTTTTTGGAACATGATTAGGAATTCTAACACCAAAATAAATTCCAAGGCTATGTTTGTTTTGTTTTGATAAAATATGAGTGGTTAAACTCTACCTAAAAATCACTCGTTCGTATTTGATATATAGTAAATAATCATTCATCAAAACAAGTAATTAATTATTCAACCATATCAATTCTCAAACGAGTATTCAAATTCAACTACTATTAATCCTTTCACTCTTCTCCACCTATCTCAGCTCCATTTTTTTCTACAAAAAATAAACACACTTAAGAGTGTGTTTGAGGCTCCCTTTATAAACAATTTTCAACGATTTATCTAAATCTTTGTGTCAGTTTATTTAAATCTACATGTCCATTTATTTAATTTTGTTTTACATATATTTTTGATATTACAATGAAATATTGACTTGTAAATTTTCTGTAAGATTTACTATGTATACTACATACGTTTAATAATTATCATTAAACAAAATGCTCGTATTTTTTTTTAAAAAAATTAACTCGTAATTGTTTGAAATAATGTCGATTAATGTCTTTTTTAGTTAACCCAACTTTTACGAACTAAACAAATTAATTTTCAAAGTAAAATGTGTTATTTGAATAAAAGTTTCATTATGTATTCAAAAATCTCGAATTGATTTATACCCGTATGTTTATTTATTTTTAGTAAATAACTATATCAATATATAAAATATGACCGATAAAATTTAACAAGAAACAAATTTTCTAGTTAGAAAAATAAATGTTAAAATTATTTTTATTATGTCTAAGTTTAACAAAATTACTCTTTTGATTATTTGTAACTTTGTTTTGATCTAAATCTAAGCTATTTAAGAAAGTGGTAAGAAAAAAATAAAATCATAATTGGTTTATAATAACAGGTACGGTAAGTATCGTTTATCATAAACGTCTATTATAATAATTTGTATTTCAAACATAATTAATTCTCCTTTCACAAGTTTCTAACGAATTTTTATATTTGTTTTTCTAATTTTTTTATGCAGCGTGACAGATGAAACTATTTTCTAAAGGGAAGGAATATTGAGTTCGGTTTGGGAATATTTTTCTTTTCCCTTTATTTTATAGTTTAATTTCTTAATTTATCTATGGAATGGGTCAGTGACGCAGTGGTTTCATTGTTTCATGGTAAATCTAGGCGAATTAACTATGTAAATGTGATGTATGAATTATGTATTTTTTGTTCAATTAATTACATAATCACTTTTCATCATTAAACAAAATAAATAAATTTCTACCTATTTTATTCAATAACAATTACGAACGAGAGAGGTTTTTTCAAACCTTAGAGACTAAACTTTAATTTTTTTAACTATAAAGACTAAACGGTAGATTTTTCAAAATTTAAGGACTAAAATCTAGATTTTGAAACCATATAATTTTGGCTTTCATCAAACCATATGACTTTATTTTTTTATTATTATATATTGAATGTTTTTTTTTTTAATAAAACTTCATATGGCAATTTATAATATA
>JBBMEG010000003.1:7968277-8001428 GCA_037832605.1 Cyclanthera cordifolia
TATATATATTACTCAGAGAGCTTTATTCAACAACATGTATGTATCTCATGAGATACAATATGTATGATTGGTGAAAATTAATTTATGTTCTAGATGCATTAATATTGTAAAAAATGCATTAATTAAAATCTTAAAATCATTTTTTTAGAACAATTGCTACAAAACAATCTTTACCTCAACTATTTTAAAATTAACATTTTTTCTAAAGCATTTCATCCATAATAGAGTTCTTTTATTTATTTATTATTTATTATTTTTATTTTTATTTTTCTCATAAAACTATCCTTCGTTCTTCATTTGAACCGATTGCTTTCAAACCTAATCAGTTCAATTAATTTTGAGTATGTGCATTTTATTTATTTTACAAGGATTTACTCTTTTTTCTGTTGACTAACTACTATAAACTTTTTTTTTTTTTATTTTAATTCTATAATTTTCTTTGTTTTTTTTTTATACATGAATTTTTATTTTAAATTAATTTAAAATTTTCATCAGAGAGAAATTTATCTTACAAAATTTTAAATTATAGCTAGGAACTTTTCTCTAAATGCAAATATAAACAATACTAAAATTTTGAAACTTTCAAATTGAAGGTTTCAAATCCGTACCCCTCGTTTGATAATCATTTTATTTTTTATTTTGAAATTTAAACCTACAACTACTACTTCAACATATTATTTTCATGACTTTAATATCTACTTAATATTTGTTTTTTAAAAACAAAACCAAAATTTGAAAATTAAAAAAAAAGAAGCTTTCAAATATTTGTTTTAGTTCATGAAATTTGATTAGGATCTATATACTTATTTAAAGAGAAATGAAATATATGTAGAAAATTTAGTTATATATAAGCTTAAATGTTAAAAAAGAAATTTATTTTTAATTTGATTTCTAACCTTCTAAAAATGAATTGTTAGAAGTGAACTATAGTAAAATAAAAATCTTTATAATCAAATTTAAAACGAAAAATCAAATGATTATCAAACGAGACTAGCTACTAGGTCATACATGGCGCTTCGAACTAGAGCCCGTTAACTATAGTAGAACCGTGTTTATTTACTCTAGCAACACATAAAAACTTCAACTAATTAAACAAACTTGTAATTAGACCAAAAAATATAGTTGAAGACAATGGAAGAAAACCAGCTGGATAAGGAGGGAGGGACGTTTTCTTTTTTGAGTACATATTAGAGAACGAGACCACAAACCCGACATATATAAGACATCATTGCTTTCAAATAAATGATAACAAAATATTGATTCTTAAGATCGAATCTGTAACGTAATGTTGAATTGAATTACCACTAAGCAATCGATTCAAACTCTACCGGATAAGGTGAGAGAGTTAAATAGTGCAAAGTTGAAGAGCTTAAGAAAAGTGAAAGCTCATTTCTTTACGCCCAAAAGTACACACACATGCACCCTATAACATTAACTTTCTCTTTTCACAAAGTCTCATTTATTTCATTTAAATATTTCTTCTATGCTTCTTTACTCTCTCTCTCTCTAAGAAAATTTTCAAATAATAGTTAGATAAATCTATTTTGGTGTTTAAATGTTTATATAGTGCTAGTTAATTGAATTAATCTAATTTAAATGGTAAAAATATATTATATATCTTCAACAAAACTGTAATATTTTTTTCTATAATTGTTTGAAATTTGATTTTGGGTTATGAAACTTAATTCAGTTTATAAATATTAATTATTATTATTTTTTTCAATCTTTTCTTTTCAAGAAATTCCCAAAATCAAAGTCAAGTTCATGATACCTAACAAATAATTTTATATAAAACTTTACCGAAATTTGAAATTTTGGTTAAGAATTATTTTTTTAAACAAAAATGAAATTCGTGTTTTACATAAATATTGTAGAAAGATTACTATTTGAAAAAAAAAACAAATAATTACCAAATTAAGCTTAAAAGATATTTAATGGGTGTTTTGTTCACTCTAATTAAGGAACTATTACAAATAAATTTTTAATTTTTTTTTTCTTCAAATAGTTACATCCACACAACCTAATATATATAATCACTCAAATTTAATATATGATTTCCAACCCCTCGAAATAATGGTTCATTTCTAAACATTCACTTCTAACCATTCATTTTCAACCTTCTAAATAATCACTCTAACAACATCCAAACAAGTTATTGTCGGTTATCGCTCTACAATAACACATTCAAATTAAACAAGCTATTACGAAAGTTGAAATTTCTAATCTCTAAATAACTGCTCATTTATAATCACTTAAAATAATCACTTAGAATTTTACATCCAAACACCTTTTAATGAGTAGTCCAACTAGTTAAGATTACAAAATATTTCAAAATATACTCCATCTAACACAATTAATCATTCGTTCATAATCATTCAATTTCTCATTTCTCTTCCAAACATAATTAATCATTGTCTTCATAATCATTCATTTATCCACAAACACAATTAATCATTCTCCACATAATCATTATCTTTCTCATTCTTCTTCTAATAATCATTCTCGTTCTCTTTACTCTAAACACATGTGGATCTGCTCGATTTAAAATGAAAAAACAATAAGTAAATGAAGATTAAAGAGGGTGACAAAAACGAGACAAAAGGATCAGACAGAATCCGAGGAATTTTTGCTTTTATAGTCAGCTTTGACCATGTGGGGGATCTATGTTGTGTTTTACAATTATTTATTTGTTTATACATATTAAAAAAAAACAACTTATTTTTCAAATCTAAACACTCCCACTTCAACTCCAGTACTCTATGCATGGTTTTGAGTGGAATTTTGTTGTTGTTTTTTTTTTGCTTCAAAACAAGAACAAAACACAAGTAATTCTCTCCATTGGCTTTTTCTCTATTTTGTTCTGTTTTACGTCAATTTTCTTATAATTTCTTAATCATTTCTCTGCTTCTTTTCCACACACTTGAAAAAAAAAAGTGATGAATTTCTCTCGTGTTCTTAATAAAGTTAAAGAGGTTCAAAAAATGTCATCATAGTGACTACAAGAAAGAAAATATTAAAAAAAAAAAGAAAAAAGAAAAAGAAGGGTCAATGATCTTCAATTTGTTCACATTATACAAATCAATACACATATTTAAATTTCAATATTAGTGTATCCTTAATTGATTTTACATGCTTAATGATTTATATAAAATTTAATTAATTAGTGTGACTTATAAAAAAATGATTTTGATAATAGCACAAATTTCTTCAGATTAATACAATAAATGAACAAAATCTAAACCTAATTAACGAATTTAATCTCGAATTTTTATGATAATTATTAGAAATTAACGCATTATTTTGAAGCTTTCAAACTTTATCTATAAGTAGTTTTTTTTTTCAAGAGGTGGCGCAGTTGGTTGAAGACTTAGGCTCGAGAGGTGTGTTCCCTCAAGATTCTAGGTGGTGTATTCCGGTGTCGGGCCTAGGGACGGACATACCCGAGTATAGTGTAAAATACCTATCTCAAAAAAACAAATTTCTTCTTTTTTTTTTCTTTTTCTTTTTTTTCTGCAAATGGAGCTTCAAAAAAGGAAATTTTAAGCAAAAAAAAAAAGAAAAAAGAGACAGTTTCAATATGCACACTCCTATTTAGGGTTCTTATGAACATTAGAAAATAGAGATAAAAAGACAGCATCACTTCATAAATAAAAAGAATCCAAGAATTGGCACACAATCCAATACCTTTTTTACACTCCTTTTTTGGCAATATTTTTAATTTGCTCTAAAATTTGTTGGAAGATACCCCATAAATCCTTCCTGTCATTTGCGTAGATAATAATATATGCGACTTGTTTAGTGTAATTATATAAAAATATTTTTAAAAATTACATAAAAAAAATGATGATTACATTAATGAGACAGAAATGATAGAATAAAGATATGACACGTTAATATTCATACAAATGAGATAAAAAGTATGTACAATAACATCGAAAGACTATCAAGAAACACACTCCCGAAAATAATCTCTAGATCGAGTTGTACAATATCTATCATATATACATTACTTCTGATCACTTTGTATGTATCTCAAGCCAAATGGAGGTTTTAATTTACATGGAATTTTGAAATATAAAACAAGAAATTTTTGCCCAACATTGCACATAATTAAAGTTAATTATAAATTATAAAAAATCAAATAGAATTTTGAGTGTACTAGCTTTAAGCACATTACTATTCTCACGAGATCATATATAATTCACTTGATTTTAAAATATTTGTATGTCAAAGAAGTTTGCAAGAAACCAATTTCTAAAAAAAGTATTGATCACCTTAAAATTGAATTTATAACCTTCTAGTTTCTCTAATCCACTCGATTAATTAGATTAATTCATGGTAATTAGCGAGTAGAATATTTTAAAGTATAAAACTAAAACATAATAGAAGTCCAATGTACATTCTTAGGACCTAATATATATCACATTATAACTAAAAAATTATCATTAATTAATTATATAAATCAATCATAAAATCAAAAACTCAAAAAATTAGAAAAATAAAGGCTCCAAATTGAAGTACTAAACAAAGCACTCATGATATTAATTAACATCAAACATATATTTATATAAGTAATCCTTGTAAATATATTATTTGTCACCCCTACACTTAAAAAATACTACATTTTCCCAATGATATACATGAGAGAGAAAAAAAAAACTATAGTAATTAATCAAACATACACCACCCAAATTCAAAAAAAAAAAAAAAAAAACTTACAAAGCATGAAACCCTAGATTGGTCCATCAAACTTTGTTTACCATTTCAGCATAGATTACCTTTAATAAATTTTACCCTAGATTAATTTTGTTTTCCTCTTCTATTGAACATTTTAATGACAAAAAGAGAAATTCAAAAGGGTTTGGAAAATTTACTGTCTCAGTAAGTGTCCAGCGGAGGAAGAGGAGAAGCCATGAACATCGCCGGCACCAGCGCCACCGCCGCTCCATGCATTAACCTCGCCACCGCCGCCGTTGTTGCCACCGATCCAAAATTGAAAATTCTTCCCCAAGTCCATTCCTTTACTCTCCTCCACCTTCACCGCTCCTGCGGTCGTTGAAGCGACGTCGTTTTCCATGTCTAATCTTGAGAACCCTCCGAGATTATACCGAGTTGCCGGGCCTTCCGGTGGCTCGAAAGCGTAAAGCAAATTAGGTTGTTGATGATCATTAGCCAAGAGAGAGAATTGCTGTGGTGGTTGTTGTTGTTGTAATCTCCAATGGTCACCTTGAAATTCATGAACATCCCCTCCTCCTCCGGCGGAGGCGCCGCCACTTGTTGGAGGAGCTGGCGGTGGAATTATCCCCAAATTGAGACCGTAATTAGAGAAGTTATGTAAAGTTGACAAAAAGGGCAAATGGGGTTGAGCTGAAACGGAAACCCCAGACGTTGAATTAATCGATCCAGCTAATAATTGCCGTTCATCGGCGGCCGGAGACTTCGACCGAGTCCGAGACTTGGGCCTTTTGTTCCTCCGGCAACCACCGCCCACCGGAACATTCCTCAATGCACCGCCACGTGTCCAGTACCGGCGACAAGCCTTACAAAAGTGGCGAGGCTGAGAAAGATTGTAGTTATTGAAGTAACAAAACTTGGTGTTTGAAGATTCACATCTAGGGCATTTCAAGCCAGCCTCCGGTTGTGGAATCTTTGCCAACCGTGCTCGATCGGTCATCGAAACCGGTCTAATCAAACCACCGCCACCGCTACTACCTTCGCCACCACTCGGTGGCGGAGGCAGCAAAACCCGATCCGAATCCTCTGCAGTGTTATTTCCTCCGGATTGATGATTCGTCAACTAACCATATTTCAAAAACAAAAAACAAAAAATCGCAAAGAAAAGATTAAATATCGAGTATATTCAAGAAGAGATCAAAAAAGGGTCGGAATAAAAATTTCGACTTTTTCGGAGAAGAATGAAGCTAAAGAATTAACAAAACTACGAAAAGCTTTCGTCTTTTTTCTTTTACGAGTCATAGGTTCGAATTCACTCACCGGATGCCAATTCGGAGGATCCAAATATGGAGGGAGAGAAGGAAAAACCATAGTTGTTATAATTCTTGTGAAGAGCTTTCTTTTTTTTTGTAAAAAGTTTGTTGATGGTGGAGAATCACATCAATTGGAGAGACTTGCTCAGAAATGAGAGCAAAAAATAAAGTTAAAAAAAAAAAAAAAGAAAGAAAAGAAAAGAAAAGAGATAAAGGAAAGTAGGGTTTCTTTTCTTTTTATTTTTTAATTTTAAAATTTTGTTCTTTTTCTCTCTCTAACTTATAATTTCTTAATCTTGAAGTTTCATAATTTTTTTTTGTTTGGTTTAAATTATTAGTGTTTGGCCATGCATGGGGTTAGAGAGAGGGAAACCCTAATTAGGTAATGAAGCTTTTAAGCTAGGGTCTATGAGCTGTGAGAGGGAATATTAAAAAATAATAATAAAAAAACAAAAATGGTGATAAATTAAATAAAAGAAATGAATAAATAAATAAATAAAAGAAGAAGAAGAAAAAGAAAAAGTTGATGGTGGGGGAATACTATAGGTGGAAGTGTCGCAATCGAATGTACCTTTGTTTCTGCGTTCTGTTTCCACTAACTATTTGCCTTTATTTTGTTTTTTTCTTAATTATATTCTGTTATTTTTTCCCCACATATTTAACTTTTTCTTAATTAATTTTACCTCAATTATTCAGTTAAATATTTATGTAAAAAACAATTTTTTTTTATGATGAATTATAAATTTAGTATCTTACCATTAGAATAACATTAGAGTTTAATTTCTATGATTTTAAAAATTAAAATTTTAATCTATATAGTTAGAGAAATATTCAATTTAATCTCTATAGTTTGAAAAGTTAAAATTTACTTTCAAAGATTTAATAAAATATAAAAAATAATTCATAATTAATGATAAATAAAATGCGTATAAATTAATTATTTATGCATTTAATAATGAGAATGTGAGTGAGTAGTTGATTATACAAAAAGAAACATATCATTTCATATATCAAAAGTTACATCTATGTATTTAAGTCGGCCACGATGTACGTTTAGATTTTATGATCAATCTATAGAGACTAAATGCTCTTGATTTTAAATTTATAATTTTTTTATTACCTTACACGTGTATATATGTTTATTCCCATTTGTGAAATGAATATAGTTCTCACTTTACCAATATTTCTGCCATTTCTTTTAATACATGGTTTTTTTTTTTTTTTTTTTTTTGAGATTACAAAATTAGGGATAGGAGGATTCAAACCTGTGACCCCATGATCCTTCTACGTTCGTTGATGCGGTAGAGTTTTTTTTTTTTTTTTTTTTAATTTAGAGACAAATTATAAATTAATGGGATTTTCTAAATAAATTATGATCAAACCAAAATAAGTCACCAGTCATTTCATAAGCATAATCAATTATATAAATGATTTATTGAAGATTGGAATTATAAAACTTTGGGTTAGAAGCTGTTTTTATTTTAAGATACTGGGTCAAAAAGTTCATTTATTGATCCAAGTTCAACCCATAAAAAGATTTGGGTCTAAAGTCTATTTATTGACTCAATCTCATAATCCATGAAAACTTTATAAACAGTGAGTCTCTCATTCAAGATTAAAGCAACAAAAACTCTTTGAAGATTGCAACCATACAAATTTTTTCAAAAGATTGAAACTGTGAAAATGATTTATTAAAGATTGAAACTAAATTTGAAAATCAAAAAATGTATGAATTTATATGGTGTGTTGACTGAGAAAACGCTGGTGACATCGTTGCTTCATACCTCCAAGTTGGAAAATTAAATAGGAGAGAAAATGACATTGTAAGAACTCGAACTCAATACCTTAATTATGATACCATATATTATTATGTATAACACCAATTAAGCTAAGAGCTTAAGACAATAAGATGAGGTAAATTTAGTCATGTTAACTACCACTCATATTTGGCGCAGAGAATTCACCGAGACGGAAGACTCTCCAAATTTCTAAGGATCAAAAGACACATACGAGGTGAAGAACATGGTTCGTATTCATCACAAGCAGATTCATCAAAGTAGATAAAGAAGTCTACGATCAACAAGTCAACAACCGATCCAAGATGAACAAGTCAACGACCGATCCAAATATCAACAAGTCAACGACCGATCTAAATATCAACAAGTCAACGACCGATCTAAATATCAACAAGTCAACGACCGATCCAAAGATCAACATAATAAAGATCAACAAGTCAAGACCGATCGAACACCAACAAATTCAACCTCATGAAAAAGCTGCAAAGCCCTTGAGACAATTCTACATTCGAGATAAGCTGCGAAGCGCTCAAAGTATTTGTATATGAGAGAGAGAATCAGAGAAACAAATTAGAGATTGTACTACACATTCGCACATATTCAAATTAATACAAATATATATATCTCAATTACACGTGTCTCGCTCGTGAAATCTCGTGTGAAGAGTGTGTGTGAGATAAGGATTTGGAAATTAGAAAAAAAAAATGAATTTAATTATTAATATGGTGTGTGTGTGTTAATTAAAATAAATGAAAAAATATTGTTTCAATTTTTTGTAATTATTAACTATTTAATTTAAATGATAAATTTTAAATTTGCAAATATACATTATTATTTGAATTTATGATTTGTTTCATCATTCTTAAATTTTGAAAATTAAATATTTAGTTATAAAAATCAACCTGAAGAAAAATAATGAAATAAAATATATTATTTTAATTTTGTTGTATCATCTTTATTGTTTATTAGCAAAAATTTATTTAAATGAGAAATTTTAAATAAACAAGATCAAATCATCTAAGTTTATCATTATTTCGTAATTCAATCATTATCGAAATCGAAATATTAATAATAAATTTAAAACTAAATTATAATAATTAAAACTTTTTTTTATATATATATATACATACACAAATAAAAGAAACTATCACACACACATATAATAAATTTTAAAAGCTAGGTATTTTCCCTATTAATATAAAATAAATTAATATCTTAGATTTAAAAATGAGTAAAAAAGTATACAATAACTATAATATAAAAATTAATATAAAATAAACATTTTGCCCTCAAAAATCAATTTCCAAAGTTTTTGCAATATCTCTTTAAAATACTAATCCCCTCTTCCTCTCCTATTTTCTCTCATGTTTTATCCTCAATACAAAAAGAGCGGTTAAAATCATTCAAAATTTATTAATTTTAATAACATAAATACTCTCTTCAAAACTAAATAAAGTCGATACATCAAATTTCAAACGTTTATAATTGAAACGCTTTGAAATTTACTGGAACATATCACATTCTTGTATACATCAAATTTCAAACGTTTATAATTGAAACGCTTTGAAATTTACTGGAACATATCACATCCTTGTATCTTTATAATTTTTAGGATTAATAATTTTTATTACGAGATTTTACCCTTTAAGCTTTACTCATTTTGATTAAGAATATTTAGTTAGAAATGAATTAATCATTGCACTAAAAAAAAAAAAAAAAAATCATTATAATTCTGTTTCATTAATTGCCAACATCAACGCATTAATTCCCTCGTTATTTTCATTACTTGGAATTAAGTCGGAAATAATTAGAAACTGAATCAGAAGGAAATAAAGTTGGTTTTTTTTTTTTTTTTTTGCGTTAAAATACCATATTTTGGTTCACATTTTCTGATTTTAAAAATTCAATTTTAATCTTTAAATTTTTAAGTTTGTTCTGTTCTAATCTTTAAACTTTTAAATTTGTTTAATTTCGATTTATAAATTATGAAATATTCAACTTTTAGTCCATAAATTTTTTAAATAAATTAAATTTAGTACTTAATTAAAAATTTTGTTATGTTTAATTTAAAAAGTAACTATATTACTTTATAAATATGTTCACATACTTTATTTATTTATATAAAATAATCAACCTTATTGAACAAATTTTAAAAAAATATCAACTTCAAATTTATTATAGGAATCAATTATAAACTTTTAAAAAAATTTAGGGATTAAAATGAAATTTTTTTTGAAAGTCAATAACTAAAATTGGACATTTGAAAGTATAAAAATTAAAACGAAAATAAATTTAAAAGTTCATGACTTAAATTAAATATTTGAAAGTTTAGGAATTAAAATGAAATTAATCTTAAAGTCTAGTCGACCAAAAATAATGTTTTTAATTTTTGTTTTTTTTAAGAAACCATTTATTGATATAACAAACTTCATGCAAAAGAGATTACAAGAAAGCAAGTCAATTTTCAACTATGTTCTCAAAAATATAATTAAAGTTAGTTGGTTCTATTAAAGTTATGTGTGCAATTTTCAATTTGTTTGAATGGATTTTCGTATGGTTATAAAATTATTGAAAACAAAATAAATGAAAAAGTTGAATGACTGTGAACTTGTTGATATTGACTCGTAATCATGTTTATTAACAATGCTGGAACGTAATAAAGTTGTCTAATATCGATTAGATGATAAAAAATCATACGTACATAAGTAATGACATCACCTCCATTTATATTATGTTTTTTCAATGAAACAAAAGAATAAGCTACCCTATAGACGAAACAAAAAACAAAATCATAAGGATATTTGAGGTTAATTTATCAAAAATGTAGATACACATTCTAGAAAAATGGAATTCATATTTACTTATTCATTAATCTTAACCATCAAAATTGATTTATTTTTTAATTCTTTTGTTAGTACAAATGGGTGGAAAGGACACAATTGCTCTCAAGTGAATGAAAATCAAACCGATAGAAAATCAAACTCGTGATGTGGTGTTAAACGGAATTACCATCAAATAATGAAATTAATGCGCTACCAACGCTTTCCATCATCAAAATTAATTTTCTATCATACCCCAATATACACATAAAGGTTTTAAAGATACTAAATTCAAAACTCCATAGGAACCAATAGAATGCTTTGATTTATAGATTTAATCTATAATAGCTAGTTATATGTATCCAATAATTAATTTTGTATAAATTTTTTTTTTAGTCAAAATGTTATAAGATTAAGGATGTGTTTAGGCAAAGGAAAGAAAACAGCTAAGGTGAAAATGATTAATTATTTTTGTGGTTAAGTGAATGCTTATGGAAAAAATGATTAATTATGTTTGCGTTGAAGAGAATGATAATGAAAAAAATAAAATAATGTGAAAAATAATTATGGAGAGAATAATAATCAAAAGTAGTTAAGAGGTGAATAAAAAAGTGATTTTGGAGAAACATGATCATTGAAAGAATAATTCTCGATGACTCAAACGCTAAAAGTTATTCTCATTCCCGTTGTAAGTATTTATTAATAGTGACCAAAACATTCCTAAGTAGGTTTCATGGGGAGAATGATGAAAATTTGCCTAAATTATCCAAAATGAGTGTTAAAAATGTTCTTATTTTCAAATTATTAAATATTTTTATATTTCACATAAATTTCCTTTTACAACATCTCAAAGTGATATATAATAAATTCCAAATGAAAGCAAATAATTGGGTTTTTTTTTTTTTTTTTTTGTGGAAAGGAAATGTGGGAAAATTGGGTTTTAGATAGTGATATGCATGGGGTGGGAACAAGGAGGGCCCACATGAGTGGATATGTCTAATTTAAATAGATGCTTTCATTAAAGGTGAAATTTAGTCTAAATCAATCATAAAAGAAAGGGAGGAAAAAAAGGGCCCATAAAGATGGTGGATGAATCCAAATCAATAATATTCTTACCTTTTAGACCACATTTCTTCAATTTACCAACAATAATATACTCTTTCTTTTCTTTTTTTTTTTTAATTTTAATTTTAATTTTAATTTTAATAATTCAACTCTAGGTCTACAAAACAATAAGCTCCTACCTATGTGGTTTTGTTTCATTTCTTCAAATTTCAAGCTCTCTCTCTCATTTCTATTTCCAACAAAATCAATTTAACTTTAATTGGGTGAATTGGATCTTTAAAGGTTTTGGTTTGGTCCCAATTTAAATGTGGATGTTTCTAATATCCATAATTATTTCTAAGAAAAATGATTCTTCACATTTTATCTGGTATTTAAATAGGTCAGACTCAGAAATGATTCACACCTAAAGCGAGTATAACTCAACCGGTATTAGTGATGCACTAGCATTACTCGATCTACGAATAACAATACTAGTATAACTTTTTTTTTTTTTTTTTGAGACTTCTTATATAACATATTTGATTTCATTTGTTTTTCAAGAATTCCAATATTACTCTCCTTCAATGAATTTATGGAAGGCTATTTAAACATTATTTAGTGAATTGATCGAAAACTGTGTAACAGGCCGGACTTTTCCCTCCCTAATTTACAAGGTTAGTTTTGTAATTTTGAACTTACCAAGACTTCCGGGAGTCGCTTTGAATTTTATTTTTGGGTAATTTCGATGCTTTGTGCCCGTTTTTTATAATTTTAAGGGTTAATTATGACGTTTTAACCTGGATTGCTCAGTTTTTGTCGGAAAAACGTCCAAGAGTCACAGTTCGGGCACTTGCGAGTACTTTGAGTGGAAAACGACCAAGGTAAGGGGCATATCCTTGACTTGAACTACCGTGTCTAATTATTATGCATGTCTAGATGAATTGGATGATCACACCTGGCTATTTGATATGAATTTTGTGATTTTTATTTATGAATTATGTGGTTCTTACTCGTGTGATGTGTCTATCTTGAGACCGGGTTGGCTTAGCCCTATCAGGGTTGCCCCGACAGCATAAACTATAATGGATCCGGGCAGGCTTATCTCTCATAGGGTTGCCCTAGTATGCGAAAAACGAGGAATCAGGATGACTTAGCCCTCGGGTTACCCAGACACTTTTCCGCTTAAAATTCATGGTTGATTTACTCATTCTCTCATTATCTTTATAACTATCGCATTTATGCTCTATATCGATCCTAAGTTAAGAAATTCTTTCTGAGTTAATATACTCCTCATTTTCTTTCTTCTGTGGCCAACCACAGGTACGCACAAGCTTTACCAGGATGGCTGATCCGGTGCAGTGGAGACCATAGGGCCTGTCCAGTCTTTTATTTGGTTTAGCATCATGATTATTCTCATTTCTTTGAATTTTACTAAGAACATGTGTTTATTGATTTCTATTTTGGTGAAGTGTTTACTTTCACTCTTTCAAAATGGGTACCATGAACTTATTTAAGTTTTGAGATTTAATCGTTGGAAATAATTTAATGACATATTTACTTAGTACGTTCTAAAGGAAATTAAAGGAAGGTAAAGGTCTAGGTGGAATCCATGAAGAGGTCGGGCCTTTACCGACTGTCACCTAAAATGATAGAAACAAAAATATTTTTGTCATTTTACATAGACTGGTCATTATTATTATTATTATTATTATTTTCTTTTTTTTTTTTGCTATATAGACAATATTTTAGATTTTTTTTTTTTATGTAATAGAATTTCTTTTGTTTTGTTTTTTTCCTTAGATTTAAAGTGTAATTTTTATGGTAATTCAATAGTTAATTGATAATGTAAGCATAATTATATTTCAACTAATTGAAACATTACATACATCATCCATCAATATATTAAAAGTTCAAAATATAATGACTTTCTCCGTGTTGAAATAAAAAATATGCAAGTTTGATAATGGATTATCTACATGATTTATTTTCCTTCTTTACTTATATTGCACGCTGTAGAAATATAAAATTGAACTTTCCACTATTTTTTTTAATTTAATTTATTTTTTTTATTATGAGTATTATAGTTTAACAAGTGAAATTATATTATCCTACAGTGATCAGTATCTCGTAAATTTCATTGTTTATAGATAATTCACATTGTTTAGAGATAATTCAGTTCAACATCATAATTACGGATTCGATCCTGAAAATCGATATTTATAATATGATTTTTCTGAAGTTTACAACATTTGGCCTAATTTTCATATTTTTGTTTTCATCGACTCAAACAAAAACAAAGACCAAACATTTCTTCATAAATCTATTTATTTAGATGACCAATCAAATCAAGTTCTTTCTTTTATTGAGAATACAATTTAACTAAGGACGTGTTTGAGCCACCATTAATAAAATGAGAGAATGTGAAGAGAATGATTTTCTATATTTGGGCCATCGAGAAGCATTCTACTCATAATTACGTTTTTCCAAAATCACTTTTTTATACTCCTCCTAACTACTTTTTATTCTTTCCATAATAACTTTTTATTCCCCATATAACTATTTTTCACTAGCTTCATATCTATTATTTTATTTTCGTCATTATCATTCATTTCTTCCCAAACACAATTAATCATTATCTTCGTTTTCATTCCTTCACCCAAACACAAATAGTCATTCTCTTCATAATCAATCATTTTCTCATTCGCCTCCTCATTCCGCCTATAATCATTCTTATTCATCTTTTCCAAACACACCATTTGATAATAACTCTATCTAGATCTTTATATTCATACAATAAAAAAAAGCATATTGATTGATATTTGGGGAGAGAGAAAATAGCACATAAAAAAAGAAATTCAATATTTTATTAATAAGAATGTACGGGTATTTATACAGCCTAAATGACCAATAACAAACTTCGCAAAATACAATTGGTTTTGCATTTTTGTCCTCAAAAAATTAATACTTTTGACCTTATTTTTTCACTTGAGCAACATTACTTATATATTCATATTCTTTTCTCCTAACAACTTTATTTATATCGATGGTACTAATCCAAACATTTAAATATAACGTTTAACAAACCTTTGCCAAGTTCAACTAATGGAATTTGGCAATTAAAAAAAAAAAAAAATAATAATAATAATAATAAATAAAGAAATAAATAAACTAAAGATCCAACAAATATTTGTGAGTTAACATATGTCATTTGTCAACGACTCGAAGGGAATTCATTGACTTTAATTTCCCTTCACTTGCACGGCTGCACTGAATTTCTCCACCTTCAAAATGCTTTCACATTCGTAACTCTTTCTCAAACATACTGCTGAATTATTAGGTTGAGTTAAATATGTCTATAAACTTTTTGAAAAGTTTAAAAATATATTCAAACTTTAAAAATTGTTTTAAGCAATAATTAAATAGTTACATTTGAATAAAAATTGTTTTAAAAAAATACTCTCTCAACTTATAAATGTCAAAAGAAATATAAAACAAAGCCTTAGATAAAATATTGTTAAGATTCATGAGAATTTAAAATTATTGAGATTTTTTTTGATAAAATATTAATAAGATTAAACCTATTATTAACCTTTAGTTCAAAAAAAAAATAAAAGAAAAAAAAGAAATGCGTTACTAACAATCTGATCAAACAAGTTTTAAAATTTTAAAATTCATAAACATAATTAGCAATTATTCTTCAAATACAAAAAAAAAGGAAGATGAATTTAAAAATTAGAGAGCACTATAAGAACTCAAACCACTCGTCAAATTGAATGTGCATCACCTAGCTAATGCCAGCTGAACCATGCTCACTTTGATTATATTTTATTTTATTAATTTTAATAATATATTAGAAACAACAAGAAACGTTACAAATGATACTGTCACTGCTCTCTTTTTAGGACAAATACTTAACTAGGCTTTTCATAAAGAACGGATAGATGATACACAATCCATATTCAAATCAACTTAACTACGACAAAACTCCAACCTCAACATTACGCTACAAAAAAATCTACCACCAAATCTGATCATAAGTACTATTTGCTCATTTCAAACTTCAAAACTAACCATCTTATAAGATGCACCACCATTGTTAGTAAAAAATATGATGCAAACATTCATATCACGCCAATAAAACAATCTAAAATAAGTCGATTAGGTACGTAAGTACTATAAAAATTACGAAGTGACTTAGTGGTCAAGAAAAGCCTTAAATTACTTAAAGTAATAGATTCAATCTATGGTAGCCAATATTTTATGTTATTAAAATAATCGGTTGTTTTACAGTTAACGTTTGAAATTATCATAAGATACTTTCTTGTCTAAAAATTGCCTTTTCATTTAACCTAATAAAATTAAAACAAAAAGAAAAAAAAAAAGTATGTGAAACTTTTTTAACCAAATTTATAAAAGAGCAAGTATTTTATCAACAATTACCATTTATTTATTCTTTACATTTTGTCATTTTGTAACAAATGTTTTTATTGGTCAAAAGAGAATATAATAATAATAATATTATTATTATTATTATTATATTATTATTTTGTTGAGGAGAAGAGAATGTAGTAATTACAATGCAACTTAAAATAATAAAGAAAAAAAAAATTTAAAAAAACCCTGAAAAAGGAGTGTTGGAAACCGCGAAAGAAGACAATAGAAGGTTGGTGGAATCCAATTCCCGTATCAGATTCCATGTTGATTTTGGCAGAGGGAATATATATATATATATATATTACTTTTCTTATTATAAAATATTATATTTTCAGGGAAATTTGTTTTAGGATTCTACACATATTTTTTCAAATATTTCATCAATAATGAAATTGTAGACGTTTATTTAGCTATTTTAATTTTTTTTTATTTCCTACATCATTTGAATAATATTTGCTGTATTGAATCAAAAAATCATATGTTAATTGAAAACAGCAAGTGACAAACAATAGTTTATGACATTAATCGAAAACTATCTACTATAAAAAATATTTATTAGACTGATTGAAATTATCAAAAAATTCATGTGTACTAATTTTTTTTCTTTTTAAAAAGTGAATATTCATAGATTTTTTTTTTCAGACATAAAAAATCTCCTATTTTTTATATTAGTTGTCAAGTACCATTTCCAATTTAAAAAAATAGGGTTTTTTTTTTTTTTTTACATGAATAACAAAATAGTTAAAACATGAGTATATCTTTAGTTCAGATTTGATAATTTTGCGTGGCTATGATTTTGAACTATATATTATTTAAGAAAAATTTCAGTAGATGTGTTATTTTTACGATATAAATATAGTTATAAATGTAGTCAAATTTTAAAATATTTGCATATATAATTATTAATACTAATAGGAAAGCATGGGATAATAATCTTTAATATAATGACTATATATATTTGTTTTGTTTTTTTTAAATGACTATATTTATAATTATTTTACAATAATTTTTTTTTTCAATCTAACTATTCATTTTAACTTATATAAAAAAAAATTATTTGAAGTCTTTTTTTTTTTAACGAATATAGTTAAATACTAATAATAATTCTCATTTAATAAAAGACGTGATGCTCATACATGCTAAAATTCATAAAGTAAAAACTAATTGAGATTAGTTTTTTTTTTTTCCTTCTAATTTAATAATTTGATTTTTTTTTTTTTTTTTTTTTTTAGGCAGGAGTTTTACTATTATTGTGATTGATATTATGTGAAATTACAAGAAAGGGTATGAAAAGGGAAGGATGGATATGATGGCTAGCTGAAAAGGGAAAGGGGCATGCTTGGCAGCTTTTGTATCCCATAACTCTACAGTTTCTACCATAAACTAAACCCACGTCATATTTTCATTTTTTAAATTAACGCCAAGAGCATATTATATAATGATAATAATAATATAATAAATAAAATATTATTATCAAACTTTCAAATATGCCTCATTTTGGACATTATACATCAAATGTTTAATTTTAAAAGAAAATTTTAAAAATATTTAAATTTAGTACATACTGGATTCTTTTTCTTTTTTTTTTTTAATGTTTCTTTAAAATTACCATTTTATCTAGAAATTTAAAAATATGTATACGTATTTTCTTTACTTATAATCAAATTATTGATGTTGTTGAATCAATTTTAATTAATATTAAAATCTTGAATTTATTATGAATCAATTAGAATCAAATAAAATTTGATTTTTGAAAATGCAAATATAACAAAATTGTAAAATAATGCTTTTCAAAATTTTTGAATTGGTTTGGACTTGTTGACTAACAGTGATTTTCAGTTGAATGAACATTATAGATAACGTTGACCTCTTCGTAATTCATGTTTGAGGCTAAATTTTAAGTTTAGAAAATGTTTTTGAATAATATAAAAAAAAATTGAATTTTAAATGTATTTATATGTGTTTAAACATTTTATTTGGCTTGTAATAGATCGATAAAGCTAATTTAAAATATTTAATGAGTTATTTATTATTTATGTCTGATTATGATTTTTGAATTTTCAATTTTATTTGCTTGTATGAAGAGTACTAATAATATTCTTGAATTAACTTATATTTCTGTCGGTCAAAGTGAGCACAGTGTCACCATCTTGCTTGTCCAGTGCGTGTTGCACATGACCGCATGAACTTCTAGACGTTTTTTATCATGTTTTTCAGTATATGATATACTTTCATGTTATTGTAATTTCCTTTATATTTTGGAGCCGTATGACTCCTCATCATTCTGAGGTTCAAGCCTGCCACATCAATTCTGGTCCAATATGTACTATATGGGGGTATGGCGCTCTTGAAGCTTCCCTCCGACTAGGCTATTATATGATGAATGCAAGCTAGTTGTGTATCCCTTATTGCATATTGTCATATAGCTTTCAAAGACAAAATGTATTTCAAAACCTTCTTTTTCTCTCTTTCGAAAACCTTTTCACGAGTCTCGTGATAGAGGTTGCACCCGTTGTGCTACCTGCTCTGCGATTTTCGTTTGGCTGGCTTGCTCGCAGGGTTAGAGCAGGTGTCTTACGATTGCTTTGCAACGACAACAAAGTTGGATTGTGACAGTTGGTATCAGAGCTTTTTTAGCTCCGTTGGAAAGTAATGCAGAAATGGCCGAGAAGAAAACGATGGACAAGGCCCACGTTGACCGGTTGGTTGAGTTGGAAGAAGAGATGCTCTATCTGAAAGAGCTCCCAGACACTGTCCAATTCTTGGAATCTCGCTTGGAAGAGATTAGTTCCAAAGCCGACATGATTGACTCGGTAGCTGGCCGCGTAGACGGAATGCCAGACCAAGAGTTGATGATGAGGATCGAGAACCTTGAAGGCAAGACCTCACAACTAGATACGTTCGAGCGTGGTGACAGCTCATCGGACTCTATTGCCCATGTGGAAGAGCACATTGAGAAAATTGAAAGTGTTCAAAGGTCAATCAGATAGTTAGTCGCAGACCTTTCGGAAAGTGTCAGAGCGGCACTCGACGACCTCAAGACTGAATTGGGCGAGATGAATTCTTGTGTAAACATCTCCATGATGACGGTGGGTAATCAAGCCTCAACTGGAGGTATTGTTCATCTGAACAATATCAAGGTGCCCGAGCCAAAGCCTTCTCGAGGCGCTCGAGATGCCAAAGCTTTGGAAAACTTCATGTTTGACATGAAACAGTATTTCAAGGCTACAAACACCATCGTTGAAGAGTCGAAGGTCACTCTAGCGGCGATGCATGTAGGCGACGACACCAAACTGTGGTGGCGGTCGCGATATATAGATATCCAAGAAGGGAGATGTGCCATCGACACCTGGGAATAGCTGAAGCAAGAGTTGCGGTATTAGTTCTTCCCTGAGAACGTCGAAATCTTGGCAAGACGTAAGCTGCGTGAACAAGCAATTTAGGGGCTAATGTTAGACATCCAAGACGCGTCAGAGAAAGACAAAGTCTTCTGTTTTGTTGAGGGACTAAAGTTGTGGGAAAGGTCAAAAGTTTACGAACAAATAGTTCAAACCTTGTCAGAAGCCTATGCAGCCGAGAAAGGTTGTTTAATTTGAAAATCGATGGCAACAGTGAGAAAACTCAAGACGTGAGGCGAGACAATGCCTCCCCGCGACGAAATACCAGAAACAATGACCCTAATTCTCCCAATAGTGGGGGAGTAGACCGGTCAGAGACAAGCAAAGAACAAGGATCACCATCGTGAACAAGGCGAGGACCTTCTCAGTCGACTGGCTATAATCGAGGGTCTCTCAGTGTTTTCTCTGCAAAGGCCTCCATAAAGTAACTGAATGTCCTAACTGACCAACCTTCAATACTCTGCGAGCGTCACTTGAGTAAAAGACAAGAGTCGAAGAGGACGACGAAGCCGAAGCGGCGCAACTAATAGCACTCAAAGAGCAAGAAAGAGAAAACCCTCACGTCGATGCGCTTAAGTATTTGTCGGCCTTGCAAAAGAGTGTCACTGAGCCAAAAGAGCTATTAAGCAAAGACCTTATGTATGTTGATGCATGGATAAATTATAAGGCAGCAAAAAGCACTATGGTTGACTTTGAGGCCACCCATAGTTTTATAGAAGCAAGACGTTTGAATGGAAGATGGAATAAGGATGAACGATGGTTGAAAGTCGTCAATTCTGCAGCCCTACCCGTGTCAGGACTTGCGAAGAGTGCAAGTGTCAAGCTGGGCGATTGGACCGACAAAGTTGCCTTTGTGATAGTGAAGATGGATGACATTTATGTCATATTAGGGATGAAGTTCCTTCTCAAGCACAAGGTCATTCCTATACTGCTCACTGAATTTTTAGTCATCACCGGGTCCAGCCCCACGACCATGAAGACCAAGATGAAGCACTTGAGTAGCGCGTGCTTGATGTTGACCTTTCAGATTGAAAACGAGGCCCAACGATGCCCGAGACAACTGGTCTCGAGTCGAGAAATCTCCCTCAAAGGACACGAGACATAAGTCTATGATTGGGTAGAGGTTCCTCGATGTTGCGCCCATGCGCACAAGCGACAGGGTCAGCCCGAGGCGACGCTCTTCTGAAGTGAACAATTTGTCGGTTCCTATGCGCAATGATTTTGAAGTATTAGCTGAAGAGATAGACCAAGCCGACATCAAGAGTCCAAGCCTGCAGAAGTTTTTTGAAGACTAGCGAAGAGTGGCGAACAATTAAGTTCGATGGAACCGAAAGGACAAATGGTAAGTTCTCTAATGATCACTTAGTTCAAGTAGAGTTAGTTGACGAGGTCGTCAACAACTTAAGTGGGGGACAATGTCACGGTCTTCTATGTTCAAAGCGTGTTGCACATTGCCGCATAAACCTCTATACCATTTTTTATCATGCTACCCTAGTATAGAATTTACTTTTCATGTTATTGTAATTTCTTTTATATTTTAGAGCCGTATGACTCCTGGTCATTTTGACGTTCAAGCCTGCCACATCAATTGTGGTCCAAAATGTACTATAGGTGGTATGACTATTAAAGTTTCCCTCCTACTAAGCAATTATATGATGAATGCAAGCTATAGTTGTTGTGTCCCTTGTTGCATCTTGTCATATAACTTTCAAAGACAAAATATATTTCAAAACATTTTTTTTCTCTTTCGAAAACTTTTTCACGAGGCCCGTGATAGAGGTTGCGCCCGTTATGCCACCCGCTCTGCGATTTTCGTTTGGCTGACTTGCTCGCCAAGTTAGAGCAGGTGCGTCACAATCGCTTAGCAACGACAACTAAGTTGGATCATGACTCACAACTCAGCTAATATTAGCAATGTATTATCATAATGAGCATAGCTCAACTAACATTGGTAATATCTTAGCATTCACTTGATCAATGATAGAGTCTTTTCAATCCCCATTTATTGTATTAAAAAAATGGTGACGTATTAGTAATCACGATATTTGTGAATTAAGTCCCTCAATTCTTTTGTATTATATTGAATAAACAAAACCAAAAAATAATATTATTATCATTTTTATTTTTTTTATAAAGAGCACTACGAGAACTCAAACCATTGATCGAATAGATATTAATACATCACTAGTACCAATTGAGTTATACTCACTTTGACGCTTAATAGCTAGTAATTGAAGTATGGTTAAATTGATTAATTCAACAAAATAATAATAATAACTCACATTAGAGTTGTACTAAAATACCCTTTCTCTTTAGCATATATATAATTTATTTATTTATTTTTGAAGTAGCATTTGACTATACCAAATTTTGTTTATTCAAGTAAATATATATTTTTTTTTTTTAAAGTAAAATTGTAATTCAAACAAACAGACAAAATAAAAACGTGGGCCTTCAACATGGACTAAACAAACCTAGCAAGTGGCTTGGTCTTTAGAAAGTCCAACTAAAAGCTCCTTATAGGCCTGGTCTTTGAATTTTGAAAATGAGAAATTGCAGTGAGTACTATGTTTTAAACAAATAATTTTAAATATAGTCTATCTTATAAATAACTGTACCAAAAGAATTGGTATCACAGTGGTTTCATTGTATAAATACAATAGAGTATTATAATATTACTGTATTTGCATATAATATAATATTTATAATAATAATAATAATACGTAATAATATTGTATTTATAAAAAATAAAACCGGTAACTCAATAGCTATTAGATTACATTTTCAATATGGGCTGAGAAGAAAGAATGTTTACATTCTGAGGGGAAAAAACTGTATATAAAAATAATAATAATAATAATAATAATAATAATACGTATTTATAAAATGTGACACTAGTGTTGAACTTCATTAACTTCAAACAATGAAACCATTGTGCTACTTTTTTGTATCAAATTAGTCTTAATTTATAATATATCACACACTTCGACACAAATTCATGGGTACATTTCAAAAGTGAAATGTCATCTTAGAATCGCAATAAAAATGAATGAAATAAAATATAAATAAATAAAACAATGGTTATTTTTTAAGAAAACTTATCAAACTAATAAAATCTATAAATATAATTATTTTAAAAAAAAATAACAAATGTTGTATTAATCAATTTTATTACCTACTTTTTTTTATATTATTTATATTTAACTGCATTTGTAATTATTTTATAAGAATAGTAGCAATTTTTATTTTTTTTAAAGCACAAGATCAAAATAGAAATTTCAAAAGTACATACTAACATGAACTAAAATAGATTTTTTTTCTGATTGACATGATCTAAATTATAGCTATAAAACATAATTGTATAATCTACTATTCAAAAGATTAATCGTAAATCCCTTGAAGTATTATTATTATTATTATTATTATTATTATTATTATTATTATTGAAAATGAGGAAAAGACAGAAAAAGACAAACAAAGATATTAGAAAATTTTATGATTGCTCATAAAGTTTGTGTCTAGCTATAGTTTATTGGAACTTGATTGTGTTGATCTCTCTTTTTTTCTTTTTTTTTTTTTTTTTTTTTTTTTTGCTTTTAAGATTGTGCTTTTTCTTTCAGGGCATTACAATCCAAAACCCTCTCTTATCAATTGGTAATACAAATTTAATTATGATTACCCACACTTTGTGTTTTTTCTACTTTTTGCTTCTTCTCTTTATGATAATAACAAAGTTTTTAATTGAGAAAAGGAAAAAAAAAAGAAAAGAGAATTGCTGTTCTAAAATGGAAAAAAAAAAAAAAAAAAACAAGCCCATGAAAGGCAAGCCCATGAAAGGCAATTACAAAAGAAGATGCATAATTTGGGTAGTCATAAAACAAGTGTCAGTTAAGGTTTGTTTTCTTTTTTCCTCGATTTGTAATAAAAAGAAAATAATAATAATGTATGTTGCTCTCAATATGTTATTCTTATCGTTGGATTAGTTATTATTCTTATCGACATAATATTTATGTCGATTTAGTTATTGTTTTTACCCATATACATTTTTAAGTCTAAAATAATATATATTTTAGTGTGTTAGAATAAGTAAAAGACGACATTTAAAATATTTTTAAAAAAAAACAAACAATTAAATTTTTTCATTAAATTATAAAATTATGTAACTTTGAATAAACTGTTATAATGGTTGTTTAAATGAAACTATTCAGCAATGGGCATTTGGTCTAGTGGTATGATTCTCGCTTAGGGTGCGAGAGGTCCCGAGTTCAATTCTCGGAATGCCCCAATTAATTTTTTTTTTCCCTTTTTACAGATTTCACCCCATTTGATTTCAAATTAACGATAAGAGCTCTTGGGGCCTACTATTTGTAGCGGTCCCGCTTACCAAACACGACCAATAATCTTTTGTTTTTCTTTTTGTGATTTTTTTTCAAAATCTACGAAAAAAACTGAGCTGAAACGTATTGGAAAAAAATAAAAATAAAAAATGTAAAAATTCAAACATCATATACAAAAATTACTCCAGGCCAACTTTTTCATTTATTTATTTTAATTGTAGTATTTTTTTTTTTAAATAATTTATACATGACAAATTTTCATTCATTTTTCAAAAATTTCAATTTTATCTCTCTTTTCAGCGATTGAATATTGTTAGTAGACTCGTTGAATCTATCAACAAATATATTAAATCTATCGGTTCAATTATTGATTGAAGGCTATATTAAGACAAGGGTATTTTAGTCAATTTATATAGACGGCTATTTTTTGTTATATAGAAATTACTTTCAGAAATTTGCTATACATTACTTTTTTTTTTTCTTTTTTTTTTTTTGGTTATACATGAAGAGCTCCCTTATATATAAATATGTGCTTGTGATAATTTGAAATTTAGTATATTATGTAATAAGTCAATAAATATCTTAACCATTGAATTATGTTGGTAGGGGTATTGTTAATTGCATTTAAGATTGTAAATTTAGTATCATATAAAAACAAGAAATGAACGAAAATGTTTGTTTATAATGAGATTATAAAGCTGAGTAAACTTTTGTATGAAAATTAAAAAATAAATGTTGATGTCTCAGTTAAGGCGTTAAAATATTCTATTTAATAAAGAGGGACATTTTATAAGTTGTTTATTATTATTATTATTATTATTATTATTATTATTATTATTATTGAGTTATATATTCAGGAATTATTCGTTGAAATATTACTCTTATTTTAATTAGTTGTTTCACCTCTTCAATAAAAATGTGAACTCAAAATTTGACATGTTTCAGTTATATTAATTTTGGAATATTTAACTAACGCATTCAAATTATAATACAACTTAAACGTGTTGCCAAGATATCAGTATATCAGCGACATTAGTGTATATATAAGAACTATAAGATCATGGGTTCAAATCATCAGCCCAAATTATTGTAATCTAAAAAAAAAAATTAAGACGTGATGATATCTAAACTAAATTTTAATGTCCTAAGTTCAATTTAGACCACATTTTAGTTTATTTTAAAGTCAAGAAAACAAATTAATAATAATAAATAATTTGTCAACTTAATGTGCACACAAATTGGCATTAAAATTTAGATCATATTTTGACATGAATTAAAATTTTCTTTTCCAATATTTATCTATCAGTTGATATAGAAATCAACATTCAAACTGATACTTGTGAACTATGATAATATTCATCAACGATGCTTTCAGACTTATGTTAGCGATCATAAGTGTTGTTCTTTTTTTCTTTTTTTTTTTTTTTGAAAAACGCGTTTACAAAAACAAAACAACACAAAATTTCAAAATTATCACTAACATGACTGTGATGAAATTATAATAAGAACCACTTTGTATGGAGAATAAAAATAATCTACAGAGTTTTAAAAATAACTGATTAAAAAATGATCATATGTTGACTATTATTATTATTATTATTATTATTATTATTATTATAGAAATCGATCTAATGTTGACTTGTAAGTTCAAATATTTTATCATGTTCTTTCTTTTTATTTTCTTGATCGTGTTTTTTACTTTAATTCCCTAGCAATCTTTCTTTGACCAAACTTCTTACTGTTATATATATATAAAAAGTAAAAGTCTAGAACTCAGCACACCCTTAGATGTAAAAGGAAAAATATCTAGATATTGTTAGAATTATTTAAATGAATGGAGCGGAGTTGCATTTATAATAAATTGAAAATAATAATAGTAATAAAAAGGAAGAAGAAAAGAATAACATAACGATTTTATGTGGAAAACCTCTAAACAATTTAGGGTAAAAACCACAGGTAGAGATAAAATAACTTTACTATAAAAATAGGATTTACAACCTTCCCTCTTCAAAGTACAACAAACTTTAAGAAACTCTCTCTATTTTTATCTCATAACCTCAGAAAATGCGATGTCTTGTAAGATTTTGGAATGTCTTGCCAATAATGGGCAAGTAAAATCTATGATCACAAATTTGCCACATTTTCCAACAAGTAAATCATGTGACTTTAGTTTTGCCACATCTTCTCTTTGGAGAAAGTGTATATGTCTAGATCTTTCTTGATAAAGAAATATCTAGATATTTTTCCTTTGACATCTACGAGTGCAATGAGTTCTATATTTTTTTCTTTTCTATATTTAACAATCTCCCACTTGGAAATTTGATTGATCATCAATCAATCTCCACACTCTTTCTTTCCTACCATCTCCATGTTGCTCATATTTCTACTAGGTCGTTCGAGGATGGACACCATTCGAACATGTCATCATTGACTGCCTTGGTTAAGTAGTCTGCTAGGCTGTCTGAATTTTCTGCATATCCACTATTCCTTCTTCAACTTTCTCACAAACGAAGTGGTATTTCATTCGAATAGGTTTTGACTTAGAATGGAAAGCTGGATTCCTTGCGAGATACAAAGCACTCTGACTGTCACAAAACAAATAAATATTCTTCTGTTCGTGCC
Source organism: Cyclanthera cordifolia (assembly GCA_037832605.1). NCBI lineage: Eukaryota > Viridiplantae > Streptophyta > Magnoliopsida > Cucurbitales > Cucurbitaceae > Cyclanthera > Cyclanthera cordifolia. The sequence continues at coordinate 7,994,715 of JBBMEG010000003.1, forward strand.
CGAGTTCATCCATTAGCATTTTTAACCATACCGTTTCTTTATTAGCTTGTGTAGCTACAACATACTCTAATTATGTTGTTAACGTAGCCACAACTGATTGCAATTTTGAAGCCCAGCTTACAGCTCCGCTAGCAAGAGTGAACACATATCTAGTGGTGGATTTGCTTTTTATCAAGATCACCTGCAAATCTGAGTCGACATATCATCTGACAATAAAGTCTGATCCTCAATAGCATAATGCAACATCTATCGATCATTTAATGTATCTAAGGATCTTTTTAATAAGGATAACTTGAAATTAACAAGAAGATGGTAGAAATTAGCTTACAGTTTTCCATGTTCCAGCGTCTTCTTTAAATAATTTTTCAAAGATAGCTAAACCTTTCTATTATTTATATCTTGGAGAATTTGCATCCCTAGAATCTTGTTTGCTGATGCTAAGTCCATTTCAAACTCCTTAGCCAACTGAGCCTCAAATTCTTTAATACGATCTTTGTTAGGGCTTGCTTCTAATATGTCGTCAACATACAATAGCAAGACAATGACATCTTTTTCATCAAACCTCTTGAAATATGCACAAGATTCTGCATTAAGTCTATTGTATTTAAAGCTTATCATGAAGGAATCAAATCTCTTGTACCAATATTTCGTCGCTTGTTTGAGACCATACAGAGATTTGCTTAACCTGCAAATCAAGTGCTTTTTTCGTTGTACTTCAAAACCTTCTGGTTGGAGCATATAGATTTCTTCTTCAAGATCACCATGGAGAAATGTAGTTTTAACATCCAACTGCTCCAGATGTAAATCAAATGTAGCACACATTACCAGGATTATTCTAACCGTAGTAAGGCAAACTATCGGAGAAAATATATCATTGAAGTCAATACCTTCTTTCTAAGCATATCCTTTTACCACCAATTTTGCACGATATCGCTCCATTTGATCATCATTGTTGCACTTGATCTTATATACTCATTTATGACCGATGGGCTTTCTTCTGGTAGCTTTACAAGTTCCCAAGTCTTGTTCTTATGAAGAGCTTCTATTTCTTTATGTATAGTTATCATCTCTAAACTAGTCATTGCCTCTTGGAATGTTAATGGTTCTCCATCCTCGGTTAGTAGACAATATGCAATGTTACTCTTCATAATATAATCAGACTGCCAACTGGCATTCGGCTAGAACGACGGGTCTCTTGTGACTCAACTGATTCTTGAATCTCGTGTGTTGGTTCGGCTTTGGAGTGGTCATTTTCATATTCTTTCTCCACATTTATTGTTGTAGTCTCTGATCTTTCATTCATAGTGCTATTATTTGCTATTTGTTTCTTGTCTTCCATGAAGATCACATCTATGCTGATGATAACTTGTGGATAGTGGAATACCACATGCGACACCCTTTCACACCACCAGTATTCTCCAAGAATAAACATCTTTTAGATTTTGGATCTAATTTTGTAGTTTCTTGGGTATTGTACATCACGTACACCAGACTTCTAAATATATGAAGATTTAAATAATCAAACATGATTTCCAGTCCACATCTACATTGATGTCTTTAACTCAATTGTTGTTGATGGAGCACGATTTACCGCATAACAGACAGTGTTAACTGCTTCTACCCAAAATGATTTATCTAAGCCCACACCTCCCAACATTTCTCGTGTTCTCTCTAACAAGGTTTTGTTCATCCTCTCTGTCACTTCATTTTGTTGAAGAGTGTAAGTAGTAGTGAACTGCCTTTTAATTCCTTGTTGATTACAGAATTCTTCAAACTTATTGCTTGTGTATTCTCCTCCATTATCTGTCATCAAACACTTAATCTTCTTTTCTGTTTTTAGTTCAACTTGCACGTTGAATACTTTGAAGACTGAACACACATCTGCCTTCTTTTTGATAGGATACATCGAACACCTATAGAGTAGTCATTTATAAAAGACAAAAAGTACTTTGCTCCTCCTAAGGATGGAATTGGTTCGTTCATTGGTGCTTGCCAAACATCAGAACGAACCAATTCTAGAATATTTTTACTTCTAGAATTTGATGTGTTGAACTTTATTCTAGGTTGCTTACTTGTAACACAATTCTCACAAAAAGTAGAGACTTTTTAGTGAGTCATGAGAGTAAATTTTGCTCTGCAAGAATTTTTATTCCTTGCTCTAACATGTGTCCAAGTTTCTGATGTCACATTATTGAGATTTGTTTACTTGAATTACTTGAGGCAACTGATATCTCTCCCTTTTGCAAAGTCTTTCCCGTCAGCATGTACAAGTTTGTGTTAACTTTTTCTCCTTTCATAAGTACAAGCGCTCCTCGATGAGTCGATGAACCATACATCATAAAAGGTTTTTCCGCATTTGATAGTTGTTCTTGTTTCACAAGAACAAGGCTCTAGTACTACGACAAAGGTGATGTTTTATAATGTAAAACAACGATAACTATCAAAGACGGAAAGAACTTCAATGATGCATGGTTCATCGACTCAAGAGCTATATATCAGATGACCTCTCGATGAGAATGATTCCATCATTATGAACCTATATCCAAAGGATCTGTGTTTAGTTGTAACAATCATGCCTTGATGATTTTCGGTATTGGAACTATCAAGTTGAAGTTTCATGATAATATTGTTCGCACTATCCAACAAGTGCGACATGTAGAAAGCCTAAAAAAGAACTTGCTCTCATTAGGTCAGTTTGGCGACCTAGATTGCAAAGTTGTGGTGGAAAAAAAGTCATGAAAGTGATTCGAGGAATGCTTGTACTTATGAAGGAAAAAAAAGTTAACACAAACTTGTACATGCTGACGGGAAAGACTTTGCAAAAGGGAGAGTCAGTTGCCTCAAGTAGTTTAAGTAAACAAATCTCAAAGATGTGACATCAAAAACTTGGACACATGTCAGAGCAATGAATAAAAACTCTTGCAGAGCAAAATTTACTCCAAGGACTCACTAAAAAGTCTCTACCTTTCTGTGAGAATTGTGTTACAAGTAAGTAACATAGATTAAAGTTCAACACATCAAATTCTAGAAGTAAAGATATTCTAAAATTGATTTATCCTGATGTTTGGCAAGCACGATGTGTGTTCAACCTTCAAAGTATTCAAAGCGCAAGTTAAACTGGAAGCAGAAAATAAGATTAAGTGCTTGAGAACAGATAATGGAGAAGAATACACAACAAATGAGTTTGCAGAATTCTGAAATCAACAAGGCATTAAAAAGCAGTTCACTACTGCTTACACTCCTCAACAAAATTGAGTGATAGAGCGGATAAAAAACCTTGTTAGAGAGAACACAAGCAATGTTGGGAGCTGCGGGCTTAGATAAATCATTCTCGGCAAAAATAGTCAACACCGCTTGTTATGTACTGAATCGTGCTCCATGAACAATAATTGAGTTAAAGACACCAATACAGATGTGGACAAGAAAACCTGTTGATTATTCGAACCTCCATATATTTGGAAGTTTAGTGTACGTGATGTACAATACCCAATAAGCTATAAAACTGGATCCAAAATCTAAAAGATGTTAATTCTTGGGGTATGTTGATGGTGTGAAAAGGTATCGCATTTGGGATCCCACGGTCCACAAGTTATCATTAGCAGGGATATGATCTTCATGGAAGACAAGAAACAGATAAAAAATGATACCACTGTGAATGAAAGATCAGAGACTACAATAGTAGATGTGGAGAAAGAATATGAAAATGGTCACTCCAAAGCTGAACCAACGCACGAGATTCAAGAATCAATTGAGTCACAGGAGACCCGTCGTTCTAGCCGAATGAGAAAAACACCCAGTTGGCAGTCTGATTATATTATGAAGAATAACACTGCATATTGTCTATTAACCGAGGATGGATAACTATTAATATTCCAAGAGGCAATGACTAATTCAGATGCTGCTCAATGGATGACAGGTATGCATGAAGAAATAGAAGTTTTTCATAAGAACAAGAATTGGGAACTTGTAAAACTACCACGAGGAAGAAAGCCCATCAGTTACAAATTGGTATATAAGATCAAGCGTAACAATGATGATAAAGTGGAGCGATATTGTGCAAGATTGCTGGTAAAAAGATATGCTAAGAAAGAAGGTATTGACTTTAATTATATCTTTTCTACAGTAGTTCGCTTCACTGCTATTAGAATAGTCTTGACAATGTGTGCTACATTTGATTTATATCTGGAGCAATTAGATGTTAAAACTGCATTTCTCCATGGTGATGTTGAAGAAAAAATCTTTATGCTCCAACAAGAAGGTTTTGAAGTACAAGGAAAATAGAACTTGGTTTGAAGGTTAAACAAATCTCTGTATGGTCTTAAACATGCGCCAAGATGTTGGTACAAAATATTTGATTCCTTCGTCATAAGCCTTGAATACAATATACTTAATGCAGACCCTTGTGCATATTTCAAAATGTTTGATGAAATTTTTTTTCATTATCTTGCTATTGCATGTTGACAACATGTTGTTAGCAGGCCCTAACAAAGATCGTATGAAAGAATTGATGGCTCAGTTGGCTAGGAAGTTTGAAATGAAGGCCTTGGGACCAGCAAAGAAGATTCTAGGGATGTAAATTCATCGAGATAGAAATAATAGAAAGGTTTGGCTATCTCAGAAAAAATTTTGAAGAAGGTCTTGCGACGCTTCAACATGGAAGACTATAAGCCAATTTCTACCTCTATTTCTGTTAATTTTAAGTTATCCTCTAGTATGTGCCTTAGTAGTGAAGAAGAGAGAAGGAGATGTCTCGAGTATCGTATGCATCAGCAGTCGGAAGTTTAATGTTCGTCATGATTTGTACCAGACTAGACATTGCACATGCATGGGAGTAGTTTAATGCATGGAAAATCATGGACGAGAGCATTGGAATACTGTTAAAATGATCCTTAAATACATGCAATGATCGATAGATATTGCATTAGTTATGGAGGATCAAAATTTATTGTTAGAGGATATGTTGACTAAGATTATGCATGTGATCTTGATAAAAGTAAATCCACTATTGGATATGTGACCACTCTTACTATCGAAGTTGTAAGCTGAGTTTCAAAATTGCAATCAATTGCAACTACACAAGCTAGTAAAGATGCGATATGGTTAAAAATTCTTATGGATGAAGTCGGGCATAAACAGAAGAATATTTATTTGTTTTTTGACAATCAGAATGGCTTGTATCTGTCAAGGAATCTAGCTTTCCATTTCAAGTCAAAACATATTCGAGTGCAATACCACTTCATTCGTGAGAGAGTTGAAGAAGGAACAATGGATATGTAGAAAATTTATATAAAAGAAAATCTAGCAGACTATTTGACCAAAGCAGTCAATATTGACAAGTTTGAATGGTGTCGATTCTTGAATGGCTCAGTAAAAACATGAGCAACATGGAGATGGCAACGAAGAAAGAACGGCTAGAGATTGATTGATGATCAATCAAATCTCCAAGTGGGAGGTTATTAAAGATAAAAAAAGGAAAAGTATAGAACTCACTACACTCTTAGATGTCAAAGGAAAAATATCAAGATATTTCTTTGTTAAGAAAGAATTAAACATACACTTTCTTCAAAAAGAAGATGAGGCAAAACTAAAGCCACATGATTTACCTGTCACCAAGGAAAAATGTGGCAAATTTGTGATCGTTGATTTTACTTCGAGCCCAAGTTTAAGAGTGCTATAAATAGGTGAATGCCCATTTTTGGCAAGACATCCCAAAATCTTCCAAGACATCCAATTTTCTAAAAGAGTGAGGTTTCTAAAAGAGTGAGGTTGTGAGATAAAAATAGAGAGTGTTACTCCTTGTAGAAAGTTTGTTGTACTTTGTAGGGAGAAAGTTGTAACTCCTATTTTTATAGTGAAGTTCTTCTATAATTGCCCGTGGTTTTTACCCTAATTTGTTTAAGGGTTTACCACGTTAAATCTTTGTGTGTCATTCTTTCTCTTCTTCCTCTTCATTATTATTATTATTCTAAATATATTATAGTTGTGTCTCTACTCTATTCGATTAAACAATCAAAACACATACATTTACACATATTTATTTATATGACCATTTACACATCTTCTCAAGTTAGCTTCTGCTCTTCTTTGGTTACATTTTATTTATACTGGGGCAATGTTTGGATTTTTTGGGTTGATGAGAGTGAGATGAGAGAAAGTGGAGATATGAAGTTATGAACTATTTGTTTGGTGATTGATGTTTTAGAGAGTAGTTGAAAAAAGTTTTTTTGAGATTTGTGTTTAGGAGAGAAAATATTATTTTAGATGAAATTTAATATAAAGTTTTATTTAAGGTTTGTTGAGATGTTAAAGAAAAGTTGAGAAGATAAGGAAGAATCGGGGAGAAGTTCTAATGTACTAAAAACAAAGAAGAAGTTCAACTACTCATATTCCTCTCTTTTAAATCCAAACACCCGAAGGTTATTTTATTTAGATGAGGGAAGAGGAAGTGGAAGTAATTTAAAATTGAGAATATTTATTGGGGATTGATATTGGCAAGGGGATGTTGAAAAATAACTGCTTAGGGTTTGATGTTTGTAGATCAAAGATTTTTTGTATAGGAGTTACTGGTGTAGATGGGTTGGGTTAAAGGAAAATGTTGGATTGGTGGGTCACTTTTCCAATTCAACTTTTATAATATCAAAGCTGATTCAAGTGTATAAGTGTATAAGGATGATGCTGAACTACTATTTTTTTGGCCACTTTATTTTATATATA
>JBBMEG010000003.1:8003927-8017261 GCA_037832605.1 Cyclanthera cordifolia
TCTATTAGTATAAATTGGAGGGGGTGATTCACAAACCCTACACAGAGGGTGATACAAAGAGCACTTGAACTACTATCGGGTGGATGCTAATGCATCGGCAGTGCTAGTTGAATTATGCTAGCTTTGGAGCTTTATTTTATATTTCAATCTTAATAAATAAATAAATAACATTTTAATAATTTAGGCAATAATTACTTTAATCATGCTTTACTCCACAAATTTTATTTAAAATAATAAAATATTTTAGTTTTAATTGATTAATCAACTAATTTAAAAATATTAATGATCAATTTTTAACATGTAATTTTTATTAAACAGTGAAATTATATAGTTAAAATTGATTAATCCTGCAAAAAAATTAAAAGAAAAATAATACATTGATATTAGTCATTTTCTAAATATTATTTTATCTTGATTATGCATAGGTTTAATATATTTATTTTATAGACAAAATGTCTAATCATTAAAAATTTTATATATTATATATAAATTTTATGAAAATAGGGACACCACTAGTCTGCTCCTCGACCCCGACACCAAAATACGTCCAAAGTGGAGAAATCTAATATCGGTGAATCCATCTTTAAAACTTAAGTCTTCGACTATAGCATCACCCATTGGAAACTATTATAATTATAATTACTTCTTTTGATTTTGATCTATATAGCTAAAATTTTAATTTATAATCTATTACCTAATTTTGATCATTGTTTAACTAAATGAAAACCATATATTTAAAGGATTTATAATTGAAAATTCAAATTTTCTGATTTAAATAAAATTTGACAATATGATAATTAAGATAGTACAACAAAATTTTATTTATCTTAATTTTGATATTTATAATTAAATGTTTAATTTCTAATCTAATCAATAAAATGTAATCATTATTGACCAAATCATAAATTAAATTATATTTTTTTAGATTTAAACTTTAAAATTAAGTAATCTTTTAGTCAATATAGTACAAGAAATTGAAATACTATATGTTTTTTCATTTCATCTAAGGAAAACTTATCAAAGTAATCAAATCTAAAAAATAATTAAAAATATGATCACTTCAAAAAAAAGCAAATGTTGTTATTGTATTTTTTTAATATTGTCTTTTATTTTTCTTATAATATACTACTAAAATTAATGAATATAAATGCAAATATTTTAGAATTTGCTTACATTTGTAATTTTTGCGAAAACAGCTCATCTAATACAATTTCGCTTCTTTTGATTTCGATCTTTGAAATCAAAATTCTAGTTTCTAATCCACTTTTAAAATTATAAATATAATTCAAATGAAAATTATCAATAATTCATTAACCATGGAAAATGAGATTCGAACACAAAACATATTGAGTTATATAAAAATAAAATAATAACAATGATTTTTATTTTATTATTATTATTTTGAATCAGTATGGCACAAAAAATAATACATTGAAAATGTATTAATTTTTTTTTAATATTTCTTTTAATTTTGATATTTATAATTAAATTTCTACTTTTAAACATTACAGTTTAAAATAATAAACCAACTTATAAGTAATAATAATAATAATAATTCAAATAAGTGAATAATAAAAGTTAAATTAGAGAAAAAGAAGTTAAATTAAAAAAAAAAAGGGAAAAAAAATTGGGAGTTAAATGAATGATAGATAGAAAGCGTAATTAGATGTTAAAGAGAAGTATGTGTAGTTGTGATGTAATAAAAAAACAAACAAGGGAGAAGAAAATTAAACTCCTTCCTCTCAATTTTTTATTTGAAGATCTATTTACTTCTGATCTCTTGTTGATATATGAATAATTTACTTTTTCTTTTTACGAGGTGATTGAATTCGGGGTTGATGAGAGGAGATGGGAGAAAATGGAGGAATAAGAAAAAATTGAGTGATATGGTTATATGAAGTATTTGTCTGTGGATTGGTGTTTTAGAAATGAGAGAATGGAAAACTTTATGTTTCGGAGAGAACAGGTTTATTTTAGATGAAATTTAGTATAAAATTTAATTCGATATTTGATAGGATGTGGAAGAGAAGTTAAGGAGAAGTTGATCAAGATGAGTTGGAGAGACACGTTGACAAACTGTGATGTATTAATAACAAACAAGGAGCTCAACTCTCCTCTTCCTCTCATCTTCCTCTTCATCTCTCTCCTCCAAATACAACCACCCCTTATATGATATATATAATCGAGGAGAGGTTGGGCAGTTGATTAGAATTTTCCATTTGATGAGTGGTCAAAAGAGACTTCTCCGTCTGAAATGACACTCACCTTCCTGCTTTATGAAAAGCCTTTTAAAAAGTCAAAGTTTCAAACATAAGTTCAAAGTGGGAGCCTGGAAAATCTTGGACAATAATGCAATTCCTACGAAAAGTAACACAATTAATCATCATATTGATACAATGTCTACGCGTTACACACTTATAGAAACTCAGACGGGGAATCACATTTTAGAGAGAGGTAAGTTGGCTTCTTCAATTCGGAGGTTCTTTTTCCCTAACTTATGTTTCTCTTCTTGTGCATGCAGGTAAACTATTCCGAGAAAGGGTCGTGGGAATAGATTTTGAATAGCTTGGGAAGAGAAGAGCTCCAGATTGCTATCATTCTCATTGCTAGCCTCTGATATATTAGAAACATTACAATTTAGAATCAAGCTATTCCGAGTTCCAAGGCAGCATTCTCACATATTGTCCATCTGCTGGAATCATTTCCTCCTATGTCTCAGGTCATGTATTTGGGAATGGGAAGGATAGACTTCCTCTTCAGGGTTGGTTTCCCATTCTGTAAAGCACTTGGAAGATGAATGTTTACGCTTCTTGGTCCTCGAAAGATCAGATTGAGGCCTTGGGTGGGATGTCTGGAATCATATGGGCTTTCTTAGAGCTACAGGTTCCACGGCTATCCATTTTTAAAGTTCCGTAAAGGAGCTAGAAGCGATGGCTATTCTTGAGGGGCTAGTTATGGTTGCGATGGAACGTCTTTCCTGACCCCTAGTTTAGTCGAAACCAGACTGCAAATATTATCAAGACTACTTCGAAAGGTTCTCAAGATTTGTTTGAAATTGGAGATATCTATTCTTTAGCAGCTAAAGTAAATGTTAATAGGTTTAGTCATGTTAATCGCACCTATAATAAGATTGCTCACAGTTCAACTTCTTACAAGTCTTATGTGAAGCATGTCAATTTCTTTGTCTTTTCTCGTGATGAGATTTTTTTAAGTGTGCTTAGGCAAAGAAAATGAAAATGATTATGGAATGAACAAAAATTGGAGGAGAATGAAAAAATGAATGATTATGAAGATAATGATTAATTATATTTGTGGTTAAGGAAATGATTACGGAGAGAATGATTAATTCTGTTAGGGGAAAGGAGAATGATAATGAAAAAAGTAAAATAATAAATAAGATGTGAGTGAAAAATAGTTAGTATGAAAATAAAAAGTTGTTACGAGAACAATAGAAAGTAGTTAGGAGAATAAAAAAGTGATTTTTGGAGGAACATGATTACGTAAGGAATGATTCTCTTTGACCCGAACACCAAAAATCATTCTTGGTCTCATTCTCCCCTTTATTAATGGTGGCCCAAACACCCCCTTACTCGTTTGGTAGGAGGGTTTGTCCCCTTATTTTATCCTTTGCTATCGAAGAGGATTATAATATGATTGGCTTTTTTTTAGTACAAATTGAGGAAAAAAATTATAAATACCGATTTCTAAGATTGAACTAATGTTTAATTGACTTTTTCTACTTTGTTAATGATATTCTTAGCTTAAAAAAATAAAAATAAATACCATCAAAATAAAAGTTAAAATTAAAAGAAAATGAAACAAACCAAACCAAATAAATAAAATAAAATTTAAGCCCTAAAAAGGAGAAATAGTGAAGAAAATTATTAACCATCTTAATCAACCTAATTGAGCTGGGGACAGCCAGAGAGATAAGAAAGAAACCCAAAAATATAAAAGCAAATTTCTCACACTTTCCAGTACTCCATCACTGTCCTCTGTTTTTTCTCTCTCTTCATTTCTCTGGTAGCCGCTTTGAATAATTTTCTACACACATTTCCCACTCATTTTTTCCTCAAAAAAACCCTCTCTCATGGAACTCTCGCCCTCGCCCGTGACTCCTCCACCTGCTTTCTCATCATCTTCCCTCTAAAATCCAAATCCCAATCCTATTACCAAAATTTCATTCAAAAAAAAGTAAGCACCAAACATGATTTAATCGAATAAACTTACCTGATATCGGTTTGTATGAGCTTCTCTTCCTGTATATCACGGCGACGGCGACGGCCATGCGATCCCCTCAGTCCCTCCGCAACGGCGGCGGAACGCCATCGCCTCATGCTCGAATCCCTAATCCTCACCATCACCACCACTTCCACTCCACCGTTTCCGTTCAGAAACTCAAACGCTTCAACTCTCTCATCCTCGTCTTCCGTTTGTCTACCTTCTGCTTCACCCTCGCTTCCGCCGTCTTCATGATTACGAACTCTCGTCGTTCTGCATCCGATTCCCCTCGCTGGTACGATTTCGACGCCTTCAGGTAAGACCGTTTCCGATTCCTTAGAAACTTCGACTACTTCGTAAAATCAAACGCGGATTGAATTTTGTTTTCTACAATTACCTTCAGGTACGTTTTCGCGGCGAACTCCATTGTTGCAGTGTACTCTCTGTTCGAAATGATCGCTTCCGTGTGGGAAATCTCCAGGGAGGTGACTCTCTTCCCTGAGATTTTACAAGTCTGGTTCGATTTCGGCCATGACCAGGTCAAAACCCTAACCCTAGAACTCTCTATCTCTTTCTTTCTCTCTGTACTGGTCTAATCGGAATTAGGGCTCTGATTCCATAGGCGTTCGCGTACCTTCTTCTCTCTGCGGACTCGGCAGGGACGGCTCTCGCGATTACTCTGAAGGGAACCGACACGTGTACGGTATCGAGCGCCTTTTGTGTTCAATCGACCATCTCGATTGCACTGGGATTTGCCGGTTTCCTGTTTCTCGGGTTATCGTCTCTGCTTTCGGGTTTTCGGGTCGTCTGTTTCTTAATCAACGGCTCTCGTTTTCATTTATAACCCACAGGAATATTTGAGTGCGAGTTTTGATAAGGCTATTTATACCTCGTGGTTCTTCATTTTTAAATTATTATTATTATTGGATAAATTATAAATTTAGATGAAGTTATAATTTAGTCAATTATTTCAAAGTAAAATTTAATCCATTGGAAAAATTAGAATTAATCCAATTTAAGAATTATTATTTAGTTACTACTTTTAATAAAAATTAAAAAGTTGCAAATAAATATCTCAAAGTTAATTATTTATAGATTAATAATGTTGAAAAAACAAATATTATTTTCTTTATTTTAACTTTTTTTTTTTTTGACTAAATTTTAATTTTCATCAAATTATAAAATTAAGTATGGTAAATTATAAGTTTAGTCTCTATGGATTGATGATAGCTAGAATTTAGTGTAAATTGTTTCAAAATCTAGACTTTAATCTCTATAGTCTGAAAAAATCTAAAATTTAGTTCTTATGATTTAAAAAATTAGAATTTAGTCCTTAAAATTTGATAAAATTTAAAAAATAGTACTTTGTTTGTAATAGTTGGTGAATAAAGTATTTAGAAGTTAGTTATTTTTTTATTTAATGACGAGAGTGTAAGCTAAGTAATTAATTGAAAAAAAGTCATAATGCATACATTACATTTATATACTATAATTCACTTATGATTTACAAATAAAATAAACTATTATTTATATTTTATCAAATTATAGAAATTAAATTATATTTCTTCAAATTATAGCGACTAAATTTTATATTTCTTCGAATAATATGGACTAGAGAAATATAAAAGTATTAAAGTCTAGATTTTGAAATAATATAGACTAAACTCTAACTTTCATTATTAAATTATAGGGACTAAATTTATAATTTATCCATAATTTACCCATGATTGTTTTTTCCATTTGGTCCTTAATTTTACTTATATAATCATTCTGAGAATAAAAATGATTATTAGTTAAATTTAGTTGAATTATTAAAGCTTGGTTATTATCATCATCAGTTAAATTCAGCTGACGTGGTAACAAATTTAGCTTTTGTTGGTTGGAGGATCCAGTCTGATTCGCTAACTAAGTTTCCAGTGTCGTGTCCATCCATCTAATAATTTAATTAGGATCCACAGAATGGTTCTAATTGAAAATATTAAAAGATTAAGGACTCGATTGAAAAAAATTAGTTTAAAAAGTTAGGACCATTTGATATGTTTAGCCACTGAATTTTCAATTCGTCGTTGTTTATTCTGCTGCTTCGGCTTTTTCTGTGTGGTGTACTGTTCTGTCGACATGTCGTCCTGTGGCTTCATTTTCAACATTTGGATAATTCTTTTATGCATAATTATACCATTAGTAGAGTTACCATGTAACATTGTTGAGGATGTTTTAGACTTTATTCTTCGATTTCAGGAAATTTCTTTTTCTTTTTGTAAAAGGGGTCTATTTTCAAAAAAATACATTTAAATTTACACTTTATACTTTGCGTATTGACGCTGGTGTTGAACTGAAATAATACCAAACAATGAAACCACTGCGTCACTGACTCATTCGATAATTACATGTTACTCTAACGTTATAAAAATCAACAGAAAAACTGATTACTTTTACTGCTGACATTTTAATAATGTTCATATTTTGTTTCTAGGTTTGTATCTAGTTTCATTTTGGTCCGAAGTCTTAAAATTTTGAACACTTTTATCCTGACACTTCAATAATATTCATTTTTAGTTTTTATGCGTATTTTAATTTATTTAAAATAATAATAAATTCATTTTTAGTTCTTATTTATATTTTAATTTATTTAAAAAAATAATATATTTACGTCAAAAATTAAAAGTGAACATTATTAAAAAGTCGTACGAGCCAAATATAAATTAGACTAATATAAGTTTTTTTTGTTAAATACATATTAATTTCGATATTAAAATGACAATAATGAATATTCAATGAAAAATGTGTAGATAATCATTTAATCTATTTAATATTAGTTTATAGTTTATCATGAAAATAATAATAATAAAAGAAATCATAGTGTATATATATTTGATCAAATAAAATTATTAGTTTTTTTTTGAAGTACAAAATTTGGTAAAATAATGATAAAAATATATTTTTAGTCGCTAGGTTTATGATCTAATTTTTATTTGATCACTATATTTCAAAATTGAAATCTTTAAACTTTAAATTTTATAATATTCAGTTTTACTCAACAAAAATGTTTGTTACATAATATAATGTTGGTTAAAATGATTATTATGACTAATTTTAAATACTAATATATTGATTAAATGATTTTTAAAAATTTGACGTGAATTTAATTTAAAAATAAGATAGGTAAAAAGGTAAATTAAAAAACAAATTAAAACTGAGTATTATTGAAATGGCAGACATAAAAATATTTATTTTTGAAACATAAAGACTAAATTTAAACTATACTTCAAATCAATGGATCAAAAGTAGGCATTATTAAAATTTTAGAAATTAAAGTGTTTAATTTTAAAATATAAGATCTAATTGAAACAAACTTCAAAATAGGACAAAAAATGTATCTTTTCCAAAAATCAATTATACCACCAAATTATTATACATGAAAAAATATATAGCTAAATCTTTTAAATTTATTTACATAAATATAAATTATGATATCTTTAGTTTTAAATTAAAGATACAAAATATTTTAAGGTCAAATCTTAATAGTTTAGTAAAACTAAAAGAAAAATAGTGGTTGAGAATACTTATTTAAATTAAAAATTACAATCTAATTACTCAATCAAGTAAGATTTTTTTTTTTTAAATCTAACTTTTCTTTATATATATATATATATATAATAATAATAATATCTTACTTTTTGTAAAAATATAATATTTAACTTGTTGTTTTTAAGTACAACATTTTCTAAAATATCAATTTCAAAATTTAAATTACTAGATCTTCAAGGTTATAAAATTTAAAAATTAGAAAAGAAGTGAAATACATAGTATCACTTATTTATTTATTTATTTATTGTCATATTTTTAACATGTATATCTTCCATTTTTTTGTGATTTAAAAAAAAAAATTAAGTTACAAAATAAAAATAAAATTAATAGAAAAATTTACTTAACTCTTATAAATACAGGCATCAGTCTTCACTAATCAGAACTTTCCCTTAAATCATTAACTCAGATTTAGGTAAATTCAATTTGGGATTTTCGTTTTTTTTTTTTTTTTTTTTTTTTACGATTGTGAAGCCATTGTTGTCTTTCGTCTCTTCTTCACTATTCATATTTCTCCTTGCTCACTTCAGAACCTGATTTCATCAATTTTGTTTTAAAATTTAAAATCACGATCGTTCTTAAACAACGAATTTTGGGTCTTGCAATTTGGCCTTTCTTTTATTAGAAACCCTTTTATTTGTGAATTTGTTCTTGACCCAATTCATGATTTGTGCTTTACTTTGAGTTTATGCTTTTCTGTTTTGAGTTTGTTTCTTAATTTTGGGTATCAGAAATTGTGAAGAGAGGTTTCATTGATGGCTAAGAATTCTGCAAATGGAGATGTTTTTACCTCTACAAAATCCCCACCGCTCCCTTCTCCTTTGAGAAGTGCAAAGTTTTTTCAGGTAAATGGTTTTATGATTTGATGTGTTTGGATTAGATCACAAATAGCTGGCGTGTTTGGGAGTGGTGGAATGGGATGAGAAGAGTTTCCTTCTCATCTTTTGGCGGATCCCATTCCATCAATCCCTAATTTGCTCTCACTTTCGTATTTTTTATCCTTGTAGCCAAACATGCCCTATAATTTGAATCGATTTGTATGGAGGGATATAGTTTGAGGAATTTGATTGGTAGAGTGCAATGTTATGTAGAAACTTTATTTGATGATGTTGCCATTGGAATTTTCCATTGTGATGTAATTGGATTGAAGTCTTTTGTTTTTTTTTCACCTTAGTTTCTTATATCTGTTTTGATGATTGATTTTAACTATCATGTGTTGACCTAATAGTCAAAAAAGGGCTCGGAAATCCCTAAGTTGCGTGGTTCAATCCATGGTGCTCGACTACTTAGGTTTCCTGAGAATAGTCACGTGTTTGGATTCTATCAGAAAGGTTTAACTTTAACAAGTTTGATTGAAGGAACACTTATAGGGAGGTTTTGTGATTGTATGATAAATAGTGAGTTATAAGAATCTTAAAACAGAAAAGAAATTTGTATGTAGATCAATATTTGTCTTTTTTCTTTGGATAGAATGGGGTAGCGAATTCGAATTTCGGTTGGGTCATTAATGCATATTGTATCTGTTCTTAACAATTGAATGGAAAAAATCTGAAAAAAATTTGTTTGAAGAGTTGAAGATTAGACAAGATTAGCATGTGTTTTCTTAAGCACATTTTCATTTAATTGTTTTGTTATAACCTATGTTGTTCCTTTCTTATACTTAGTTTGACAATATAATGTCTGGTTCTTTGATGGCAGGCTAACATGAGAATTTTGGTAACGGGAGGAGCGGGATTTATCGGCTCGCATCTAGTCGACAAATTGATGGAAAATGAAAAGAATGAGGTACAAAAAACATCCAATGGAAACAGTTTCAAATTAAAATTACTGTCAGTTATAATATTTAGAATTTCATATTCGAAGTCTGTTTTATTTCTCTTTAGGTTATCGTTGCGGATAACTATTTTACTGGCTCAAAGGACAACCTTAAAAAATGGATTGGTCATCCTAGATTTGAGCTAATTCGCCATGGTACTAGCGTCTGCTTCCTGTGTCTACATATTTTATCATCTTTATCTCTCTTTGATCTTCTGTTTTTTACTCGAACTCAAATCGACCCTTTTTTTTCGTGTGCCATTGTGCTAGACATCACTGAGCCATTGCTAGTCGAGGTTGATCAGATATTCCATCTGGCGTGTCCTGCTTCGCCGATATTCTACAAATACAACCCTGTGAAGGTATTAGAGTTTGTGTTAGTTAATATAATTAAATTGATCCCACCTATCAGTTTAAGCAGCTTTTGAGTTGTTTGGTGATTTGCGAATAATTCCAGTTTGAACAATTTTTTGTGATACAGAATTGTCTGCATTCATATTGTATAATGTTCTAACTTTTAACTCATGGTGGTTCAGACAACAAAGACAAATGTGATTGGCACATTGAATATGTTGGGACTTGCAAAGAGAGTTGGAGCAAGGTTAGTTATTGATAATCAATAATTAATAGTTAATGAACTGGTTTAATATATATAATATATGCATCTTGTTATGTAATTAACTTTATAATCATTGAACTTAGGATTTTGCTTACATCGACTTCGGAGGTATACGGTGATCCTCTTGTTCATCCACAGGATGAAAGCTATTGGGGAAATGTCAACCCGATCGGTATGTTGAGTATTTGATGCACTGATAGATTTAGAACTTCCCTGTCGTAATTTTTCTCTGTTGATACGTTGAAGGTGTACGAAGTTGCTATGATGAAGGAAAGCGTGTGGCCGAAACGTTAATGTTCGATTACCACAGGCAGCATGGGATTGGTGAGATTTATGCTCTTGCGTTCTGATCCGTGTTTACTTCTATCCGGTTTGATGTCGACGTATTAAGTTTTGAAAAATTCTTGAACAGAGATAAGGGTTGCTAGGATTTTCAATACCTATGGACCGAGAATGAACATAGATGACGGTCGTGTCGTTAGCAATTTCATTGCTCAGGGAATCCGGTAAGTTTTGTTATATTCAGTACTTCCATGGAGCATATTTTCTTTTTTTCTTATTTTCTATACTTTTTGGATTAGTTTCGTATGATATTGTTTGTGAGTTCTCACACACACATGGTTTATTCTATGAAATACAGTGGTGAATCATTAACCGTTCAGGCGCCTGGAACGCAAACACGCAGTTTCTGTTATGTTTCCGACATGGTACGTGGATCTGTTTACACCTTTAGCTTTACGTCTTTCAATGAGTCTCTTGCTTGTCGTGTAATCTAACACGGAGAGTGCATTTGCTCACGTTTTATAACTTTTAACCAATCAAGGTCGATGCACTAATGCGACTCATGGAAGGAGATGACACTGGGCCGATCAACCTGGGGAATCCAGGTTTCGTAACATAGAACTATGAATTTTAGGTAGTTAATTGTTTAACTGTCATTAGTAATTCTGTCGTTATTGTTTTAGGTGAATTCACCATGCTCGAACTTGCCGAAACTGTCAAGGAGGTACGGTAGCTCGTTCTCCATAAAGTGAAAAGTCTCTTAGATTGCGATCCTTGGTTTAACATTGAATGTCGTTTGATTTTGTAGCTTATCAATCCGGATGTCGAGATTATCATGGTCGATAACACTCCGGACGATCCGAGACAGAGGAAGCCGGACATCACGAAAGCAAAGGAGGTTCTTGGATGGGAACCAAAGGTCAAACTCAGCGATGGACTACCATTGATGGAGGATGATTTCAGGGCAAGGCTTCAAATGCCAAGAAAGGAGTAAATAACATTTTTCGGGAAAACAAATAGAATTTTTTTTTTTTCTTTTTTCCTTTTTTATGAGAGCTAAGTGAATATGTTTTGACAAGATGATATGATTTTTTGGTCTTTTAAAGATTTTTTTAAAATAAAATGATTATTTTCATTTAGGTTTTGATGAGGAGTTTTTGGTCTTTTGATATTAATTTTCATTTTTGGATTGTAGAACAATGCTTGAAGAAGTATAAAAAGTTTATTTCTTTCCTAGTTTTTTTTTTTCTTTTTTCTTTTTTAAGAATGATATTTTTTTCAATTACCAGCATATTGGAAATGAGGAAATTCAATCTAAATTGATAATTAGATGGTTGGAGTTATAAGATGAACTCATTATTTACCCTATAAATTAGAATGAGCCACTTTTAGTTCGTCTTTTTAAAATTTGTGAGGGGATCACAAATTTTAAGCAGAATCAAATATCTATTTTCATGATCAAATTTTAGATCGTGGGATTTGAATTAGATTGTAACTATTCAACTAAACTAATATGCCTCATATTTTTTTCGTCGAGCTAACTACTTGTTTTGAATGATTTCTAATAGTAAGATTGTCTCTACAAAACCAAACATATTTATCAACATATATTTTTTCAACATATGATTTGTTCTTATTCACATTTTATTGGGTTTTTTTTTCTAGAGGTTGTCAAATATAGAATTGTTTTAGCTCAAAACATAGTTCTCAAATAATTATAAATATTCTCTCCATTGAAATAATATCGGTTGTTGATCCTTGTACAAATAATATTCTCTCAAATAATTAGTAATAATTATTGTTTGATATTTTTGAATCAACCTAGACTCATTTATGGTTTATACTCTGAGAGATTTTAGGGAGGTAGATTTTAAAGGTAAATTAATATTTATATTGATGATTTATTTTGAATATTTAAAAATAATGATTATTATTTGAGGAGTTGATAAACTTCTTCTTTCCAGAATCAGAGGAGGGCTCGTCCGTAAACCCGGCTTCCCCGGATAATTAATATTTTATGTTTAATAATGATTACGACTATAAATTTTATAATATTTAGAGCGAAGATTTATTTTGAATATTTAAAAGTAATAGTTAAAAGTTTGTTTAGTAAATACGGATTTTAAAAACTCAAAACAAACCGCTTTTAATTAATAAAAATTCCATATTTATAGTCCATTTTTTATGATTTTGTTTTTTGTAATAACCAAAAAAAAAAAAAAATCATTCCAATAGTGGTGAGTGATATTCTATTTAAATTAATGATTTTTAACTCTCTCATATGGAATAATTGATTGCATCAAAATACCACAGTTCACAAGTCCAATATTTGAATTGATATTTGGATCGTTCTTTGATATGTTGACTTTTGTATCAACTTTCATATTATTGTTCGTCTGGATGATCAGTTTTTGTCTCGTTGACCTTTTTGGTTGATCGACTTTTGCCTTATTGATCTCATCATATGTATGTGTGTTGACCTAAGTGTTTGAATGCTTGTCCTCAAATGACCAAAGGTTAAATCCTCAACTTGAAGGTGTTATGTATCGTGTATCTTGATCTCGAACTTCTTTGACTAGACTTGACTTGGATTCTTGAATGCTTGGAATTCTAGGAGTCTTCAATCTTGAGTATGTGTAATCTTATATGCTTTTTTTTTTTTTTGAAAAAGAACATAACCTACATTAAAGAAACCTGGAGCCTTGGAGCTCCACGACCACAACCACAAGCACTTTATGGGGAAGGCGATCCACCCAACCTCCAACCTCACAAATGCAATTCTCATAGGAGTTCAACAAACACAACGAAAGGG
>JBBMEG010000003.1:8017361-8062321 GCA_037832605.1 Cyclanthera cordifolia
GGCGAAATGATTTTCTCAAGCAAAGGCTTTAGCCGATTTGCCAACATTTTAGCTATAATTTTGTAAATTGTATTGCATAGGCTAATCGGTCTAAAATCCTCCATCTTAATCGAACACTGAATTTTTGGAATCAGAGCAATAAACGTCGTTATATGCCTATTTTTTAGTCATTGTTAAGGAAAACTTTCTATACATAAGATATACATAAATTACTAATATATTGTTCAACTATTGTTCTCATTAACCATTTAAAATTTATCTAATTTTATCATTAATTTATGAAAATTTCTCAATTAACCTCTTATCTTTATTATTATCTCAATAAGAAAATACAAAAATGGTTGTCAAACATGAAAAAAAAAAAGAACGATAGTTCAAAAGAGAGTTAAAAACGGTAAAAATATTGCCATTTTTGTAAATAGTCCAATAAAAAAAATATAGAAACAAGGACATTCTATTCACATGGTTTGTTTTCTATTTTTAAATAATTAAAAAAAAAAACCACTATTCTTTGTGAAATAATATATATATATATATATGGTAAATTATAAATTTAGTCTGATTTCATGAAAGTTAAAGTTTAATTTCTATTATTTGAAAATCTAGATTTTAATTTTTATAATTTGGAAAAATACAAAATTTAGTCAATATGGTTTGAAGAAACATATAATTTAGTCTTTGAATAAATAGAATTTAGTTCCTATGTTTTTATAAAACATAAAATATAAGCCACAATATTCGTAAATGTAGGTGAATTAAGTATGTAAATGTGATGTATGAAGTATGTATTTTTTTTTTCAACTAATTACTTATCTCACGCTCTTATCATGAAACAAAAAAATAACTAAATCTTACGTATTTTATTCACCAACGATTGCGAACGACGTACTATTTTTTAGATTTTATCAAGTCTTAAGGACTAAATTATAATTTTTCAAACCATACAAACTAAATTGTAAATTTTTCTAAATCATAACGACTAAAGTCTAGATTTTGAATTATATGGACTAAATTCTAGCTTCCATCAAACTCTAAAAAAATAAATTTATAATTTCTTTATTATTATTATTATTATTATTTTAATTCTGTTACGGGTGCGTAAATATGTATATATTTATCCATCACCCAAAGCTACTTTCAAACAATTCCGAATCTATCCCTTCCCTTATTTTCTTTCAAAATCCAAATAACAGCTGAAATTATTTCATATATTAATTTTTCATTCATCCTTTTTAATTATAGTAATTTATAAATGACAGAATTTTATTCGTTTTTCAAAAATTTCAACTTTACCTATCTTTTCAACAAATTGATTGAAAATTATTACTGAATTGATTGAATTTACTAGCGAGCTAATTGAATCCGTCAGTTGAACTGATCGAAGACTATCAAATAAAATTATCTACTGATTGAATGTTATCAATTGAACTGATTGAGACGAGAGCTTTTTGATCATTTTACATAAACGACCTATTTTTCTACCATTTAAAAAATATTTTTAAAATTTTATCATTTATGAATTATTTATTTATTTATTTAGTGTACATGAAAAATCACCATTAATATTTTCAAAAATGTTTTTATTTAGATTTGAATATTTATAAAGTAGATAAATCCAATGTAATTGAACTTATAGTTTCCCTTAGAAATGCAATTAAGCAAAACCGCATGCTTGCCAGCTAATAAGTCTCATAAAATTACGCCCATACGGACAGCTGATTCCACTCTCCCAAATTTTATGACTTTTCTTTTTCCTCTCCCAAGTCTTTAACATTTTCATTTAATTAATTTTGAGTAAATAATGTTGTTTTGTTTTGTTTTTTAGTACAGTAAATATTGTTTTTTTATTATTTTTTAATTGAAAGGGAACAACAAACCTTACGTAAAGGATAGTACGAAAACTCAAATCACTATTCGAGTGGATACTAATGCATTATTAATATCAACTGAGCTATATTTCGAGTGTATGCGTTTTTTTTTTTTGACATACCAATAATTTTCTTTAAATTTTTTTTTTATTATAACTATAACACGATTAAAAAAAAATACAATAAATAAATTTATTTATTTATAGTAACATGTTTCATCTTTTAAAAACTCTTAATCTACCTCTCTCTCTAGCTATGTCCTCGCTTTGTTTTTCTCATCCCTCATATACTTTTGCTTCCATTGATTTCTATTTCACCAAACTTATTTAATTAAGCGAAATGATTTTGGGTCAATTGAAACGGAATATCGCGATGGTGAGTGACGACAACTGGTTCTCCATTTTTTCCACGAAAAAAACTTTAAACCCGTCTCTTTATTTTCAAATATACAGAGTTATAACTCTTCGTTCGAATCTTCATTCCCAATATCGAGATTGAACATGTGCCCACGAAGGGAACAGTCTAAACGAGGCAAGACACTTGTTGTTTTCCGTCGCAAGCCTCCACGCGTCGCTCTTGGCACCACCAAGCTCTGGGCGCTGATGCTAATCGAAGTCTATCACTTAATTGATTTAAGAGTACAATTGAGCATAGTGATTGAAGCTATCAACTGAACTACTGATTTAAGAATATCAGTTAAAGCCTATCAACACATTAATATAAATTGACTTGGTAGACTAAAAGCAAAATGATATAAATGAGATTGCTAGACGTGAATAATTTTGATATTTTTACCCAAGGAGGATCAATTTTATATTATACATGTAATTTCTTAAAAAATGTGCTATTAATGTTATTTGTTTGGTTTTTTTTTGCTATACCTGTAAAATCTCCTTCAGTTTATGTAAAAACCAAAATAACCAATTGATTGATATATTAAAATTTAAAATAAGTTTAATCATCATCCTAATCAACAATCTAACTAACAATTTTGTTATTTAAAAAACCTAAAAATGAATAAAACAAAAAATTGATAATTAAAGTAAAAAATAAAAATCAACTAAAATTATTTTTTCTGAATACTTAAAATAAATCTTTATTTTATATAATAATTTTAAATATTTTAAAAATTACATCAAACAAATATTTGATTGTCATAATCACTTTTAAATATTTAAAATAAATCATAATTGTAAATGAAGTCTAACCATCCAATTGCCTAACTCCATTTTCTTTATTTTTATTAATTTATTATTACATTTGAAAATAATAATAGTAAGAAGAATTAATTATTCGAAATCCCAATTGTCCAACTCCAATTCCATTTTCTTTTATTTTTAGTTTTGTTTTCTTAGAAATTATTTTATATTCGTCTTCCATTTTCATTCACCCTCTCTCTCTCTCTCTCTCTCTCTCTCTCTCTCTCTCTCTCTCTTGTTTTCTGAAACTCTGTCACACAGGCAGCGAAGCCTGAAACAGTTTTCTTCTGATTCTGTTTCAAATGTAGAAGAAAGCACTTCCGACCACCAGCTCTCAAGAACTTCAGCTCACTCTTGATTCTTCTTTGCCTTTTCTCTGTGTAATTTTGTGTTCTCATGTCTTCCATCTTCAGTCCTTCTCGGGGTCCAGGCAGTTCTCGGCTCCAACAGTTGGGACCTGTGTCTGGAGTCTCTCGCTTGAGATCTTCGTCGCTCAAGAAGCCTCCTGAACCGCTGCGAAGAGCCGTCGCTGATTGCCTCTCTTCCTCCGCTGCTAATTCGCATCACGGAGGTCCCTCTGCTTCCGTTGTCGTTGCCGAAGCTTCCAGGACTCTTCGGGTGAGTAATTACGAGGTTTTTGGTCTTCGTTTCGTTTGGATCTTGCAATTATGCTTGGATTACTCCAGATTCTGCCTTTTTTCTGATTCGTTTTTATTGGAATTTTCCGTTCGTTTGGATTGAGATGTGTGTTTCAAGGGAATTTTGTCTGGTTTAAGCATAACTTGTTGTCTGGTTTAGGGCTGGGATTTCTAACCTTGGATGGCTTCTCGTGAACACGAATATCTATTTCTTTTTTTTTTTAATCTTTCTTGCGATTAATAAATTGTTAAATGCATCTGTTGTCGTTGTTGTTGTTTTTTTTTTTTTTTTTTTTTTTTTCCCGTCTTCGTATGCCGTATGCCTCAGAATTGGATGCTGGAAGCGTCGTTTTTGCTTTTTTTTAGATAATCGTTTGTGCTATTACTAGCTCATCGGCAATGTAAGAATAATTATAGCGTTTATGTGAAATTATATTTATCGCAATTTACTTCATTTAGGTGAATGCGTTCCCGTTAATTTATTCATATATTGAAACTGAAATAGAACGTTCTAACATTTTGTTGGATATAACTCAGGACTAGCTTGTGCATCCTTCCTGCATGATTGTCAAGAAAATCCGTTAGACATTCATTCTTGAATAGGTGGCACTATGTATTGAACGAACTTATTTACTCTTAGTTCTCCAAAATCATTTTGACTTCTAGGCCAACCAACTTATGATGATTCATACATTTGCTATATTACGTGTTTAGTTGATGTATTATATGTACACAATGTCGTGTTTTCATTTACTTTTTAATGATGACGTAAAAAATAAAACAGTAATGTATATAAGGATGGCTTAGCAGTACAATGCTTTAGAATCTAGTTCTAAGTCAAGGCCAGTGGATTAGAACCAAGTAGGCTACCCCTTATTTTAACAATACTGGCCGGTTAGGCAAGTCTGGAAATTATTAACTACCAAATTCTTGAATTCAGGCACTGGAAAGATAGGTAATTGGTTGAATGACTTGTTGGAAGCTCTCTTTTTTGTTCCAGTAGCTCATGGCCGCAGCATAGACGGATGTACCTGTTGCAAATCTATTATTGAATTCAAATGCATTATCTGTATCCTGTCTTTTACCTATTTCTGGGATACACACAAGTCAAGTAGGGCTTGGTGTACAACATTCTCTCTACAAAGATTATTTTATTAGATAGACCTCCGAACATCTATTGAGATAAAAATGAAAGAATACTCTGGCATACAAAAAGAAACCCAACAAAAAGAAGGATGGAGCCTACTAAAATGGCTTCCAATCCAGAATAATTTGACCTAGATTATTGTTACAATTTGACCACAAAATCTTACGAGGGTCCCAATATTGTATGGATTCTTCTCCAACCCTCGAAAGATTCTTTCGTTTCTCTCACTCTAACAAAATTATTTTTCCATTAATGATGGCTATCTAAAAAAATTGATCATATTGGGGATTCTGTTATTCAACCAACTCAGACGATGCACTTGCATATCTTCAAAATATCCTCAATGTACCTTCCTTATTAATAAGTCTTCTCAGCATCACCAAGCTTACTCATGGAAATTTTCTCTGCATATACAGAGCTTACTCATGAAAATTCTATCACCATTAAATCACCTGACAAGAGAAAGCTAGAAGGCATAGCTGGAACAGGAGCATAAGGGAGCCTAATCAATTGAAATTGAAATTGTTGCTCGTCAGACAGTTATGCTATGCCTCCTTTGTTGGAAAAAAAATAGTAGTCCTTGAATTTTTTTTCTGAGTATTGCTCTAATAACACTTGTCTTATGTCTGCCGTGTTCAATTCTTTTTTTTGATAAGGTGCCGTGTTCAAAAAATGCATGTCAGCCAGGCTTGCCCAAGGATCTAATTGAGTCCAAGTCGAGATTATTGCAATGCTTTCTTGAGAAAATCTCGTCTTACCTTTTTCCTTTGCAAAATCACACTTGAATCAACATTTCTAATTGGAGCCTTCAATGTTCTATAATATCTATTATTAGATTTCACTATTACATCTGTTTAGAGTTGATGATCTATGCAAAAGTGTTGTGATTCAATTCAATCCACCTAAGAATAAGAGGGGAGTCTCATTCGTACGATTTAGAAACATCATGGATAAGTTTAACTATGTACTATAATATGTCTATAATCCCTTAACTCTTAGAAGATTGCTTGAAATGTTTGGTAGTTTGAACCCAAATAGAGGTGCATAATATGGAGAAGGTGGTAGTTCATCATCTCTTCCCCAATAATGTGTCAGATTCTTTAGTACCCATCTTCTTAAGTACATTTCAATGCATGAGGACTCTTGACCTTCAAAACACTCTTCAGACTATTTTCCGTGAGATTTGTGTAGCCTATTATCTTCAGGCTTAATTAGTGAAAATTGCACATATATTATCAAGTCAGCATATCATTAGAATTTAATTCTAACCTCAAAAGCTTAATCGAATGCAGGACTATTTGGCAGCGCCTGCTACAACAGACCTGGCATATTGTGTGATCTTGGAACACACAATTGCAGAGAGGGAGCGAAGGTATCCAAACTTGTAGTTGATGTTGGTTTTTTAAACATTCATGAGTTGTCTTTTTTGCCTAAGATGGTGAATCCTAATGCTCTTTATTTTTCACATACTTCGAAGGATCTATACAACATATTTTTCTTATCCTTCTAAATTTATCAGCAGATGTACATATAATCAGTATCATTTTATTATTATTATAATTAAAACCATGATTTAAAAACTACAAATTTTCTTTTACTTCTGTTGATAGTAATGCTCCAATAACACAAAGAGCCAATTTTCAACTATTTCTTAGAGATGATATTGGTTATATGGACAAAGAATATTGTTATACATGGATGCATGTAAGTTCAACCTTTTTGTATGAGCTATATTGAAACCACGACAAGTTCTTACTCAAAATGAGGGACTGAGTTGTTTTATTGACTGAAGGAAAAGAGCCCCAAAGAATTGCCTCAACCCTGGAGAATCCAAGAGCTGTATATTTCTCATTACAACTAGCTGATACCATGATCTTAGAGAAGATGATTTAGTTTAAGTGTATTCACTAGAGGGAAAATGTTTCTTATAAATAGAGTAGAAGGCAAATCATATGTATTTCACTATTGTTATTTACCAGATTACGTCAAGAGCAATAATAATATTTGGAAATTGGAGACCAGAAATACTTATGATTTATGCCTCCATTCTTAGAAGGAACTACCTCATCATCCTATATTCTTATTCTGGATGATCGTTGGTGTTAATGCTAGCTATAACACACATTCTAATCTCATGAATAATTGTATTACCCTTTATATCAGAAACCGTAAGATATTATATGTTATGTAGGTGTCGATAAAGATTGAGCCAGGACCTGAAATGCATTTAAGTTTGCAAATTATCTTGGATCATTCACCAATCCATTGTCCTATATGCTGGGTTACCCGTTAGTAAATTTTGGATAGAAAAATTTAATCTATATTATGCACAATTGGGTTAATTTTTCTTGCATTTCCAGTGCTATTGCCGTTTTACAACTCATTTGGCTTTTTGTGCATCCAGCCCAGCTGTGGTTGCAAGGTCTGTCGCACTTTTGAAGCGCTACCTTCTTAGGTATGTTTATCAAATCATCTTATATTTCCCGTTGCATTCTTAATAGTTGTTGAACTGGACTGATTGTTCTTGTGATGGGCTTCATTCTCTTTCAATATAGACCTTTCGTTTTCTTTGTTCAAAATTTGCATTTATGTCACTGGGTTTGTTCTATGGAACATTCTGTATGTTAACATTTCAGCTACTCACTGTCCATCATAGATTTGTAATGCATTATAACTTCTTATTAACTCAAATCATTACTTTATTTATTTATTTTTGGTTAATGTGTGAAATTACAAAAGAAGGGCAAAGCCCAAAACTAAAGGAGTTACAAAAGGGCATAGTTAAATGATCCGTACTGCATTTACATCAAGACATAGCAGAAATATAATCTGTTAAAAAAAACTCTCAAAGGAACTCCCCTTGTCCTTGAAGGTGCATGTGACTCTAATCATTATTTTCTTCTTATATAGAATGAAATTACTTTTTGTCTCAACTCTTTTTTATTCCCATGTGACAGGCTATGTCATAACATGTATTGATTCCTAATTCAGCGTTTGCTTTTAATTCTAAACCTTTCCTCTTATAAACTGTTTCTTTCAGAGTAAATAGTAAAATCTCATATTTGGTGCGGACGGTGATTTATTCTTGTAGTAATATCAAGGTTGCTGCTCAGCACTAGATGAAAACAAGTCGTTCTTGTTTTCTAATTACCATTCTTTTAAAAAAATAGTAACTTAGGTTAAAATACCATTTTACTCCCTAGACTATGGGTTTTGTTCCATTTTGGTTCCTAGACTTTTAAAAGTTCAATTTTAGTCTCTAGACTTTCAAAATAGTTTAAAATCGGTCTCTTTGTTAAATTTAGTTAAAGTGAATTGGAATTGGTTCAATAATAATAATTTTAATAAGTAAAGAATATATGCGATTATATATTTTTAATATTTATAGAAAAAGATGGTACTTTTTTTAAGAAAATCTAACAAAAAATTTCTAATAAGGACCAATTTTAACCCTTTTTTTTTTTAAAGTTTAGAACATACTTGAGACTCCATAGACCAAAATGGAATAAACTTGAAAATTGAGAGACTAAAATTGGATTGTTGAAAGTCCAGGGACCAAAATAATATTTTAACCATTAATTTATTACTATTATTACTATTTAAATCAAATGATTTTACTGCTCCTGGATGCTATTTTCTGGAATCCTCATATGCTTTTTCCCAACTACATATTCATTCAATAGCTATTTTTTAAGTTCCCTGAAACAAATTTGTTTTATCTTTGTTTTTGTAGATATAGACCCTCTGAAGAAACATTGATGCAGATTGACCGGTTTTGCTTAAACACAATTGGCGAATGTAGTTTTAGTCCAAACCGAAGGTCGTCACCATTGTCTCAATCTTTAAGTCAACCGTCTTCTGCGCCTACAACCTCTTCTACTTTTTCGCCATTGCCTGTATCAAGTATTGCGTCTGGAGCACTTATAAAATCACTGAAGTATGTTCGTTCCTTGGTGGCACAACACATACCACGGAGATCATTTCAACCAGCTGCCTTTGCTGGTGCACCTTCTACGTCAAGACAGTCGCTTCCTGCACTGTCGTCTATCTTGAGTAGATCCTTCAATTCACAATTAAATGCAGCAAGTAGTGGAGAATCTTCCGAACATAAAGAATCTACAGTTTTATCGATATCAAATTTATCTAACATTGAAGAAGTTGATGGTATTTTCAACATTGAATACATTGCACTTGATGCCCTGAAGTGGCGATGGCTTGGGGAACAACGGTCATCTTTTTTGCAAAGGGATAGGTAATTAGCTTCTTAAAAAACCTTCAATTTAGTTATGCCTTTTATACATGTAGTCTTATAAGTTTGTTTGCTTATTCTGCGTTGGTTATATCCAATGCTGGATCTGTTTGATGGCACAGTGAAAATTTTGTTAATATTCAAGACTTGAGGACACGTAATCTTCTCGAAGTAGGTGCAGCAGCACTTTTAGTGGGAGATACAGAAGCCAAAATGAAGGATCAACCTTGGAAATCTTTCGGAACTGCTGATATGCCATATATTGATCAACTGTTGCAGCCTTCACCAGTAGCAACTATAACCAATTCTTCCTCTGCTCGTCTCCACTTGAGGGCTATAACTGCATCAAAGCGCACAAAATCAGGCTTGCATCAGATCTGGTATAGGATTTTTGTCTAAAGTTCATTCTTGCTTTTATTTATTATTAATTTAACTGTCAGCAAAAACATGGCTCAACTGGCATACCCATAATAACCAAATCATTATGGGAATCTTTTACCCCTATTTGTTGTTGAACGCATATTTATTTATTATTATAATTATTACTTAACTTCTTTATGCTTTCTAGTCTACAATTAAAAGTATACAGGAGAAAACATAGGTTAAATTAAACTTTTTGTTTCTAAAATCTCTCTTCCCCTTTTTGGATCTTAGTTCATGCTTCATTCCTAACTTGATGATTTGCTGCATTTGGGTCCTTTCTGCTGTTTAACTTGGAAACAAAAACTGTTTTGACAAGATAACAACACTCCTCTTTGTTGAACTGAAAAGAGACTTTTCAGAGACTAATACTCAAAATACAATCTTCATAAAAAAGATAAAAAAGAAAATAAAGAAATGAAAAACAGCAAAAAAAACAAAACAAAAACAAGGATACCAGAAAAGTCAAAACATAGTCTTAAGAACATAAACATATTGTTTTTTTTGTTCGTGAGTGTTCGAGCAAGCTTACGCACCGCATCCACTCTCACAGAACAATCGCTTGACCCTACCACATTTGGTTGTCAAGAAAACTCATAGAAAATTAATTCCTCGGTAGGTGACTATCATGAATCGAACCCATAACCTCTTAGTTCTCCTAGACCCTCTTGAAAAAACTAATGAAAGTCAAGAAAGAGCGCTAATTAAGATGAATATCGGATGGAGATTATCCCTCCAAAAAAATTGGAAAGGGTGCACAAGGTTGGCACTTCAGTTTCAGTTTCTAGGGTTGTCAGGACAAAAACATTTAAAAAATAAACCCTAAATGAAAATTTGGGTATTTATTAGAAATGACCCTAAATGTGACTTTTCCATCTGATTAGTCATTTTAGTTTTCAGTATTTTATATTTTGTAGGTTATTTATTTGTTATTTATTTTTATTTTGCTCCCCTTTGCGGGTTTTGTTTCCAAGAGCTTTTGCCACTTTTCATTCACTTAATGAAAAGTTCGTTGCTTTCTTAAAAAAAAAAAGAAAAAAAAAAGAAAAGAAATGACCTATTTGTTGAACTAAGGGATTATTTTTTAAATGTTGAATGAAAACTTAACTGGGACAAAAAATGGTTATAAGGTTAACCGGACACATACACTGTACCCAAGTTATCCACTATCATTAATCATTAATTAAATTATTAAAAGACACTGCCTTTTTCATCTAGTAATAGGAAAACTGCTAAGGGTAAAATACAAAGAACCCTGGACAAGTGTTTCGATAAAATTGCTTACAAATCAAATGTTGTAAAGGTCTCTGTGTCAAGAGTTGTATCTAGAAACCAAATGGTCAGGTCCACCAGAAGGATTTCCATTTTTTGGATTTTACATTCTGCTTTTCTCCATATTAGGGCATTGGATGGAATGCAATATTAGACAACATGGTTGTTAAAAAGAAAACAAACTAAAATACAACACGGTTGTTAAAAAGAAAACAAACTAAAATACTTTAGATTGCCAAACCAACCCCATCCCTAACAAAAAAAAATATAGTAGAAAGTATGAAGATGAGCTATAAATCTTCTTGCTCTTGCACTAAAATACAGACTTGGGCTTCATCCTCCACCAGGATCTAAAAACAAAAACTTTTTTTTATTTTTCTTCACGTTAGATAGATGTCCAATAATTGATACCTACCGAATTGTTTTTGAAAATCAAACTAAAAGAGAGATTACCTTTGTTGAATTGTGTTAAACTACCAATCAACTTAAAAGTTTAAGCTGAAAGGTTGGGTAAATTTAATTATGTTAACCAACACTCCCCTTCACTTGTAGGCTTAGAAATTTGATAAATGTCCTATAAGTGGAATTTAATTTTAAATGGGGAGGAATCGACTTGACAGAGACTGGAACTCGGGACCTCTGCTCTATACCATGTTGAATTATGTTAAACCACCAATTAACCTAAAAGTTTAAGCTAAGTAGGAGAGGCCAACTCCTTTGGACAAATTTGGTGAAAGTCATTCTATATGAATTATGGTGGGAAGGAAGGATTTTTCAAAATATTAGTATTCCCAGAGCTTTTAGGCTAGAATCTATAAAGCTAAAAGCTTCATCATGCTCTTCATCTAAGCTCTTTGAAGGATTCTCGATTCAAGATATTTCTACCTACTGGGATGATCTTATTTAACTTAGTTTTTGTCGTCTTCTTCTATGTTTTTTACATTTTCTTTTGTTTTTCTTAGCTTATTTTTATTTTCCTTCTTTAGGTTTTGTATTCTTGAACTTAGTCTCTTTTCATATTCTTAATGAAAAGTTTGTTGCTTTATCAAAAAGAAACCCTAAAAGTTTAAGCCGATAGCTTTGGGTAAATTTAATTTTGTTAACTAACAACCTTCTATAATTATGCATCTTGATATCTTACTAATGTCTTTTAGGGAAGATTCTCCTGGGAGTACATTTCGACCGAAAGCTCGACCACTTTTCCAATATCGTTATTATAGGTACAAAAAGCATATGGGAAACTTGTTTATTTGGAACTCTGTAAGTTCATAAGGTTATAGAGAATGATAACATTAGTACTTGTTTATTTAAATTTTTAAGGCCACATAATGTTCAATTGGAGAGCAATTTCCATCTAAAATTATGACAATGATATCTACTTAGATGAATTTATTTATGAATGATGGCCTTGCTGTTATGAAAATTACTGGTCTCGTTCTCATGCAGTATGGAAAACTTGCATTTTGAATTGTTACATTATTTATTTATTTGTTTTGATGGAAACGCAACAACTTCTAGGCTTTTGATCGTGATATATGTTGTAACTGGTAGGCAGAGTGTTATCATATCTTGGTGATTGTTTCATGCAATTATTACTTATCCTTTTTTTTAGGTATGAGTTAAGATACTTGTTTATTAACAAGAGGCTTTAAGTAAACGTATGTGCCTGTAATATTTTTTT
The DNA here is from genome assembly GCA_037832605.1 of Cyclanthera cordifolia. Classification (NCBI taxonomy): domain Eukaryota; kingdom Viridiplantae; phylum Streptophyta; class Magnoliopsida; order Cucurbitales; family Cucurbitaceae; genus Cyclanthera; species Cyclanthera cordifolia. Next base: position 8,029,836 of record JBBMEG010000003.1, read on the forward strand.
TCTTTTCTTAAAGATACAAGTTAACGTGAGGTTATTTTATGTAATTAAATAAAAAATGGTAAGGTAACCTAGAACTTGGAACTAAAAAAAACTAGCAGTCGAATAAATTTTTTTTTATCAATCAAGCACATAATATCGTGTGGTTGCTTCTGTACCTCACAAAATTATCTTTTCTGGCCATCAGTGAACAACAACCTCTAAGACTGAATCCTGCGGAGGTGTGCGAGGTTATTGCTGCAGTTTGCTCTGAAATGTCTTCACCCGTTGCTAATTCCCTTACAGTAACTTCTAGGTTAAGTACAAACAGTGGCAAGCCATCGATGGATGTGGCCGTGAGCGTTCTCGTAAAGCTCATTATTGACATGTATGTTTATGCTTTCAGGGTTGACTTACATTGAACGTTGCATCTACTATACATTACTCATTCATTTCAACTTGTGCGAATATGTTTTTGTTAGTCTCTCCAACAACGTGAGGTTATATTAAATGCTTTGTTTGTTTGTTTTTTAAAAATTTGTAAATGATAAACCAAACTTTTATTTAGAAAATAATGAAATAACACAAGATCATGATGGCATACAAAAGAAAAAGTTTGCAGAAGAGATGTCAACTTCTTGAGAATTAGGGCCGGTGAGGGGTGGCATAGTTGGTCAAAAGCTTGGATTTTGAAAGTGTAAGCCCCTCAATGTCCTAGGTTTGAGACTTGCTTGTGACATTTTTGTAGACACCTCTCATGTCTTCACTCCTCCGATACATCCCGATGCCACATCCTACGGACGGGCCAGTGGTTGAGTTTAGCTCCAAGTTCTCTGGTTATCAAAAAACACTTCATGAGAGTTAGGACTTGTATTTTCCTTGTTATCTCTTGTATAGTTGGCTCAAACAATGAACCCTCTTCTCTTGTGACACTTTCATTTAATTAATGAATATGATTTCGTTTGTTTCCTATAAATAACAGATATCGAAAGAGAAATATATTATTAGTGAGGACCCAAACATTGTCTAAAGTCCTGCCTTCCTCTAAAGATTATATTTATTCTAGATTAAAATATTTGGATTTACCCGATATTGTGTGTATCTCAAAATTTTGATTATTATAAAAAAATCATCATTGCTGGTAGCTTGTTTCTGAAAAAAATTTGGGTTATGGCTTGTGAAGAATTATAGATTTTTTTATTAGAGAAGTTGAGAGATTTGAAGAGGGAGTTATGGGAGATTTTGAGGTTCAATGCTTTGTTGGGACTTTGGTGACTAAAGCTTTTGCAATTGTTTGCTAGGATTCGTTGTTTGGATTGAAGCCTTTTCTTGTAATTATTTGAACTGCTTTATGTGTTACATATGTTAAAATTGAGAACTTGTTGTTTGAATGTTGATGCTGAAGTAACTTGATGGTCATGTTTGTTCTTGGGGCCTTAGTCAGTCTTGGTTTTTCATGTACTTCCTATTTTTCATGTTTCATTAGCCCTTCTCTTAGTTCTTCAATGGTGAGGTATGTGTTTCCTTGATCTGGAAGGTGGGAATTTTGCAAAAAAATGTTAAATTCTTTGTCCAGTGGCTTTTACATGGAAGATTGAACACTCTGGACAGGGTGGTGAGAATAGTGTCCTTGTTGATAGAGCCTTGATGTTGTATTATGTGGAAAAATTATGTGGTTAAGGCTGGGGAGGATCTGGATCATATTCTGTGGAGATGCTAGACGGCTTCAAGAGTTTGGAACATGCTTTTGGATGAGTTTGGTCTTTCCATGGTGAGGCATACAGGGTGCAGAAGTTGATTGAGGAGTGCTTCATTCTTTGGGCCCTAGTCAATCTGTTGGTTTTTCATGTAATTATTTTTCATGTATTGTTAACCCCTCCCATAGTCCTTCGATGGGGAAGGTATGTGTTTGCCTTGATCTGGATGGTGAAAATTTTGAAAGAAGTTCAATTCTTTGTCTGGCAGCTGTCATGGAAGATTGAACACTCTAGATAGGGATGTGAGAAAGGCGCCCTTGTTGATAGAGACCGGGTGTTGTATTATGTGGAAAAGGATGGGGAGGATTTGAATCATGTTCTGTGGAGTGCTAGACAGCGTCAAGAGATTGAAACATGCATTTGGATCAGTTTTGTCTTTCCATGGCCAGACATACAAGTGAAGGAGTTGATTGAGGAGTGCTTTACTCATCCTCTTTTTTGAGAGAAAGGAAAGTTTTTTGTGGCAAGTTGAAGTACCTTGATCTTGTGGTCATATTCGTTCTTGGGATCCTAGTCAGTCTATTGGTTTTTCATGTACTTCCTATTTTTCATGTATTGTTAACCCCTGTCTTAGTCATTTGATGTTGAGTTATGTGTTTGCGTTGATCTCGAGTAAAATTTGAAAAAAAGTTTAATTCTTTGTCTTGCAACTTTTACGCAGAAGATTGAACACTCTAGATAGGGTGACGAGAAAGGTGTCCGTGTTGATAGTCTTGGTGTTGAATTATGTGGAGAAGGATTTGCTGGCACCAGTTTAAAGGTTGCTCCAGGGAGTGAAGGAAAGGAATATATCTCACGAGTTGGATTTGAAAATAATCCAGCAGCTTATTTTGAGGACAAACGTGCTGCTGATAAAAATGCAAAGTAGTACCTTAGGTTTATTATTATCAAAAAAACTTATGTGTGGGAGTTTGCTGATCTATTATGAACAAAACTGTCTTCTCTTCCTATTTTCAAAAAAATGTGGAAAAGGATGGGGGAGGATTTAGATCATGTTCTGTGGAGATGCCAGACGACTTCGAGAGTTTGGAACATGCTTTTGGATGAGTTTGGTCTTTCCATGGCCTAGCATATAGGGTGCAGGACTTGATTGAGGAGTGCTTTACTCATCCTCCTTTTTGAGAGAAAGGAAAGTTTTTTTTGTAGCAAGTTGGGGTGTACACAATGTTGTGTGGGCTTTAGGGTGAAGAAATACTAGAATCCTTTTGATTTCGATAGTGTATTGACAACCCTACTTTTTTATTAGTGTATTATTTGATTTCAATTTACCTATGTATCTGCTCTTTTATTGCTCTTATACTATTATGTTTTCTCTCTTATTGCTGTTTTGATAGGTACTTTATAACCCTTTCACCAACTTAATGAAAATGTTTTTATTTCCTATAAAAAGTATTTCTTAAGTCAAGATAATTTGATGTTTCGATATATTTTTTGATCTTTAAGTATTTCTGAATATGTTAGGATGTCTTTATTTTATTTATTTTTGTTCCATGTTTTCTATTTGCCTTTTCTGTACTTCCCATTTTTTGAAATCTCAAGCATGAATGAAGTTATTCAATCAATTTCTCTTACAGGTATGTTTTGGATTCTCGGATTGCTGCACCTCTCACTTTATCCATGCTCCAGGTGATTTTGTGGATTGATATATCATTCTAAATTTTATTTTTATTTTTTAAGGTCATTTCAGCATTTATTATTATTTATTATATATCTTTTTTTTCTAAAAGGAAATGCTTGGTTCTCCAAGATCAACCTGCAAACTTCGTGCATTTGATTTAATCTTGAACCTTGGCGTTCATGCTCACTTATTAGAACCAATCACACTGGATGACAGTTCTACAATTGAAGAAGAGTATTCTCAAGAATCATATCTTGCGGATGAAACCCAATTTAACTCACAGGGGAAGAAAAATCCTGATTCTCCTGACAATATCAGTGCAACTTCATCTATTAACAAATTCGAATGTTGGATTCTTAACATCTTGTATGAGATACTGCTTCTTCTTGTCCAGGTATGTACGATATTTCATACGTTTGTGAAATTTTTCGTTATCTTTAATTTGGGTCCCTCAGTGATGGTCAAAATGCTGAGAATTATTTTCAACATCAGCTTCCTTGAAAAATTGGTTTGAATTTGCCAGATGCAATTCTGTTCCATTTTGGATTTTTGCTGAGAATTGCAATACGAACCAATTTTCAGGACCTCCTAGAAAAATACCTAGGTGTTTTATCAGATGCAATACTATTCATTCTTATGGGAGACTTTGGCTTGGATGAAATAACGGAAGTCTTAATGGGGGAGTGTAGACATTTTATGGGAAAAAATATGTTGAATTATGCAAATTATCAATCAACCCTAAAAACTTAAGTTGATAGGTTGGAGTAAATTTAATTATACCAACTAACATTCCCCTTCACTTGTGGACTTAAGCATGTTGAAATTATGTAAATTACCAATCAACATGATATCAGAGTAGGAGGTCTTGAGTTTGAAGCCTTGCTAAGTTGTTTCCTCTCCATTTAAAATTGAATTTCACTTGTAGGGCATTTATCAAATTTCTAAGCCCACGAGTGAGGGAGAGAGTTAGTTGATATAATTAAATTTACATCATCCTATCGGCTTAAGCTTTTGGGTTGATTGGTGGTTTAACATAATTCAACAAAATACTTATTTATTCTTCCTCTTGGAGCTCTTTATGTATGCTATTTTTACCATTAATATTTTTCATGAAGTGCTTAAAGAGGAGTTTACTCCATGGTAGCCTCTTACCTAGAACCTATACTATACCGATTCAATCATAACCTTACAACTTGTTAAGGTACAAGATGAGGAATTGTACTCTGTTTTCTTACAGTACCGTATTCTTGAATTGTTAATCCCATGAACTCTCTCTTGTTAGAAAAACGCATCCTTGATGTTGCACTAGCTGTTGCATGGAAGAAGTTTATATATAGTTTCCTGTTATGGGCTATAGCACATCTTGGATGGGATTAGTCATAAGTAGTTAAATTAATAACTAAATGATGTTGGCCCAATTCCCAATATCGAAAAGAAATAACTAAATGAGGTTGGGAATGAACATAACGTCAGTTCTGCTCATGACTTGATTGGCAGGGGATGCTTTGGGCAATTCGTGTTAAGGTCACTTTGTAGAAACGTGTTGATTGTATGAAGAACAAAAATAAGGGCTCTTATGGAAGATGTTTAACTCTAATATTTGATATGGATGCCTACTATTTGGTCAATATCTAAAACATCTATTTTGTGATTTCAGATTGAGGAGAAGGAAGAGTCTGTCTGGACATCTGCTTTGAGTTGTTTACTCTATTTTGTTTGTGATAGAGGCAGACTCAGGAGAAGTCGACTAAAGGGTCTTGACATAAGGGTGAGATGTTTGTTAACTTCTTCAAACATGTTGGTTGATTTAAATATAATTAAATTTACTCAACCCATCAACTTAAATTATCGGGTTGATTGGTGGATTAACATGATTGAATATGGTATCAGAACAAAAGGTCTTGAATTCGAGTCTGTGTCAAGTTGTGTCCTCCCCGTTTAAAATTGAGCTTAAGCTTTTGGGTTAATGTTGTTTAACATAATTCAACATGGTATCAAAGTAAGAGGTCCTAAGGTCGAGACCCTGCGAAGTCGTTTTTCTTGCCAATTAAAATTAAATTCCACTTGTAGGGCATGCTTTTTTGAGTTGATTTGTGGGTTAACATAATTCTACATAGAATCAGAGCAGGAGGTCCTAAGTTCGAGTCCTTGTCAAGTTGTTTTTCCTCCTCAATTTAAAATTGAATACCACTTGTGGGGCATTTCTCAAATTTCTAAGTCTATTTGAATTATGTTAAACAACCAACCAATCAACCAACCAACACTCTCCTTCACTTGCGGGCTTAGAAATTTGAGAAATGTCCTACAAGTGGAATTCAAGTTTAAATTAGGGAGGAAAACAACTTGGCATGAATTCGAACTCAAAACCTCATGCTCTGATACCATGTTGAATTATGTTGAATCACCAATCAACCTAATAGCTTAGTAGGTTGAATTATCAAACCCAAAAGCTTAAGCTATTGGGTTGATAACATGGAACAAAGCATGAGGTTCTGAGTTCGAATTTCTGCCAAGTCATTTCCTCTCCGTTTAAATTCAAATCCACTGGTAAGACATTTCTCAACTTTTTTAGCCCACAAGTGAGAGGAGTGTTGGTTGATATAATTAAAAATTTTCCAATCCATGGGCTAAACAAAGAACCATATGTCAAAAACCTAATTAGGCTTCTATGAACTTCATTCCAAAGACATTTATGTGGCTCATTTCTGTTCTAAACAAAAAGGCTTAGCGGATGTGTGAGCCATGAGTTCTCATGTAAGTCATATCTTTTATGTGGCAAATACATTGGTTGGTACTGTATCATTATCTTGATATCAGTCACACCCATTTGGCCTGTTGGCATAAAGAAACCTACTTTGTAGTAATGCTATTCTTCATCGGGGTTTCTTATACTATTTTTCACTCAGCTGCTTCATCGAAAGTAGGGTCTGATGTTTTATTTTCTGTCTTTCTTTCCTTTCAGGTTATTAAGGCATTCGTAGAAACTAGCAGAATGAATTCTTGGGCTGAAATAGTTCATTGCAAGCTTATTTGCTTGTTAACAAATATGTTTTATCAAGTTCCGGAGGATTCCTTAGAGGGTAATCCAAGCCCCATCTTTCTTGTAGATCAGGTGGATCTGGTTGGAGGAACTAAGTTTATTTTCCTTGAGGTATATACTAATTTGTTTGCAGTTCAATTGCATGGGTTGATGAGACCGGCTCCTTTATAACTTTTTTATATATACTTCAGCCGTAGGTAATGGCAATAAATCTTATCATTATATCCATTTTTGTCCTTGGGAAGCTTATAACTTATAGGGATATTCTCCGTGTTAAAACCTTAAGGGTGTTGTTTGGGGCAAAGAGAATGAGAATGATTATAGGAGGAATGAGAATTAGGGAGAGAATGAGAAAGAGAATGATTATGGAGAGAATGGTTAATTGTGTTTGTGGTTAAGGGAATGATTATGGAAAAAATGATTAATTGTGTTTGTGGTTAAGGGAATTTGATTATGGGGAGAATGGTTTATTGTGTTTGTGGTTAAGAGAATGATTAATTGTGATTGGGATGAAGAGAATGATAATGAGAAAAATAAAATAATGAGTATGATGTGAGTCAAAAATAGTGATAGGGGGAATAAAAAGTTGTTAGGAGAAGAATAGAAAGTAATTAGGAGGAGAATAAAAATGTGATTTTGGAGAAACATGATTATGGGAGAGGAATGATTCTCAGTGGCTCAAACACCGGGAATGATTCCCCTCCCATTCTCTCCTTTATTAATGGTGGCCCAAACACCCCCTAAGTTGCCAGTAACTTTCAAGGGTAGTTACAAGTTTGTGGTATGTTCCGAATGATGATAACTGAAAAGTTTTATCCATATCTAACTTTTCTAATATTTTCCGTGATTTTATGGTGCAGTATTCTCAAGCAAACTCAAGAGAAGAACGGAGAAATCTCTTTCTAGTTCTTTTTGATTATGTTTTGCATCAAATAAATGAATCTTGTACCACAATAGGGGTAATGGAGTATGGTGATGATGAGATACAACCCCTTGCTGCCCTGTTCAGTCTCGCCAATGCGCCTGAGGCATTTTACATTTCAGTTAAGCTTGGTGTGGAAGGTGTCGGAGAGATCTTGAAAGCGTCTATCTCTTCTGCATTGTGTCGATATCCTAATAGTGAACGACTAAATATGGTATGTACTCATCTAAATTTGTTAATGTAGGATGCTAACTTGCTTGGTTGAAAGCAGTTTCTAATGTAGCAGAGTTAATTTTTCTGGAATAGTGGTGGAAGACTGACGTATATCCTTTCGGGTTTCTAGGCCCTTCAAATATCTCTTTCTACCCAGACATCTTTTGAATAATTTTACTAAACGAACATATTATATTGAGTAATTATTCTAATCTTTTGAATCCCCCTACTTCCAATTGTTGTTGAAATTAAACCTTAACCCATTATCTTAAACTTTTAGGTTGGTTGAAATTTTACCATGTTATTATTAGCGGTATATTTTGTGTTCAAACCCATGAAATGTCTTTTTTTCTAAATTAATATTGATTTTCACTTGTTGGACATTTTTCAACAAGGAGGGTTGAAGTGTATATAAATAAATTGATAGGATCCCTTTAGGATGTTAGTTAGTTACTTGTTAGGTAGTTAATTAGGGGTTAGTTAGTTAGTCCTCTAAGGGCTATATATTGTACCCTTTTCCCTAAATCAAGGGCAAGCACTTTGATATTGGCTCTTAATGAGATGGAACCTTTGATAGATCCTATCATAAATTTACCAAAACTCAAGAGTCAAGAGTTTAAGCTTGTGGCTTGATTAGAAATTTAACAATTTGATATATTGAGGTGTAAGAGTCTACATCCCAATAATATGGATGGATATGGATGAGCATTCATAGTGGGATTGGGATTGTGGGTGGCACAGTTTAGAAAATTTTCTATCCTTTTCTTAAGTTATCTGTCTACAATTTTGGTGGGTGGGGGAGGTAGAATCCAAAATCCACAGATAACATTTATTAATCTCATTTAGTTGTAAGTTTGTAACCATTTTAAAAGAAAGGGATCCCTTATATGCAAAGTGGACAATTAAACTAGATTCAGCCTGCTCAAGTGTAATTTGTTATTATGTGAGGCATCCTATTGTAATTTTGTACTCTAGGAGGAGTAAAATAGGAAAAGGACGAAGTGTTAGTTAGACATGCGCATTCCTTTTATGTATTAGATAGGGGACAAAGGGAATGCATCAATTATTAACTAACGGATGTTATGTGAGGTGATCTTCACCCTTTTACACTTTCATACCATTGTTTTTGTGTTAAAAAAATGATAATGTCAATCTCTCAGTTACTCTATCTTATTAGTTTCAACTAGAAGCCTTCTTCTAAGTAATTTGTCTTTAAGAAGCACCAACAACACTTAGTTTATGTGTCTATATTGGACGCCCAATAAATAGTAGTTACATAATCAATATAGTTCTAACAATTGTTAGTTCTAACAATGTTAGACATGTATCAAATACTTGTTGAGTATACTAAATAGACTCAATAATAATATAATGTAGGTTGAATAGTGGTCTTTTTTTTGTGAGTTACAACAGTTGGAAGTGGTGGATTTGAACCCATGACCTCTTGGTTATTGGATGTACACTTTATACTGATGTTGCTAAGTTACTGCTCTTGTTGGCTGATTATTGGTCAATTAAGGACATTGAAAGTCATTAAGTGCTTAAAGGAAATTAGTTCAATCCATGATAGTTACCTACCTCGAAATTATTTTCTTAGACAACCAAATGTTGTAGGGTCAAATGGTTGTCTCGTAAAACTAGAGGAGGTATGCATAAGTTGCCCGAGACACTCACATCACAAGTTTAAAAAAAAGATAAATTTTTGTTGGATTATGTAAAACTACCAATCAACTCAAAAGCTTAATCTTAGGTTGTGGTAAATTTAATTATATCAACCAACACTCTCCCTCACTTGTAGACTTCGAAATTTTATAAATGTCCTATAAGTGGAATTAATTTTAAAAGAGGAGGAAATGACATGGCCTGAACTCAAGACCTTCTGCTCTGATACTATGTTGAATCATGTAAATCTACCAATCAACCCAAAAACTTAAGCTGATAGGTTGGGATAAATTTAATTATGTCAACTAACATTTCTCCTCACCTGTGGACTAAAATGAATTCTACTTGTACGACATTTCTAAAATTTCTAAGTTAACATAATAAAATTTACTCTAACCTATCAGCTTAAGCATTTATGTTGATTGGTAATTTACATAATTCAACAAATTTGAAAGCAAAATACATCAAACTCATTTTTTAAATGCATATATACATAAGCTTATCGTCTTAATTTCCTTGCAAAAATGATATATATTTTGAAAACGGTTTATTTTAGTAAACATGCCTTTGTCGTGTTCGCTCGAGATTAAAAAGAAAAAAATAACGTGTAACTGTGTACATGTCGTATGTATTTATCCGTGCTTCTGTACAAATAATTGGTTTGTAAGACTTTGAGATCAAATGTATTTTTTCAGAATTTTATTGATCTTAAACTTGATAATGGTTTTAACTTTTGATTATCATCTCGTGCAGCTCCTGGAGAACATAATGGAGAAATTTAATACAATAATCAAATCATTTACGCATTTGGACAATGAGTTCTCTCATATGATACAGATAACCAAATCTCTCAAACTTTTTGAAAGCATTCAAGGTTCTTTATTAAGAAATGGTGTAAGCATGAAGTCCAAACTATCATGGGCCACTCTGCATTCTCTGCTTCATTCAGAGAGAACTGCTTATCGTCAAAATGGTTATGTCTGGCTGGGTGATCTTCTTTTTGATGAAATAACTGGTGAAAAGAACGAAAGTATGTGGATAAATGTGAAGAGATTACAGCAGAGAATTGCATTTGCTGGTGTAAATGATTATTCAACAACTTCAGATGTACCCATTTCCATCTGGCTTATGTGTGGACTTTTGAAGTCAAAACACAACTTTATTAGATGGGGATTTCTATTTGTTGTAGAAAAACTTCTTATGCGATGCAAATTTTTGTTGAATGAGAATGAATTGCGAAATTCTGGCAGCAATGATCTTGGCCAGGCATCCAAAGATAGCCGTCTGGAGAAAGCTAATGCAGTGATAGACATAATGTGCAGTGCTCTTTTCTTGGTCTTCCAGATTAATGAGACTGATCGCACGAATATTTTAAAGGTACTGCTTTAATGATATGAACATATTATCAGCATATGGTCTTTCTCTACGCATTGAAGTTGTGGAATTGAAAAACTGAAAAACATTAGAGAAAGACATCCATGGAAAGTCAGGCATATATTGTGTTAGGCTTCTTTATATACATGACTTATTGGAAGATCTATGTAGCTTTGGATTCGAAAAATATTTTTAAGGAAATTTTGAACCCACATGTTTATTCAACATTCTTTGTAGTCTCGTGAATGATCTTATTTCGGGTTTTGGTATTACTTTAATGTAATATGCTTTCGGAATCCTTCATTTGGATATGTTCTTATATAATATATATATATATATATATATATATATATATATATTATCTGCATCATTTTTTATCATGTTGGAGCATTAGAAAATTATAAAGAAGTGGTACTTCTACTGTACCATCTGATGTCTTCTTGATTTTGATATTGCTTGTTGTTTGACGTTTATATAGCATTTCATGTTTATGGTGCTCATGGAATCCAAATATATTTGGTTTAATGCACTATTTTATGAGCTGCTAAGTGATGGAATCTCTTTCCTCTCCACCCTTGTTGTTATCTGGTATTTACTTAGTTGCTATTCCTGAACAGATGTGTGACATACTCTTTTCTCAATTATGCTTGAGAGTACCACAAGCTTCCGACTTACCGATTGGAGACGATATTCCTCATGGCAGAGTTATGGATTACTCAGGTGAAAGTAAAATGATTGGGATTACTGAAACTAAAGCTACTCTGGATGGTAATTTCCTTGGGGAGCTAAAGGAGGAGAAAAACAGATATAGTAAAACGTGTGATAATCCTCTTGATCATGAAACGGCCTCCATGGCTGCATTACTGCTTCAAGGACAGACTATTGTCCCGATGCAGTTGATTTCACATGTTCCTGCTGCTCTGTTCTACTGGCCATTGATACAACTTGCTGGAGCAGCAACCGACAACATTGCTTTGGGTGTTGCTGTTGGAAGCCAAGCAAGAGGGACCCACCCTGGTGCTGCCTCTGACATACGAGCTGCGCTGCTCTTACTCCTGATTGCTAAGTGCAGTTCTGATTCGTCTGCTTTTCAAGAAGTGGACGGGGAACAATTTTTCAGGTGATTCTTCATAGTTCTCTCTCGTTCTCCTTTTTCTCTCTGAGTCTGCCTTATATGGGGCGACATGTTATAGTGTTTGTTTGGATTTTACAGAGAGCTTCTAGATGATACAGATTCAAGGGTCGCTTATTACTCTTCAGCGTTTCTTTTGAAGGCAAGGAAATTCCTTTCCACCTCGAAATATATTTGTATGAATTTTCATATTTATTTTTCCTTTTGTTAATGAATGAAAATTTTTGGTTTTCAGCGCATGATGACAGAGAAACCTGAAAAATACCAATACATGCTTCAGAATCTCGTAATTAAAGCTCAACAGGTGATGTTATCATATTTGTTGTCTTATACGGATTCTGATTTGATTAATGTATATGCTGAACACCATTTTTCTATTTTTATTAGGCAACCACATCATGTTTGCTACAGTTACTGAGCATAAACATAAACAAAGTTTAGTTTGATTTATCAAATCAGCGAGGCAAAAAATAGAAAGTTGGGGTTTGACACTAGATACGCTCTTTAGTCTACCTTTTTTAATGGGGAAGAAATTCATAATGAATAAAGTGTTTTTGGAAATTTTAGGGTTCAAATATATAATATTTTAAATTATTTCTCGTTTGCACTGGAAATTACTTGTGGAAATTGAAGCAGATACTTTGATTTGGCTGCTGGCTTATTGTCTCGTTCCACTGTTGTGAAACGCCCCTTCTAGTCTCTCAGAATACTGCTAGAATTACTGCAAACAAGATTTCCTCTTAATTTGATAATTGCGCTCAAATTGCTAACATGTTTGCTTGCGTTCTTCTCTCACCATGCAGAGCAATAATGAGAAGCTGTTGGAAAATCCGTACCTTCAGATGCGTGGTATACTTAAGCTGGCAAATGATATAGGCGTTGAGTTGTGATTTTCTTTGAAATTTTCTGGAAGCATTCTGCTGTTAACAAGGATACCATCACATCGGCGGTGTGCATGGAAAAAGTTTTGATACACGTGGTGTTCGATTTTGCTTGCTTTATTTTCCATCTTTGGAGCATAGGAAGAAATGTGCCTGACTAAGTGTACATGACAGAGCTCGTCTACTCATATGGAAACTTAATTTAGTTCAACTTAGGAGAATGACATCCAATGAGAAAGGCGATTGAGTGTCAAAATGGGATGATCTTGTTTATTCGTAGGTTTTTCTTGCCACTGTACAGTTGGTTCTTGAATTCAGCCATCAACTCTGGTTTTTCTTTGCTAAGCACGCACAAAGATGGTGAGCTAATTTGATGACTTGGCCTTAAGATTAGCTATTTTAGAGATCCCCCGCTATGCCAAATAACTTTTCTTTTCACCCATACGTCAAGAAGAAGGCAATCAAGGCATTCCGGGAAAACCGTTTAGATTACTCCATCGATTGTTTTGTCTGCCTCATTCTGCCACAAATCATTGGAATTGAAAGATTTATTTATATTTTCATCAGGTACTACCTACTATCTTTCTTTTCCCGAACGAATACTGTTTTCTTCTTGTGTATCAACTTGGAGTATACTATATGGCATACACCTCTAGCACTTTGAGGCGTAATTCTCATTTTTTATGACTATTTATCACCATTTTCCCACCTATAAGCCACCCGATGGTGAGGTTGTCATGTTTTATTCTGGTATCATTTGCATTAATTTTTTAATCTCGAGGTTTAGGCCAGGTGCCACATATGGTCTGGTGAATCGCCTGACCGTCAGTAGCACCCCAAGGGGACGTTTGGATTGATTTATTTTGAATATTTAGAAGTAATGATGGCAGTCAAAAGCTTGTTTGAATGTAGTTTTTAAGAGTGTTTAAAATTAGTATTTAGAATGAGGATTTATTTTAAGTATTTAGAAGTAATGATTACGATCAAAAGCTCGTTTAGATGTTTTTTTTTGGAGTATTTAGTAAATTCTAATTTGAAATATTTTTTCAAAATCTCGTACCAAACAGCCCCCTAATAGTTAGTTTCAATATCCTTTAACTTTAGAATGACACCTCGAGATGCAAATGATACCAGAATAAAAGGTGATCACCTCACGATCGGGCAGCTTATTGGTCGGAAAAGGGTGGTAAATAGTCATGGAAAAGTGAGAATTATGCCTCCCGAGACTGGAGGTGTATTTCTTACTTGTATGCATCGGTTGAATTTGACACTTCTTTTTCATGAGTTTTTGCATTGATACGTTTTTCCTTTCGGTGGAAACAGCTGTATGTTGTGTATAATGTTTTCGGACAACTTGCAAGTGAAACTTGAGAAGATTCATCTCATTTGTGTACAGAACCACATTACCTCCAACAAGCCTTCTTCTGTTTTTGTCATCACTGAAGGCAATCCTTTAACCATGTTCTTATCTTTTCTTTTTTTTTCCTTGAATCTTCTTTGTTTTGTTCAAGTCTGTAAAGTCAGCTTTAACTGATGGAGAAAATATCATCAAAATGTATCTTCCACATGGCTCACAAGTCTCATTTTTCAGCGCGGTTGCAGGTGTCCGATATTTATAGGACATTTAACTGCCTGCTTGCCTGGTATGGTTATTTTTGGAAGCTATCCTTGTGATTCTTGTTTTAAAATTGATATTTTTGTGCTCAATTTTTTTACAGCCACTGCACTTTATAATTCAAAATGTCTATTTTGTTTTGTTGTATATGTTGATATCTGAAACTGTGGTGTGTTGCTGCTGAAAAATGTTGGCATGTACTTGCAGTTACTGATCTTTTGTTTAGGTAGAGAAATGAATGCTTTTTTTTGTTCTTGGTAAGAATTGTACTGCTTTAAGGTGTGTTTGGGGAAGGGGAATGATAATGGTTATGGGAAGAATGTGAATTAGGAGGAGAATGAGAACGAGATTAGTTATGGAGAAAATGATCATTTGTGTTTGGGGTGAAGGAAATGATTATGAGCAGAATGATTAATTATGTTAGGGGTGAAATGAATGATAATTGATAAAATAAAATAATAGATACAATATGAGTGAAATATAGTTATGAAATGAATAAAAAGTTATGCGAAGAATAAAAAGTTATGAGAAGAATAGAAAGTAGTTAAAAGGAGAATAAATGGATGATTATGAGAGGAATGATTCTTGATGGCCGAAACATCAATAATCATCCCCTTCTCATTTATTAATGGTAGCACAAACCCACCCTTTTAATAATTTTGGCTCGGTTGTGTTTCTTTTCAACAACATATATGATGAAATTGAGGGACTCAAAACTTCTGCTTTTATAGTTGAAGATATATATATTTTAAATAACTGAACATCTTAAGTTGACATCTGTAGTATTTATTTATAAGGAAATAGAATAATTAGATGAACATTTTGTTTGAAATAATTTGTTTTGGCAATTGATTGCATAATTTTGAGGAAGTCTCTCTTTTTTTCTTTTTTTTTTTTTTTCCTTTGACAGAGTCTTCTGTTCTGCCTAAAGAGTAGTCTCTCTTTTTCTCTCCAACTTATCTATGAAAAAGTCTTTTTTAACACCTCTATCAAAAAGTCTCTCTCCTTATTAAAAAAAAGTCTTTTCCTTGACATTCTTCTTTTTAAGAATATGTTTGGGGGTGGTATGGGATGGAAAGGGAAAAGAAGTTTTCATTCTTTGGCATTTTGAATTTTTATCTCGTCAATTGCTAATTTATTTTTACTTTTGTTTTTTTATTCTTCATTTTTTCTTCTTTTATCTCTTTATTTTCATTCCCTTCTCTCGCGTAGGTTAGAGAACACTTTTTGAAGTGTTGGATATAACACCTTAAAAACAATGTTAAGAGAGCAATTTTCGTTTGGGGTGATTGGATTTGGAGGGGAGGAAGAGGAGAAAATTTTGAGGAATGTAACTTTTTTTTTTTTTTAATACATCACAACTCACCTTCTCGTTACCTATTCTTCAATATATCCTCAAATCTCAAAATAAAACTTTATTCAAGTTTTATTTAAAATAAACATTTTTTTCTTCTAAATACAAATCTTAAAAAAAGTTTTTGCAACTTCTACTAGAACACTAATTTTCAAATAAGTACTTCATAGCTTCAAATCACACAATTTCTTCTTCTTCCTCTACTTTCTCTCCTCTTATCAACTCCAAAATCTAATGATTCCTTGATCTTTTGTGGAGGAAGAAGTAGATTGATCTATAATAAAGAAACTTGCAATTGGCTTTCATCAATCAAATTTTTGACCAGGTACTGAATTCTTGACCAACTAATTGTATAAGTATAACCCTATACATCACTATATTTAAACATGATTGGTACAACCAATCCAAAAATTGAAATATTAATGAAGGGTAGGAAATATATAAGCTTAGAAATAAACATTTTTTTAATACAATTACTATTTGGTGCTTGAAGATGTGTTTGGATGAATAATTGTATAAGTAGTTATTTTGATTGATTAAAAAGAGATTATTTTTTAGTGATTTTGTAAAGATGTAGAATTAGCTCGTTTGGATGTTTGTTTGAAGAGATTATAAAAACTCATTTATAATATTTTCATAAGACCTTCAAATAAATAATCTAACATAATGTTTAGATTTAGTTTTTAAGAATATTTAAAATATGAATTTATTTTGAGTATTTAGAAGTAATGACTGCAATAAAAAATTTGTTTGAATGTAGTTTTTAAGAATATTTAGAATTAATAATTAGAATGTTTACTTTAAATATTTAGAAGTAATGATTTGTAATAATTGCAGTCAATAGCCTCTCTTGACATAGTTTTTAAGAATTTATAATGAAAATTTATTTTGAGTGTTTAGAAGTAATGATTACAGTTATAAGTTTGTTTGGACGTAGATTAAGAGTGTTTTAAATCAATATGTAAAATGAAGATTTATTTTAAGTATTTAGAAGTAATGATTGTAATCAAAAACTCGTTTATATATAATTTTTTATGAGTATTTAGTAAATGTTAATTTGAAATACTCTTTCAAAATCTCATATCAAACAACCATGAGTGATTTAAACTTACTATCTCTAATCGAATATATGTCAATAATTATTGAGTCAAGTTTGTTTTGAATAAAATAAATAATAAGAAAGAATTTTTAGTAATATAGGTCAAAATATAACAAATTAGAATATTATCATTGTTTTTCAACTTTATATCATCCAATTCATTTTGATGCCAAATGCAAAGAAATCATGTCTTACTTTCTGTGTTGTAGGCTCTAAAATTTTACGTACACAAAATTAGTTTAGTCTTTGATACTTCCCTCAACACTAAAAACTATAGTTCTTCACTAAAAGATTGGAGGTTCAAATTTTCTTAATTTAATTGTTCCGAACTAAAAAAAAATTTGAAAATGGCCTGCTACTAATATAGCTTTTAAGTATCTATAACTCGTTATCTCAAAAAAAAAAAAAAAAAATAATTAAACACAAACTTTTAAGAAAATTGTTTTTGAACCTTAAAAAATCAATTCATCACATGGGCGAATCTATGAAGGGGTTAAGGGAATCATAGTTCTCCAAAAAAATTTGAAAATAAATAAATAAATAAATAAATAAACATATATATATATATATGTAGCTAATCATTAAAATAAAAACATAATAAATTGCTAGCTTAGTGAGTTTTGGCCCTCCCAATCATTGTGTTTCTGAAGTTCAAATCCTACGGAGTGTTTCGAATGTTTATTTTCCTTTTCTCTTGAATTTAATTCATTATTACTACCTATCTAATAATTAATTTTATTATAATTTATTAAAAATAAAATTGGAAAAATTGTTACCGTAACAACTTTTTATTCACCTACTTTAATTATAACATTTTTTAAAAAAATAATTCATAACAGATTTTTATTCGTTTTTCAAAAATTCCAATTTTACTCTTCTTTTTAACAAATTGACGAAAGATTGAATCTATCAACAATTGATTGAATAGTAATTGAATTTATTAATTGAACTATTGATTGAAGATCATCAACTGAACTACTGATGGAAGATTATCATGAAAGTAAATTATGAAGAAAAGCTATTGATTCAGTTGATTGAATCTATCAATTGAGCTATTTGATGTGTGTATATTTTTGTCATTTTACATAAACAATAGATTTTTCTGCTAAACAAAAAATATTTTCATAATTTGTTATACACCCTCTTTTTTTTTTCTTTTTTTTTTTTTGTCACATGTGATAATAATAATAATAATTTGGCGTTGGAGGGAGATGTTACAGAACAAAAATTAAAAAGTTTATTATGGGTAAATTCATTTATCTTCGGAGAAGGTAGTGCTTATATTTTGTTTGTTTCTACTTGTCACTTGATTAAAAAAAATAAAATAAAAAAGGCAACTATCGAGTGTAGCCAAGTGTAGGATAAGAAACACTGAGCCCATTTCGTAGAGGCAAAAGCGGTATTGTATACATACGTCTTGGCTCAGTCTATCGGTCCCAATCGGCCAATCTCCGCGCGAAATTCATTGCATCTGTTTTCATTTGATGTTGCCGACGACTTGCTAAGCTTCGTCAAGGTAATCTCGTTCTCTCTGTGTTTGATCTTTTGACGGAGTTATCGATTTGATTTCAAAGTGGAAGTCAATTTTTGTGTTCGTCCCTGTCGCCGGGTCTGAGTAGGGAATCAAATTTCGTTGGAAGATACTGGAAATCAATGGCTGCACCTCCGGCAAGGGCTCGTGCTGATTACGATTACCTCATTAAGCTTTTGCTTATTGGCGATAGCGGTATGTTCCCAACCCCTGGGTTTTTTGTTGTTTGAGTTTTATAATTTTTTATTTTTTTTATGATTGGATGTCGAGAAATTAATAGAAATGGAAATGGAGATGGGAGGTGCTGTTTGAGATCTGATGATTGGGCTGAGTGTAGTGTGGTGTGGGATTTTTCGACGTCGATTTGATTTTGTGGTGTCTTGTTTTTGTGGGAGTAAATGGATTGCATGTCTTCGATTTGTGTTTGAAACTTTTTGTTTTGATTGTGGTCGATTCGTGTTGATCTCCTCATTTATTTTATAATCCATTTTGGGCTCAAGTTTGCCATTCTCGATTCTCGACGTGTTATGTTTTAATTCTACATTTCATCTTCTGGTGGAATGCCCCGAGTTTCTGTATGGTAAAAGAGGCCGTGATCTTTTCTGTTCGCTCTGTTTATTTTTGTTTATTAGGAGGTTGGGTGTTGGGAATCTCTTTGAGAACATTAGTTTAATTATTGAGTTTTATTCTTAAATGGCTGTTGGAATCGAGGTGAAGTTTCAAGTTAATGACTAATTGTTTTTGTTTGTGGCTATGCATATGCTTAGTATGATGTGTTGTCGATGTTACGTTTGATCTTTCCGCTTCTTGCTGATTTGAGTGCTTTAATTGTGCCAACAAGAATAGTAGTTCAACGCACACCCATTGACCATGGAGTCATTGGTTTGAATCTCCCGCCTTCGATTATTGTTTTGGGTCAACCTCGCTAGGATTCAGTTTGCTTAAACGTCTTCTTATGGGCATCCTCTTCAAAAGCTTTTGACAGATTTTCTATGCAACAGATTAGCTTGAATTAGGAGGCCTTTCTATAGATTTTGGCATTTGTTTCCTGGTTTTGTTAGCTTTATGATCATTTCTTGTATTTTTCTAATTTTGTTTTCTTTGTTGCTGTTTTTCTTTTATATTCTTTGTAATCTTGTACTATTCTCTTCATTTTCTTAATGAAATGATTGGTTTCCTGTTCAAAAAAATGTGTTGCAAACTCAAAAAAAGGGCTTTAATTGCTAGGGCTAGTGGCTTCTAGCAAAATCTGGTTTATCTTTCATTAAGAATAGTAAGTTTAATTATCTGAATCTCATGTCTTGTTCAAAAAAATTATGTGGATCCTATGGAAATTGTGTGATAGATTGTAAACCTATCCATGTTGCATTCCAATGGCCCTTAACGCAAGCATTTTTCATTTTGATTGTTTTGCAGGTGTGGGAAAGAGTTGTCTGCTTCTGCGTTTTTCTGATGGTTCTTTCACAACCAGTTTTATCACCACAATTGGGTTTGTAGCCTGTTTACTCTTTAAGCTCGCATGTTGAAATGTTTTAGTGTTGTATTAATTCAAAAAACATTCAAAAGGTTTAGTAATGGCCGTAGACAAGTTGGACAGCCGGACAATTAACTGAAATGAGGGATGTGAGATTTTGAATGATTATCAGTGTATTAGCTGTTTGACATTTTCATGAATTATATTAGTAGATCTGCACAGGAAACTCTACATGTTTTCTAAGTACACATGGTTTGGAAGCATCTCTTTGATATCAGGTAATATGCTTCTCATGGCAGTATTGATTTTAAGATAAGAACCATTGAGCTCGATGGGAAGAGAATCAAATTGCAAATCTGGGATACAGCTGGTCAAGAGCGGTTCCGGACTATCACAACAGGTATGTATTGGATATTTGATCATAATCTAGAGGTTGTACTGAGACAGATAGCTCCCTCTATGAAAGATTGACATCTAACTGTATGATCAAATTTCTTTTTGTATTATTTGAATGTAGAGAGGAGTTCACAATACTGTTTACCTTCTTCAATTTAGTTGGAGTGTTCCTCCAAAACTTTCTGTGACTATTCAATCTTATCTATTTTAGCCCATTGAAAAATGTTTCGGAATCAAGTTGAAGGTAAAAGGTAGAAATTTCAAGAAACATTCATTTAGATATATTAGATTATTTTAGTGTTCATTTTGACATCAAAATTTCAACTCTTTCAATTTAGTATCAAGGTCCAATTTAAGAACAAGTGCTTCAAATTTTTGTCATGAGGCATGACGTATGTAGAGAGAAGTGGCAGTGAATAACTCTCTTCTCCAACTCCCTAATATCAATTTTTATTCCAATGGTAGTGAAGTGTTGTATCTCTAATTTTGATGATTATAGTTTGAACTTCGGTGTAATTTTGTTTCATCTTGTAGCTTACTATCGAGGAGCCATGGGAATTTTACTAGTTTATGATGTCACTGACGAGTCATCTTTCAACAGTGAGTTATTTTGTTGCATATTTAAATTGATTTGAAATTGTTCCGCTCGTCTTTTCTATATAGCAAATATCAAATATTTGACTGTGACGGGCTCATGGTTCATTTGGTCTACCCGTTTCATTCAAGATTTTTCTAACTTGTAAAATTAGTTTATATAAACATTAGTTTTCATCGAGTTGGGTAAGTTCTACTCTTAGGGGGTGTTTGGATGAATAATTGTGGAGTGATTAGAAATGAGGAGTTATTTTGAGTGATTTTAAAGAAGAATATGTAGTAATAGTTTGTTTGTTTGAGGTATTTATAGAAAAATAGTTCTATAAAAGAGCTAAACAAACAGCCCGAGCTAAGAGCTTTTGTTAGGGGAAAATGGGTCGATCTTTTTTGGTCCTGATGTATAATTAACCTATAGATTAAGAGCTAAAATGACCAATCTCCAACTGAATCAGAATTGGACTGAACCAACCACAACCGTCCATCAGAACCGAACCAACCAACTGATCTTCTAATTCTATTTCAGTATCAAACTGAACTGATCATTGTTCAATTTCAAACCAAATATAAGAGTGTAGGCGTAGCTGCATTAGTTATTGTGGAGGACTAAAATCATTTTTCTAAATGATTTGCGAAATTTATTAATAAATAAGTCATTTTAAGAAATCTTATTGCTATAAAACAATTTTTATAAAAACACCTTAAAGTTAAAAAAAGATGATACTGAAGTGATTGACTAGGGATCACATTCAAATCACTGGTAATTTGACATGTTTAATGTAAAATATTCTTTAGATGTAATGATCTAACAAACTTGTTAATTTCTTATTCAAAAGTGTAACCAAATATTTGATTATTTGGGGTTTCGATCGGTATCTCAACTTTGGTCTCTAGCACTTGTAAAATTTTCTTATTTCCATCTATTATGAAGTTTATTCTTTTCTTATCCAGACATTAGGAATTGGATTCGCAATATTGAACAGCATGCATCTGATAATGTGAACAAGATACTGGTAGGAAATAAGGCTGATATGGATGAAAGTAAAAGGGTGAGCATATATTATTGCTCAATTGCTCTCAACATGTCTTTTTTCTTATTGCTTAGCATCAAAGAAATACTGGTTGAAGAATTTCCAAAATTCCTCTTTAAAGCTCATACTTGGCTCAAATGCAATGAAATAGGAGTTAGTTTAATCAATATTTTTAAGGTATCGCCTTTTCTCGTCTATGGCCATAGGCCATGCCCAAAGAGGATATTGCGCTTTTAAAGAAGTCGCCTTCCTTGCCTTTTTGCTCCTTGTCAACATTGTTTCATTAGCTAACTTAATATCTATGAAAATAATATAGGTTGAGCTTATGAACAAGCCAAACAACCTTGCAAACGCCTTTATTTGTAGGCATTAGATTTGTTTAATTGTTATTTCTATTTATATATAAATATACGTTTAACTGTTTTTTTTTAGTTATTTGAAGTAAATCATTGTTTTTTTTGTTTGAACTTTAAGTTATCTTTAATTTGTTTATACTTATAATTATTTAATTTTTATTGTATGTCTAATATAAACTAATTTGTATGGTTTAGTGTTTTTTAATTTGTAATTTTAAGTATTATTTGGTAAGGATTTAAAATTTTATAGGATTAACAATATGTTTTCTATATCAATTTATGTTTTAAATATAGTATTTAGTTATGTAAATTGCGACTCAATTCGCTCAGGCCTCACCTTTGTCGCCTCTCGGCAAGAGGCAACCAAAGAGAGTATCACCTTGAGTTGCGCTTATCAATCCGAAAACACTGAGTTTAATATTTCAAGTTGATGTTATCCTTTGTTTACTTTGTGTCTTTTTTATTTCTTCACAGGCTGTGCCTACTTCTAAAGGTCAAGCCCTTGCTGATGAGTATGGAATCAAATTCTTCGAAACCGTAAGTAAAAGAAGCACTGCAAGGTTACATAAAGTTATAATCTTTATAGCATTTATCTATTTGTGCTTAGTTCTTGCATTTAACATATTCCGCAGAGTGCAAAGACAAACATGAACGTGGAGGAGGTTTTCTTTTCAATTGGCAGGGATATTAAGCAAAGGCTTGCAGACACTGATTCAAAGGCAGAGGTATTTACTCCATCGTTTTCAATCCCGGATTGCTTAGACTTTTCTTTAGCCTTGTATGCAAGTAAAACCTTAATGTGAATGAGATCTGTTTGCAATCCAGCCTCAAACAATCAAAATAAACAAGCCAGACACGGCAGCAGGAGATGGTCAAGCCGCTCAAAAGTCTGCTTGCTGTGGCTCGTAAGTTGGTAGCGGAAGATCAAACCAATCGTAAGAGCGTAAATGCTCTATATCATGGTGGTAGCTTCTGGGAACAAGATCCAAGTCTGGTAAGATTGTGCTAGGATTGTTCATCTATCCCGGTCGTCATCGTCAATTGTGTGTTGAATGTTTCTTTTTGTTTCTCTAATTTGGCAAAAGACAGTGGTTTTCCCTTTTTCTTCTTATTTTTATATATTGGAGGTTGGGATTTAGGACTCCTCAATTATTTTACATGGGTTGGTGTAGATAGATAAATCAGGAATATTGAAGCATTTTCTTCCTTCAAGAGCAACAAAGAATGATGATCTCTCTACTGTATTGGTTGCTTTGTTATACTGGGATATTATAAGACCCGACTAATTGGAATTTTTTTGAATGTTGTTTAACTCTTGCCAGGCAGTTGAAGCCCTGCATTTTTTTTTCTTTTTTGTTTTTAGATTCAACAATTGGGGCCACGGGATTCGAATCTGTGGCCTCATGGTTCTTGAGCGTATATTGATGCCGTTGAACTACTGTTCTTTTGGTTCGAAGTCCTGCAATTAATTTAGTTTGTAATTGCTTTTTCCCCTTGAGTTCAAAGGTCCTTTTACGCCTCAGCTTAAAGTAAAAGTAGAATAAAAAAATTGTGTTTCTCTTCGTTAATATGTTTGCTCGTGCTAATTGTGTCCTCTCGAGAGAGCTGATGATTACATTACGATGCACTTGCTAGTACTAGTATTTGAGAGTTAACTCAAATTGTGGACCAAAGGATTATCCTCGACCTATATCAAGGTATTCAAGGTGATTCTCTTATAGATCTTTTGGTCAAACGCATCTTTTAATTAGTAATTCAAACTATGGTTCTCTTTTTCTTTTCTTTTTTGTTTAGTTTTCAGTTTTTAAAATACGTGAACGTCTTATTATTAATCATTATTATTATTGTCCGAGGCGGTTTTATTATTTACTTAACATGAAATTTATAGTAGAAAACTAAACAATGAATTCTTAAACTTGTGGTAAAATTTTCATCATTTAAAAAAAAAGTATACTCCGTTAACATTATAATTTATATATATAAATACACACACCTACCTACATATTGTATGTCTTAAAAATAAATGTGATGAAGGTCTTGAATCAGACTGAGTCGTGATTAACATTCATATCATAACATCATATCTACACAGTTATGAATGTCCCAAAAACCAAAAAAAAAAAAAAAAAAAAAAAAAAAAAAAAAAATCTAGTCTTATTATTTATTTATAACTTTGTCCTAATAATAAGTTTGTTTTTTTGGCTGTGTGTGTGTATATATATAAGTAAAGCTCTAATTATCAGTCATTGAATGTATATTATATATAAAGTTAATAGTTTGAAGATTTTGTATAATGTCACAATTTTCAGGATCATTTTTAAACCTACTCATTCTAAGCTTGTAGTAACCCAAATATATTGAAAGATCAAGAGAAAAGAACTAGCATGTAAGTTGAAACATCAAAAATGAAATTTAAATCCAATTCTCATGTATGATTGGAGTTTCCTTTTGCTTTCTTCCAATTTTATAAGAACTGAATTCTTAAATATTAAAAAAAGGTGACAAAAAATGTTGCAAGAACTAAATTACAAAGACCAAGTATATTTTTTAGTTCCCTTTAATAATCTTTAAGAAGATATTTTGTCCCCATACCAGAATACGTAGGGGTGTTTGGATGAATAATTGCATAAAAAGTTTTGAGTGATTAAAAATGATGAATTATTTTGATTGGTTTTAAAGGAAAAATTCTAATATAGCTTGTTTAGATGAAATTGTTTTGAGAGTATTTATAAAATCTCATTTATAATAGCTTCATCAATCTGTAAACAAACACTCCAATCTTAGACCACAGATGACAAGGTATGAAACACTCAACGAGGAACACATGGAGATCAAGCTCTCCACAAGAAATTATTCCTTATTTCATTATTCCCAAATTTTTACCAGTTTTCTCAATCTTAATTCAATTCATTAAATTTTAGATAATTTTTTTAATTGCTAAGATAAATATTTATTAGTCTCAATTAGATAGTAAATGATGTAAGAAAAATATATATTGAAACAATTTTTTTTTTTTTAATTTATATATATAAACGCACTAAAAAATAATATAACATAATATATAAGCGGGGTGGAAAAAGGAAAATCGTATTCTTCATTCCTATCCCTATTTAGCTCACGAAAAAATTTTCATCCCCACTCATCCTCCTATTCACTTCTTAAGAGAGGATTCTCTGCCCCAACAAGTGTAGGTCCCTACAGGCCAAAAATTTGAACATCTCTGCGTAGAGGTTGTGTTGGTGGACAGTTGTAATTTCATAAATGTGCAGAAAACATCCAAATCATCCCCATAAACATAGCTGAGTTCAACAACAATGGCTACCCAAGCTAATCATAAAACTGCTCAGATGCACTGGGATTATTGAAAGATTATACGATAGAAATAAAGACTAGGTCCCTAAACTGGGCATTACATGTAAGTTATAGTTGTCGCCCCTCGGATCGAAAATGACCAAGCATTATAGGGTTTTTTTTTTTCCAACAAATAAAATAGTAAGATCAGTCTATGATAATAGATGAAAAAAAAAGTCGGGCATTATCTGAATCTTTATGATCCGGAAACAATTGATACAACAGTTGAGGAATGAGTTGAAAACATACACTGGAATTACTCATTGGCTCACATTCCACCTTCTGGAGATAGTCTTAGTCTTATTATTGCAAAAAAAGATATCTTCATCTCCAAGATGGCGGCTCCCTCCATACGAAAATTGCTGTTACCGATAGAACGCTTCGCATTTTATTTCAATGATATGTTGGTTTGATCATCATGGCTGCTGCAGAAGTTGAGTAAATCTTATGTTATTGACAAAATGACCAAATCAATAGACAAGCAAGTTACTTTAAGAAGACTATTCGGTAGCAATGCCTTGATAAGTATTGAACAGTCATAATCCATTCAATTTTTGGTAAAGAGATTTTGAGCTCTTTATTAGTTGATTACTCCAAAAAATTTTCCCATTTTTAGAATTGATTGATTTTCTTTACTGATATTCTTTCCTCAATATTGATTTTTAAATCAAAATGAACTCCACCTCAGTCCAAGGCGCATCAAGGCGCAAAAAAGCATAGAAAGGCGAGCGCTCGACTAAATATGCTCGCCTCGCCTCTCGCCATAGGCGAGCACCTAGAGTCTCCTCAGCAACACTGGCCATAACTAGTTTTTTTTTTAATTTTATCGGTGAGTGTTCATGCCAGCTTACATGCACCTCAACTATTCTCAAGGGAGACCATCTAATCCTACACCATTTGACTGTTAAGAAAACTCTTAGGGACTATTAGTTTGAGTGTTTTATAGAGTTATTAAAAACAAACCTTTATAATCACTCTTTAAACACCACATAAAAACGAGCTATTACTATAATTTCTTCTTTAAAACCACTCAAAATAACCATTTCAAATCACTCCACATTTATTCATCCAAACACCTGGGTAGGAAATTAATTCATATAAAGAGCATGGATTGAACTCATAACATCTTAAATCCTCGACACAATTAATTTACTTTGCACATTTCCAGTTTGAACATAATTTATTCAGTGTTCTTACACGAAATCAGTGGCACAGTATTTAACATTGGTGAAACTATCAAGTGTTCAAGCAATAATCTGATTTTTATTCTTATTTCCGGTGAAAAAAAAAAGCCTGTAAATTTTATCAACATTAACATTGAATACCAACCTTCAGAGAGCCCCCTTTTCTAGTTGCCTCTGTTCAACTTGTCCAATAAGAATCTTACTCCCTCTCGCAATGTTGCTCTCCTGTCCTCTTGGTAGTTCCATAGCTCCGATATTATATACCTTCCACTGGGATTGTATTCATTTATCTCCTTTAAAGCTTCTGTCACAGCCTTGTACACTTCCTCACCCCACTCATTTTTCAGATCTTGTAGTTTCTCATCTTCATCATTCAATATCTCAATTTCCTGAAACATCATAATGACTAATAGTTAGAATATTAATTCAAAACAGCCTCCAGGTTAGCTCGAGAGAAACTTCATACGAGTGAAGAAATCTAAGATAATAGATTATTTCCTTCTACTTAGGTATTGAATCATCCCAGCAGAGCCAAAAAAATAAAACACAAACTCAAGAATGTTTATGAAGTAAATGCATTGGAATCTAGCATGAGATTAAAAACATATATTACAATGATAAAAGTTAAACATTCTACAATCATGTGGCTTAACATTAATGGAGGGAGGAGGCATTGCAGTAGTACAAGCAAAGTTTCAGAGTATATGTAGAGGTAATAATAACACGCAGAGATTACAGTGAGACTAATACTAAAACCTGCCATAGCACGAGCCAAATGGTGAGCCACCCGGTTATAGCTACTCCTACTCCAACTGAACACGGAATAATGTAAAATGCAAGGAACGGAAAATTGTTGGCAAGTTGCCAGGTGCATTTATACCTCTATTTCTACAACATTAAGAGACATACACAACAGGTTCTTCCACTTCGCTTTTTTTTACTGAGAGATTGGAGATCCTCTAATTAATGAAAATATAAGATAGGAAAATGAAAACTAATAAAAATATCCTTAATTTGTTGGAAAGGAAAATTCAAGATGCGAATGGTCTATTTAGCAGTATTTCATCACATTTTATTTTAAATAAATATGCATCGTAAAGTCTCCAAAAACATGCCAACATTTCTTAGTTGCAAGAAGCTAAGCTGATCGAGTGAGCTAGCAATATAATCACCTTTCCTTCTGCATTATCATTTCCTTCTTCCTTGATTACTTTGAAAGGATGCCAGTCTGGGTCCTTGAGATATTCTGCCCACAATGAGCACAATTCTGAAGCTCTCTCATCTGCTTCATCCTCGTTATATTTTTTCTTTGCTGCTTCATGGAATGGTTTTGTATCTAGTTCACCCATTCTCTTAACACGCAAGTGAGAACGGCCAGGCAAATCTTTAAAAGCCTAGGAAATGAGAGAATTAACTGTTTTAGAAGAACAAAAAAAAAAAAATCATTTTTCAATATAAATTCGTACTAATTTTAGTTGACAAAATATGTCAAATCCAATAGATGCTTTGACAAAATGGATCCATTTGCATACGGTCCTTCATAAATCAAGCCTTTAAATTCATCAAGAAAAACTATGGGTATACTTTTATCTCATAAACATGACTTAAAAAGTACTTTGCAGTGAGAAAAGATTCTTACATTAACTATCTCTTTACGGGCATCTTGAAGCTCGTCATTACTTTTACGCTGCTTTACTATCAATGTTTGGTTAAGGTCATCCAGGGCTTCAAGTTCTCCTTCCTTTTCACTCAAACTTTTTAGTATTGACTCTGCTTTCTGGAGAACTTCCACATCCTCATCATCTTCCATGTGCTTCATAACATTCAATGATCCACGTAGACGCTCAATTTCCAATTCTAATGCTTGTTTGGCATCTAGTTGTTTTTCGAGTTGAATTATTCTATTATGGAGGTCCTCCTTTTGTTTCTGAATCATTATAAATCACAAATAAGCAACTCTCTTCTCTCGAATTTTGATAAGGAAATATTTGGATGATTAATAAAGCACATGTGCCAACAAACCTTCTGATCATCCGCCAGCTTCATAAAATCTTCATCAGCCTTCTGTTGCTCTAATTCAGCCAGTTGAAGAGAGCTATTTCTCACTCCATACTGAAAGGAAGAAAAAAAAAAGTCAAAGTAGTCAAGAAGCTATCTTCATTTCCCAACTCTTGAGGCAATATGTATACTAGAACTCATTGATTTTTTTTTTTTTGGATTCAACAATATTTGGGGTGGAGGATTCGAATTCAATGATCTTCTGGTCACTAAGTCATAGTTGAGAAATGCTCTTGTTCAGCTAGAACTCTGGAAAAGAAAACACTCTTCTCCATCAGGTTTAGGTTTGGATTGTATATAAAAATTAAATTAAAGTTTCATGTTGTTTGCCTGATTCCAACTCATGTGCCAAGTGTCTTTTAAAAGTAGAAGTGTTGAAGAAAGGAGCAAGGAAAAACCCAGAAGAAACATTTCCTCGATTTGCCAAGTTATAGATGCAAGCACGTCTCAAAATGCTAAAGACTAATGTGCGACAAAAATCATACCTTACAACATTGTTCACTCTAGTGTGATTGAAAATCATTCTGAAAACATAATCGTGCAAACAATTAATTAAAAAATGCGACAAGTATTGATTTTTAAAATGCTGTTTTGAAAACTAAAATTCATGTCAAGTAGGATGGTTGTTCATATTCACTCCTAATTTATGTCTGAAAAATTTAATGACTATTTCAAGTTTTCACATCTGCAATTGTCATAACTACCGGAAAAGACAGGTGAAATATGACAATCATTTTTCCCTTAGTCGTCCAACAAATCAGCCAGAAAAGAATGTACCTTCTTATTTTGTAATTTCTGCATCTCTTATTTACTGTGAAACAAAAGAAAAGATGTACCTTCTCAATTTCTTCAGCCAGATACTTGCTCTCAGTTTCATTTTTTGCTTCACGCTTCTCCAGTTCTCTTCCTCTAAACTCGAACTCTTTTTTCTGAGATTCCAGTTGCAACTTAAGCTTTTCATGATCACTGAACATCTTCTTAAGGTGATCTCTGGCACCCAGTTGAATTTTTTTTATCTCTGTACATGTGACAAACGTTAATGATACAATTTGGAATCTCCATGAAAGTGAAAGCAATATGTAATAACATGGAACAGAATCCGTGGTTTTGAAATGCAAGAAAGAAAATTTGAAAGCTATAAATAAGAAACCTTCATTATAAGCATGAAGCAATTTATCTCTCTCCCCCATTAAATTGTTAAGAGTAGTGGCGGTTTCACTGCATCTTTCTTCCATCTCTCTCACATGTTTGTTCTTGAGCTCAATGATACTTGTAAGATTAGACACAAGTCTATCTTGCTTCCTTGCTTCCTCGTCAATAATTTCAGATATGGTCTTAAGGTCTCCAATCTTACGTAAATGTTCTCCAATTGCATTAGTTGAGTTGTAATCATCGGCACGAGCAACCCAAGCATACAGTCCTATTTTCTGAGTACCATTAGTCAACCACTCCTTTTTCCCATGATGATCTGCCTCATAAGCTCTCTCAAAAGAAATAGCATTATGCAAACCAGGCCAGTCTTTATTGAATTCCACGATAGCACACCCTAAAAAGCCCCGGAAGTTCCACAGAGGAGTAACTCTTGTGGGATTATAACCTCTTTCTCTCAACTCATCCCTAAATTTTGATCCACTTCCTCCGACAAATCGCCCGTCATCTGTACGCCTGGTTGGAATGTTTACCACAACTCCTCTCCAAGGCCAAACAAACTTTTCATCACGATCGCAATCCATAACAGGATCATCTTTGCTTACAGGTTTTGATGGACCAACAGCATCAGCTAGATCTTTTTCCAAATACTTCACCAAAGCTAAATGATTAGCTTTCTCTTTGGCACTCCGTTTATTCGAAGAGCTGTTGCCTACCCCAGAAGCATGCTGCAGGAGATCCTTATATAAGAAATCCCTCTTTCTTTTTTTTGAGCAGTAGGGGCAAGTAAATGTCTCATGTGAGAGTTTCACAATGTGATTTCCATTTTTCAGTTCTTCATAGGATTTGCTTTTTCGCTCATCCAATTCAGATTCACTCATATCAGTGTCCACATCAGAATCATCCGAGGAACTTCCCATAAAACTTGATCAAAATTACCTAGAGAAAAAGAAAAACCCTAAAGTTAGATTTAAATTTATATGTAACTTTTTTGTGACAATTGAACAAAACACGCCTTAAAAACTTATCATAAGGTAAAGAAAATTTCTCCAACCCCATGAAAGCCATCCTAAAACCCCAAATCAATTTTAAGAAGATAAACAAATAAATCTAACAAACAGCCGCACAAAATTCCGGTGAAATCTACACTTCTACATGAAAAGAGGAAAAGAAAAAAATAGTGATGACAGCTAAATCCGAACATCAGAACCAGATCAGTCAAAAACAAAGAAGAAGAACGAACTCAAACCCAAATGTCAGCCATCTGAATGTACAAGAATCTAAAATCCTCAGCTCAAAAGCAGAACCCAACGAAATTGAACTCATGCAACAGAATCAAAACCATGCATGAATGAGCAAGGTAAATCTGAATTAACCCACCATAGTTCATACGAAAACAACAACCCAAGAAATCCATAAAAAAAAGGGAAATCGAACATTTGGAAAAGCAATAAAGCGAAACATAGACCACCTGATAAGAATCGCAAAATCCAGAGGCGTCTTAAGCGGAAAAACAAGCAAATGGAGCTTCTAGGAGCTGGAAAAAGGGGGGAATTGAATGAATTCGATTAACTGAGAGCGAATCGAAGACTTGGGACTGAACCACAAGGGAAAATCGACAAAGTCGAAATGGGGCCTAAGAACAAAAGGATGAAGATTGTTACGCGCGCATGTGAGCGCGTTCATGGAGTGAATTATAGGCTCTCGCACTCCAAAAAGCGTCAATTTCCATGGCTGAATCTTGTTGCCTTTGACCAACCATCTCTGCTTATTGACTTCTGAGCCATCTGCGAGCCACTCTTGTGATTTTTAGGCTTGCGCTTAACCATGATTTTCAAATTGCTTTTTACGCCTTGCCCGCAATTTAATAAATTCAATTATTGCTCTTCAATTATTTTATCTAGCTTTCAAAAAAAAAAAAAAAAAGAAAAAAAAATCTACCTTTAAGACATTATATATTACAAATATATACACACATTACATAAAAATAGTTTTTATTTTAAAGTTTACTCCTGAAAATTTGCTTCTATTAGTAATTTATTTGGTTACTGCAAGGAAATATTATATTTATACACATATATTAGATTCAACAATAATTAAAATTCAAAATAATAATCAAAAATGGTAGATTGGTATCGCACTCCTTACATGTCTGGGGTAATTATTCTTTTTTATATATTTTTTATTTATTATGTGAAAAATAATATTATATATACACGCCTCAATATTTACTTGATTAATTAGTTAAAATATTTATCAAACAAAAGTTAGTATTTCAATTGTGTGCTTTTCTTCTTTAAAAAAATCATATATTTAATCAACCTCTAACCAAATGATTACACTCCCGTGAGGTATCATGTCTCAAAGAAAGTTCAAATTCTTACATCGAAGTCTTGGAGAGGAAAATGTTTTACAAGCATATTAACAACTCGGTTGCAAGCCCTTCCTACAAAATGAAAAGGAAATGTCTCTAAACCTATGAATCAACCCACATATATGATTGATGATGGTAATTGATGATTTCATAAACATCTTGAGAGTCACCATATATAAGACCGATGATAGAATAAGCATTTGATTCCAATAAGATACTCATGATTGCATCTACAACACTAGATAATGAAGGAGCTCGTCTCTATTAGGCCAGTGTCACGATCCAACTTCGTTGTCGTTGCAAAGCGATCGTGAGGCACTTGCTCTAACCCGGCGAGCAAGTCAGCCA
>JBBMEG010000003.1:8062421-8075937 GCA_037832605.1 Cyclanthera cordifolia
AGTAACGGGCACTGATTTTATCAAATAAGTGCTCTATAAACCCACAAAATAAGTGCTCCAAATTTTTTATTACAATCTCTCTACCAAAACCACCATACAGACAAACAATTATCTCGAAACCACAACAAAATCACCACACAAACAAACAACCGTATACAAACATTTTTTTAAAACCATGAAACAAACAAATATTTAATTCTGAACACTCCACTAAAACTATCAAACAAACAAGCTATTAAAAAAACAAAAAGTTCTAAACACTCCAAATAATTCCTCATACCTAAACACTCAAAATAAACACTCCATAAAATCTCAAACAAACACCCCCTAAAAAATGATAACCTGATTCTTGAAAATCAATTTCAGGTGAAGTAGAATGATTGTTCGCATGCGGTGACTGGCCCCTATAATATGTCTGAGATCAATGAATGATTATTTCAAGTTTCACATCTGCAATTGTACCTTCTTTTGAAAATTCTACAACTATTATTTCCTGAAATTGGATAAAGAAATAGCGTACCTTTTCAATTTCTTCAGCCAGATACTTGCTCTCATGTTCATTTTGTGCATCACGCTTCTCCAGTTCTCTTCCTCTTAACTCAAACTCTTTTTTCTGAGATTCCAGCTGTGACTTCAGTTTTTCATGTTCACTGAAAATCTTCTTGAGGTGATCCCTGGCACCCAGCTGGATTTTTTTTATCTCTGTAGATGTGACAAATGGTACATGAATTCAATTATATGGCTAGAGTCTCTATGAAATAAAAAGTAGTATGTAATAACATGGAACAGATTCCTGGTTTTAAAAGGCAAAACAGAAATTTTAAAGCTTTATACGAGAAACCTTCGTTATAAGCTTGAAGTAGCTTATCTCTCTCCCCCATTAAACTGTTAAGGATGGCGGCAGTTTCACTACATCTTTCCTCTATTTCTCTCAAATATTTATTCTTGAGCTCGATGATACTTGTAAGATTGGACACAAGTCTATCTTGCTTTCGTGCTTCCTCCTGAATAACTTCAGATACGGTTTTAAGGTCTCCAATCTTATGTAAATGTTCCCCAATTATATTAGTTGAGTTGTAATCGCTAGCACGAGCGACCCAAGCATAAAGTCCTAGTTTCTCAGTTCCATCAGCCAACCATTCCTTTTTCCCATGATGATCTGCCTCATAAGCCCTCTCAAAAGAAATAGCATTATGCAAACCTGGCCAGTCTTTATTAAATTCCACAACAGCACAACCCGAGTGGCCCCGAAAACCCCACAAAGGAGTAACTCTTGTGGGATTAAATCCTCTTTCTTTCAACTCATCCCTAAACTTTGATCCACTTTCTCCCACATATCGCCCATCATCTGTACGCCTAGTTGGAATGTTTACCACAATTCCTCTCCAAGGCCACACAAACTTTTCATCATGATCACAATCCATAACAGGATCATTATTGTCTGAAGGTTTTGATGGACCAACAGCATCAGCTAGATCTTTTTCCAAATATCTCATTAAAGCTAAATGATTAGCTTTTTCTCTTGCAGGCCGTTTATCTGAAGGGCTGTTGCCTACCCCAGAAGCATGCTGCAGGAGATCCTTATATAAGAAATCCCTCTTTCTTTTTCTTGTGCAATAGGGACAAGTAAATGTCTCATGCGAGAGTTTCACAATACGTTTTCCAGTTTTCAGTTCTCGATAGGACTTGCTTACCTGCTTATTTATTTTTGATTTAGTCATATCGGTATCGACTTCAGAATCATCCGATGAGGAACTTCCCATAAAACTTGATGAAAACCACCTACAGAGAAGAAAAAAAATCATGTTAGATTCATA
Source organism: Cyclanthera cordifolia (assembly GCA_037832605.1). Classification (NCBI taxonomy): domain Eukaryota; kingdom Viridiplantae; phylum Streptophyta; class Magnoliopsida; order Cucurbitales; family Cucurbitaceae; genus Cyclanthera; species Cyclanthera cordifolia. The sequence continues at coordinate 8,064,239 of JBBMEG010000003.1, forward strand.
TTTATATGTTCTTTTTGTGATACTTGAATCTATATAATCAAAGAAAGTAGATCACATGGTTGATGCTTCACAGATTACGAAAGTGTCCAGCAGAGAGAGAGTGAGAGAGCAGTTTTAACTGCTGGCTCACATTGCTCAACCAAACATCGAGGTTTAAACATGTTAAATAAACAAAACACACCTTCAAATTATACTTATCAAAAGGTAAAGAAAGTCTCTCTACTGTGTTTTTGCCATATCAACCACAAACCCCTAAGCCCATGAAAGTCATCCTAAAACCCACGATCAATTTCAAGAAGATAATTAAAAATAAAAACCTAACAAACAGCTGCTAAAAAATCCCAAGGAAAAACCAGTGGTGACAACTAAATCAGATCAGTCAAAAAGAAGAAGAAAGCCGAATTGCAACCCAGACATCAAACATCAGAATAAGCAAGAATCTCAAAGCCACGCCTCAAAGTAGAAATGCAATGTAATTAAACTCATGCAAGAGAAAACCATGCATGACATGGGCTAGATAACCTTGAATTAACTCACTCCAATTCAAACGAAAACACCATCCCAGAATCCAAAAAAAGGTAGAAAATGAGAGGAAGTCTTCACAAATCGAAAGCAAAAACGCAATGTAGATCACCTGACAAGAACCGCAGAACGCAGAGGCGTCTGATTCAGAGAAACAAGCTAAGTGGAGCTGAGAAAAGGGTAATAGAATTCGCGAATTGATAGCAAACCGAAGACTTGGGGGCTTGGAGTGAGAACAGAGTCTGGTCTCGACACTGAAGAAGTGAGTCACAGGGGAAATGCGACAAAGTCGAAATGGGGCCTGCAGGGACGATGAAATTCGTACGCGCATTTGAGCGCGTTTAAAGAATAAGTAGAGCCCCCCTCACTTCAGAAGCGTCAATCTCCATGGCTGAGAGCTGGAGCATTTGAGCTCTGGCGAGCCACTATATTAGATTAAGGCCTCTGCCTCCAAAGATGATGAAGTTTTTTTTTTTTAAAAAAAGAAATTATTATCGCAATTTAATTGCTTCAATAATTGGTGTTAAATTATTTAAGACATTATATAAAAATGTTTTTTTTTTACAAAAATAATAATAAATAAATAAAAATGTTGATGGATTTTTTTTTTTTTTTTTTTAGTTTATCCCTTTTTTTTTCTTTTTTTTTTGGTTAAATTACTCTCATTTGTGTTATTTTCAGACTAAATTATAAAACACATCAATTTTAGGATTTTTGTCAACATTTTCATAATATTATAGTCAAATATCGATTTTCAAGATCGAATTCGTGGTGTGTTGAATTATATTATCACTAAACAATGAAATTAGTTGGTGACCCTCTTGATCACGAGTTAAAGAGATTAAGTTAACATGAGCACCCAAACATAATTTAACTATTATTTGGTAACCTAAAATTATACTCATTAATGGTCATTCGGTATTCATTAATATCACTCTTTTAGCATAATATTTTTTGTTAATACAACCCAAATCTAATCAATATCAACTTAGCTATTTTAGCTTGAGCAATATATGACATATGATTTTAATAAAATACATTAGACGTACTATAAATATGTGTACTTGTTTCAATTTTGTTATTGAACTCAATTTTTTTTATGGTTAATAAAATAATAAAATTTAATAAAGCAAATTTTCTTATTAAACAGTCTGGATCAGCCGGCCTCCGGCATACTTTCACCAACGTCAAGCCGCGCGCCTCTCGAACAAACACGGCGCCATGTCGCGGCAGTAGAATTCGTTCTTCGATTCATCCAAACTGACTGGAATTAACTGTCATCGCTGGCCAAAATCTCAGTTGAGCCTCGTGATCTTGAACCAGCTTCTCTTCGAAAATTTCTCAATTCAGACTCAAATTCGAATCTATAAATGTTTGGATCAACCTCCGACACGCTGAGTAAGGCTTCAACCATGGTGTTTCGGATCGGCACAGACGCCCACCTCTACGACGATCCCGAGGATGTCAACATCGCTCCCTTACTCGACAGCAAGTTCGACTCCGAGAAATGCGAGGCACTCAAGCGCTTGCTCGCTCTCATTGCTCAGGGGTTTGATGTTTCCAACTTCTTTCCTCAGGTAATTTCTGAAATTAGTAAATTGTGTATTCTCTCTTTAATTGTCCACTGGTTTCGCTCTTAATTGCTTGAAATTCAGTGTCAGTTAATTCATTAAGCTTTGGGGGTTTCAGTGGTTATGTAGTTGAATACTTTTAGTTGAAATTGAAATTTCAGGTTGTCAAGAACGTTGCATCGCAGACGTTGGAGGTGAAGAAGCTGGTTTACCTGTACCTGTTGCATTATGCTGAAAAGTATGGTATATTCCGCATTTTTATTTCGAAATCAGAATTAGCTTTACTAGTTCTATCATCTAGAGTAATGGCTGTGGCCGTTCGTGGCTTATAATGCCGTAATAGCATTTTTATATGGGTTAAGTTCAATTGACATGACCTGCTATTGATATGTGAGGTGTTGTCCATTGGGAATAAGTGTTTAGTTATGTTTTTGCACTTTAGGCGTCCAAACGAAGCTTTGCTGTCGATCAATTGTTTCCAGAAGGATTTGGGGGATACAAATCCTCTTGTGAGGGCATGGGCATTGCGGACCATGGCAGGAATTCGTCTACACGCCATTGCACCTCTTGCTCTTGTGGCAGTAAGGAAAGGTGCTAGGGACCCGTCTGTGTATGTCAGAAAATGTGCAGCCAATGCTCTTCCAAAGCTTCATGATTTACGTCTGGAAGAAAATGACTCGGCTATTAAAGAGGTTTGCTTGATTCTTGCTTTGACTAGTAAACATGTTAGTAGATCATGGATGTTTATTGAAAGGTCAAATCGATGGGGAAGTGTACATTACTTTTAGTCTGTGGGCTGATTCTTTGCTCGCTCAACTGTATATTCAGTATTCCTACTCCATAGAAGGTTTCTATGTTTGCAGTGTGCTACAGCACTTTAATTAAGGTTTGGATTTTTTTTTTTTTTTTTTTTTGGCAGATTGTACTAATACTGTTAAGTGATTCATCCCCTGGCGTCATTGGTGCTGCGGCTGCTGCATTTGCTTCTATCTGTCCAAATGATCTGACTTTGATTGGAAGGAATTACCGAAGGTTATGTGAGGTCTTACCTGATGTTGAGGAATGGGGTCAAATAATCTTGATTGGAGTACTTTTGCGCTATGCTGTGGCAAGTATTGGGCTTGCTAAAGAATCCATTATGCATTCTCTGCATAATGTAGAGGATTCAAGTTCAGAAAAAAATGGTTTTGCAAACAATTCTACACCAGCCAAAGAAGATAGTGAGATGAATGGATTTTATGATACGACGTTAACAAATATGATATCCAGATGTTATACTGAAGGGCCAGATGAATATTTATCACGATTAAGTTACTCGAATGAAGTTTTTCCTAAATTGGATGAAGGACATTTTGTGTCTAGCAAGGAGAACGATGGTATCAGGATCTTATTGCAGTGTACGTCACCTTTGTTATGGAGCAACAATAGTGCAGTGGTTCTTGCTGCTGCTGGCGTTCACTGGATTATGGCTCCAAGGGAAAACATAAAAAGAATTGTTAAACCATTAGTGTTTCTACTCAGATCGTCTGATGCTGCAAAATATGTGGTATTTTGCTTATTTGATGACGTTATTTCGCTTATCTTATATTTCATTTGGGGGCCAGACATTATAATTGGCTTCCTTTCCGAGTTAGGTTCATTGTATTATATCCACTGAGAGAAGCTTGGACAATCCTACAATAAGTGAGATATATAAGTATCTTTTGTGGTTTAGAATCATGATTTGAATTGGGAATTATTATCAAAGTTAAACAGTTTAGATAAGTGGTATCTCCAAAGTGCAAGTCTGCGCTTGGATGTATCATTGTCTAAATCTAAGTTGGGGATAAAGTTGAAATTTTAAGATGATGGTTCCATGGGAAGTCATGTTCATCTCAATTGGCCATGCTGAAAGGGATTTGAAAAGGTAGTAATTGTAGTGAGTGGATGATCTATAAGTTTAAATATTTTTTTCTGCGTTCTAACATAAAACACATATCCATTCAAATTTGATAGCAGGTTCTCAGTTTGAGATCGCCTTCTTGCAATTTCCTACAAGATTATGGTTTTTTTTTTTTTTTAACTTTTCACTTCCAGATTATGTTGATCAGTCTTTCATAAGAACTTTTACTTGCCACACTTCTAAACCAACAGTTGAAGTATTCTGATGTATGAATACAGATGAATAACATCAATATATAGAGTTCTGTATAAACCAGCAAGTGACAATATCAAATTTATGATAAAGTATATATCTCTTTCCCAGTAACCCATGCCTAATTTCCAATCCAATTTGGTTTTTGTGTGTGTTCTTTAAATTGCACATTTATCATCCAGCAGTTAAATTTTTTTGTGTTTCAGATCGTAAGAACTCTCAATTGACCTTCACAGGTTCTCTGCAATATTCAAGTGTTTGCTAAGGCAATGCCTTCTCTCTTTGCTCCACAATATGAAGACTTCTTCATTTGCTCTTCAGATTCATATCAAGTAAAAGCATTGAAGCTTGAGATACTTTCATCCATTGCTACTGATTCATCTATTTTATCAATTTTTAACGAGTTTCAGGTAATATCTCCGTATTTCCCCCTTTTTTTCTCACACTATTTCTTTGGTTTTGTTGTATGGGGATTGTAAAATTAGTTATTTTCCAAATAGATTTAGGATGATTATTGTAATATGGCGTACAATGTTTTCAAAATTAATACCAATGATTAATCAAATGTTTATTTTGTCTTGTGGGACTTTTTAGTTTGTTATCGAGGAAAGTGATAGGTATTTGATAGCATTATTTATGTATAGAAGAGCAAAAAGGGTAAAACATACAAGTTTATCATCAAATTTGAGGGATATCCTCTGGCTGTCTTCCTTCCAATTACATAAAAGGAATGCGCATTACTAACTCTAGTCCCTTAATTTTTCATTGTACCTCTGATGTTGCTATTGTACGTATGTTCTTTGGTTGCTTTACTCTTCGTCTTAGATGCTTTCTTACCTTTTCTTTTTGTTTCCAGGATTACATTAGAAACCCAAACAGAAGATTTGCAGCTGATACAGTTGCTGCAATTGGCTTATGTGCAAGACGGCTCCCGAAAATAGCCAACAGGTGTTTGGATGGGCTGTTGTCTTTAATAAGAGAGGGTATGTGATTTGTTCTTGCTAAGCATTCGTTTAAAGTGCTTTTTTCCTTTCTAACTAAAAAATTTAAATTTACAGAAACTTCAGCTTGCGACAATGGAACAATGGATGAAGAGGCAGCTGTACTGATTCAGGCAATCACATCCATCAAGCTTATTGTAAAGGAAGATCCAGCCAGCCATGAGAAGGCATTATTTTCTACCTCTTTTCAGCTATATCCTTTACACATCCCAGTCATAGTTTAAGCTTAGCAGCTTTCCCATCTCATACTATAAACTTACATTGTTTAGCATTTATATATAGAACTATGTTAAACTACCAATCTACCCAAAAGCTTAAGCTGACGGGTTGAGGTAAATTTAATTTGAGAAATGCCCTACAAGTGGAATTCAATTTGATTGGAGAAGAAACAACTTGACTGGGACTCAAACTCAAGACCTCCTGCTTTGATACCATGTTGAATTATGTTACAAAAGTTTAAACTGATAGGTTGGGGTAAATTTAATTATATCAATATCCATGACAGTGATATGCTAATATTTCTATTTTCTCTCTCTTGGTTACAAGTATTATTTTATGCATTGCTTCCTTGTATCAGTCTGTCGATTATCTCTCTTGGGTTTGAAAATTTATTCAATTTGCCTGATGGCCAAAAGAACTTTTAAAGAACTAAGAAATAACGAGTTCAATCCATAATAGTCATCTACATAGGATTTAATATCTCATCCCACGTGTTAACGGTGGTTGGAGTTCTGGTCTGGAATCTATGGTTGGAGTGTAATGGAAGAGTTTTCAGGAATTTATTACACACCTTTGATCAATTATTAGAAACTATTCTTACTGCAGTTTATTTTTGGTGTAAACATCTTCTTAATATGGATGTTCACAATTTATCTCTTTTTATTTCCAATTAGAAAAATTATGTGTAATTGGCTTATGCCCAAGAGGTTTCATCCTCTTTTTTTTCATTTATCAATGAAAGGTTTCTTTTTCTAAAAAAAAAAATAATAGGATTAGATAGTAATCCAGTAGATTAGTCGGCAACCTGCCCTAAAACTTGGCTGCTTGGCTGCCTATATACTTCTTTTTTTTTTAATTCAATTTACATGTGGATATGCTGCGCTTCAACTTTTCTCAGTATCTATCTCCTATCTTTCAACGGTTTGGTTCAATTGTAATGCATGTTTACCATCCTTAAAAAATGCATAACATATTATCTAAAAATCTGGTTTTTAAGTACTTTTTTGCCCTTTTCACAGGTTATTGTCCAGTTGATTCGTGGTTTGGATTCAGTCAAGGTTTCTGCAGCCCGTTCCATGATTATTTGGATGATAGGCGAGTATAGTACTCTGGGGGATATTATTCCAAGGATGTTGGCTGTCGTGGCTAAGTACCTTGCAAGATCATTTATTTCAGAAGCGCTGGAAACAAAGCTTCAGATACTGAATACGATAGTTAAGGTATTTTAAGATGCTGTATTTGGAAATTGCGGATCTTTGGCTTCCATTATTTTATTTTGTAGGTTCCAGATCTTTTAGGTAGCTACTCTTAGCATTTTGAGTTCATTGAATTCAATGTTTGAGAATAAGATTTGTGAAAAATATTATATAAACTTTTTTGGTCTACTGTCAATTAATCAGTCATAGCCTCTTAATTAATTTAAAGGTTAAAAAAAACTATTTTGGTCCCTAAACTTTCACCTTTGTTCCGTTTTGGTCCCTTGATTTTTAAAAGTTTAATTTTAGTCCATGGGCTTTCAAGTTTGTTCCACTTTGGTTCCTGAACTTTTAAATTGTTCTATTTTGATCCCTAAACTTTCAAAAATTCAATTTTAGTCTCAAGACTTAAAAAAAAAAAAGGGTTAAACTTACAAGAAAATTTTTGTTAATGTTTCTTACAAAATATATCACCTTTTGCTATAAACCTTAGAAATATGGTCACATATTTTCGTTACTTGTATTAAAATTATCAATATTATTGAACTAATTTCAATCAATATTAATTTTAAATTTATCATAATGACTAATTTCAAAATTTATTAAAGTCTAGGGACTAAAATTTATCTTTTTATTGTTTAGGGACAAAAATGGAACAAACTTGAAAGTCTATGGACTAAAATTAGACTTTTAAAAGTCTAGGAATCAAAACGAAACAAAGGTGAAAGTCGGGAACCAAAATGGTTCTTGAACCTAATTAAAACTCTTTACTCAATATCCATTTTTCAATTCATTCTGCGTTTTCTGTAGGTCTTATTGCAAGCAAAGGGGGGAGATTTGCTAACGTTCAAAGTAATATTAGGCTATATGCTCGAAGTGGGAAAATGTGATTTAAATTATGACCTTCGTGACCGGGCTGCCTTTATTCAGAAGCTTCTGTCATCCCATTTGGATATTGAAGTTTCTGAAGAGAGTCTGTCTAAACCTAGAGTTCAGTCAATGGAACTTGCAGAACGCATTTTTATAGGACAGCTAAAAGCAATACAACCTGAACCTATCAATTACCGGTTTTATCTTCCAGGGTCTCTTTCTCAAATAGTTTTTCATGCAGCTCCTGGTTATGAGCCTCTTCCAAAACCATGCACTTTGGGTGAAACTTTAAGTACATCAGAAGATGGAGCAGTTGAGAGCGATTCGTATGAGACAGATAATACAGAGTCATCTTCTGGATCCTTGGATGAGGATAGTGATTCTGATTATAATTCTGAGCATTCTTCAAGTGGTTCTAGTGGCAGGGATGAAAGTTATGGGTCAAATCATCAACAGGAAAATGATGGGGCTGATCCCTTGATTGAACTTTCTGAACATGGCAATTCTCATAAAATTCAGAGTGGAGCCTCTCCCTCTGGTTCTATAGAATTGAATGAATTGATGTCAGAGAATGCCCTAGAATCATGGTTGAATGAACAAACAAATTTTGCAAGTCCAAATATCTTAGAGAAGGGCGAAGTTGGAAAATCCTCTGCTAGAATATCTATTGGTGATCTGGGGAAACATGTAACACGTAAAATCCATCAACTCCTGGATCCCGCTAAAGGAAATGGCTTAAAGGTGGAATACTCATTTTCATCTCAGACTTCAAGCATATCCCCTCTTCATGCTTGCATAGAAGCATCCTTCAAAAACTGTTCTACTGAGCCCATGACTGAAATTGTGTTGTCCCTCGAGGAATCTGACAAAGTTGTAGATTCAAAAGATGAAGGCGTGATCGGAACTGATAGGTAAGATTTATTTGAACATGTTCTTTGTCATGTCATTGAATAAAACTTTGTAATCAAATATCGTTTTCAACTACGGGCTGATTCTGGTAAGCTGTACATGAGTGCCTTGATGAACCATATGCATTCGATTTTAATTCTGTCATAATTTAGTTCACCATTTTGGCTGCTTCTCGATGTCCCTTAAATTCTCTTAGCTTTTTATTTTGTGTCTAACTTCCTTTAAATTTGTGAATTCTGCAGCTCCTCTACATCAAATAACATTGTTACGACAACAGTTTCCATGGAAAACATTGCAACTTTGGAACCTGATCAGACGATCAATAGAATTCTCGAGGTTCAATTCAATCACCATCTCTTGCCTATGAAGTTAAATTTGTACTGTAATGGGAGGAAGCATCCTGTTAAACTGCACCCTGACATTGGATATTTTTTGAGACCACTTCCAATGGGCATTGAAGCTTTCACTGTTAAGGAGTCTCAGCTACCAGGAATGTTTGAATACACGAGGAGGTTAGTAGTTCTCCCAAGTCCCAACTGCCTTTCATTTCACTAAAAGCAACAGAAATAAACTGAATCAACACATGTATTTGTCATCCCAGTAATAGTTTGATATAATCCATCAGAATCACACTTTTTTCTTTATTCTCATTTCACGAATGTACGGTATTTTATTCTTATTTATAAATGTGGGCACCGTCTTTTATCTGGATTTGATGGGTCCATCTGTTACCTTGGCATAGTTTTTTATAAACCCCTCACTAAACCCTCTTTTTATTTTGTAAGGCTCCATATTGATCTTTGGTTTTGGTTTTGGGTTTGAAAATTAAGGTTGTAAACACTAGGATGTGAGTTCCTTTACTTTTGTCATCTACCATTTAAAAGAGTTAAAAATTCCATCCTAAGTTTTGAAAACTAAAGAAAAAATAGTTTTAAATTTTGGTCCATAACTATTTGGTTTTTGGAAATCGTGTTTGTTTTTTTCATGAATTCTCTACATTTTTCAATTTTCTTAACACCAAATTTCGAAGGCAACATTTTGTCATCCTTTTTTTAATACATATTTTAAAACTTGGCTTGATTCTTTAAAAAGATAACCGACAAGGAACCCTAGATGGAATCGGAAGTAGTATTTATAGGCTCAATTTTCACAAATAAAAAATAAAGAACCAAATGGAGCTTTAAAAACTTGTTTTTGTTTTTAGAAATGGACTAGGAGGAATTCAAACCTTATAAAAAAAAAGTGGAAACTACTATAAAGTTTGTGCGTGGGAAAACCTAAATTTCAAGACCAGAAGATTAAAAACTAAATCCAGTGTCTTAGTCTCTGCAGTATATTTGTATATTCTCTTACGCTCTGCAAGTCTCATGTTTGCAAAATTGTAGAGTGATTAGAAATGACGGGTTATTTTAAATGGTTATGAAGAAAAAATTATAACAATAGCTCGTTTGGATGGAGTTTTTATAGTGATTATAAAAGCTCATTTTAATAGCTTCATAGTAACCTCAAACGACACCTCCTTTATGTTCTCGAATTCCCTATAACTCTCAACCCCCACCTCAAGTAACTATCGGTGCACCCAATTAGTCGTGGACAAGAACGAGTAGACTAATTTAGACGAGAATGAAACTGCCTCGTCTTTGCTATTCTAACTCAGCTGTATTGTGTTCTTCAGATGCACATTCACTGACCACCTTGGGAAGCTTAACGATGTAAAAAGTGATAGTCCAATAGAAGAAGATAAATTTCTTCTCATCTGCAAGAGCTTGGCATTGAAGATGCTGGGCAATGCAAACCTTTTTCTAGTAACCATGGAACTCCCAGTGGCTAACTTTCTTGACGATGCAACCGGTCTGTGCTTCCGGTTCAGTGCAGAGATTCTGAGCAACTCGATCCCATGCTTGGTTTCGCTGACTGTTGAAGGAAAATGCTTAGAACCTCTACATGTAACTGTGAAGGTAAACTGTGAAGAAACTGTTTTTGGGTTGAATTTGTTGAACAGGATAGTGAATTTCTTAGGCAACCCCTCTATTCCCAACCAGTAAAAGGAAACTGTTCAGTTATTTGTTAATCAAAATTTGTGTATGTTTTCATGTTTCAATTCATTGGGAAGCAGGGTGAAGATCTGTATTCTGTCTTTTTATTATTTGTATTTTTTTTTATATTGAGATATACTTTCTAGAACTTTTGATGCAATAATTGGTGAGTTATATGCTAGTTAAATTATAAATACTTATCAGAAAAAAAAAAAAAAAAAAAAAAAACAACATAACGATACCACTTATCATATCTCAAAAGAAAAAATTAATACCACTTATTAGAAATAGACTTTGTAATTTATATCTAGAACGAAGGTTGCATGTTTTCTTTAAAAATAAATAAATAAGATTTTGGAACTTTGTGAAGACAGTTATTAGAGGATTGGCACATGTTCAATTAAATTAAGTTTTTTTTCTAAGGAAATATGAAAGTATTTTCGTCTATATTTTAATGAACTAATAATGTTATTAAAATGTTACTTTTATGAACTTAACCCTAAACTTATAGGGGCGTTTGGTGGCCTGTTTTGGGTCAGGAAGGGATATTTTCCAATGTTTGGTGGGCTGGGATGATTTTCCAGCCCAACCCGGCGCGTGGGCCACGCGCCTGACCGCCTCTGATTTTTTTTTTTTTTTTTCTCTTCTTCTCTTCTTTTCGCCTCCTCTTTTCTATTCTGTTTCTTTTTCTTTTCTTTTTTTTCGTTTTCTCTGTTTATTTTTTTTTTTCCTTCAATTTTTTTTTCGTTATTTTTATTTTTTTCTTCAATTTCTTTTTTCTTTTTATTTTTTTCTTCAATTTCTTTTTTCGTTTTCTCTGTTTTATTTTATTTTTTTTCCTTCAACTTTTTTAGAAATATTTTTATTTTTAACTTTTTTTTTTTTTAATATTTAAAAATAAACTATAAATGGTTCGACCTATGAACTCTTGACATGAATAAAATATTGTTTACCAACTAATCTATTTAACTTATTTATTTATAAATTGTGTATATTTTGTTTATGTGTATTTACTTTATACATAATATTTACATTGTTTGTTTAATCGATTATTTTAATTATTTTACTTGCCAACCCCGCGTTCTCTTTATTTTATTTTCTGTTTCTTAAAAAAAATAATTTCTTTTTTATTGTGTTTAATTTTTTTTCTTTTTTATTTTTCTTCTTCTATTTCCCTTTTTTATTCAATTTTATTTTTATTATTTTTTTTCTTTTTTCACTCTTAAATATTTAACTCTAAT
>JBBMEG010000003.1:8076037-8102687 GCA_037832605.1 Cyclanthera cordifolia
CATATGAAAATGGCGAGGAGTCAACACCTTGACAAAAATGAAGGAAACTATCCTAACATGCAATATTAACAAAATAATATAAAAGCATGATAAAAAAGATGTAGAGGTTCATGCGGCCATGTGCAACACGCACTGGACAAGAAAGACCGTGACACCAGGCATTCCATCTTCTTGGCTGACCATGCATCAATCTTCCCATTTTGAACCCCATAACACAGGCTTCTTGGCATAATCCTAAACTATCCACTATGTGCATCTAACCCCTCTATCTTGTCGACGAGACCCATCAATCTCATATTTCAAGGGTGTGATTGTTAGGAAAGAAGATGAGGTGTTAGAGCACAACATCTTGTTTGCTCTAAGATATTTCATCACATGTGATCTCTTTTTTTATTATAATAATATTCTCTATTTTTTTATTTTTTTTTTTGTAGTTTTTTTTTTTACCATGTGATATATATAGTGGAGATTATTAAAACTAAAATAAGAAAGTCCATTTTCGGCTCATAAAATGAAGATTGGAAAATTGTGCATTAAGGTTGGAAAAGAAAATGTTGTTAAGGACAATGAAATTATGATTAAAGTGGTTGATCAAGTAATCTCAACTTATACGATGAAATTTTTTTTGCTTGACCAAATAATCTAATTATAAAGACCTTCAAAATTTGTGTGCTCTATTACGGGAAGAAGAGACAAAAAGGACAAAAAAAACAAAAAAACAAAAAAACTCTCATTGGATTAGTCTGCTCTTAGCAAAAGTAAAGATGCATGAGGTGTGAGTTGAACCAAATTATGCTCACAAACTAGAGTTGGAGAATTATTATGCACCCACATAGTGTCTTAAGTAGAGTTATAACATGAAAGTATTTTCATCACGAGGATATTATAAATACTTATATCGAGAGCAATCCATATTTTCATAAATGTTGCACTTAGTAGGGAATGTATTTGACAATAAATTATAAGCCCCAAGTTTGACATTTGAGAAACTATTAGTGTTCCAATATTTCCGATTAAGAGTTTGATAACTTTTGGTTGGAAGAGGATTCCTCTCTCTATTTGTCAAATTGGCTGCAACATGATAGTCAATATTTTTCACCGTGAAAATCTCGTTCATACTAAATTTCCAAATAACCTCGTCATTTATTCCAATCTCACACTCAACGATGTATTAATAATGATACATCTTATTTGCAAAAGAAAATATTAGTGATATATGAGCTCCATATCCAATAACAACAATTATTGATCATGAGATCGGCTACCCTTCTATTCGTCCTGCGAACCTAACCCCATCAGGAAAAAGGATTCTCAATTATGTTTGGCCAACAGTTGGTGCCTATTGTACCTTCGATCATTACCCACCAGCTTCTACCTATAACCTTCATGAAATAACTCTCAAGCTACATAATATACTTATAAGGTTAAAGACGGATTGCTGTCGATATAAGTGTTTATAATATCCTCATGATGAAAATACTTTCATGTGAGAACTCTACTTAGAAAGTCATGTGGGTGCATAATAATGAACACCTTTGTAGGAAAAACAAAGAAATCAATATGCATATTTTGAAGTTTATTTTCCATAGTTTTATAACTTCACCAAGTACTTTAAAACTATCGGTAATAACATTGATTTATGGATAAGTTTAAGGGATGATATTACAAAGATGGTTAGGTTTAAGGGATTGTCGTGTGGAGTTTATGAAATTTTAGGAATCTAAGTTTTAAATGGAATTACTATTCCTGAGTGCCGTAATCTTTTAGTGTATGATTGAAAAAAAAAAAATAGTTATTACAATTTGGTGTTTGCATTAGACATGAGAAACAAACCATATTTTGGTTGGAAAGTTTTAAAGTTCATTACTATCTCATATTTTTAAGTGGAGTTTGATGCCTCATAAGTGATTAAAGTTGTTGTTAATGATTCTCATATCTTTCTAAATTCAACATTACTATTGTAGATATGTTAGATGTTCTCAAGGTTAAGTGATCTTTGCTTATTTGATGCTAGAGAAAAATTGTACTAGTTCGATTGATTAATGATAATTAAAGGTTGGTTTTAAAAGAAACCATACTTTTATTATTGTTATTATTTCTTTTAGTACAAACCATACTTTTATTTAATTTATCTATAAACTTTAAATAAGGATATATATATATAAATAATAAGTTGTTAAAAATCAAGGGTTAATTTATATAAAGGGTCAATATATGAAACTTTAATTAAAAAAAAAAAATCGAAAAGGATAGTGATGCAAAGATTTCATTATTTGGTGTTAATTCAGTTAAAGTTAGATTATTTGATTCTGAATTTATTTGAAAGTAATAATGCTCTCTAAATTGGTTTTGTTGTCCTCTTCTCCAATTTGTACTTAAAAAAAAAAAAAACACTGGACATTGTCGTATGGCCGTCCCGTTAAATTCCAAACGACATGTCGTCAATCGATACGTGAATCGAGAGAGTGAAACCCTAGCACTTGAAAATTTAGAGCCCAAAAACTCTCCTATTTAATCTCAGTCGCCGCTTTCGGAAACACATCGTCGAAATATCTGTAGCACCAAAAATTCGCAGAAACAAAAAACTTTCAATCTTCATCTCTTTTTCCTCATTGAATTGTCATTTTTTCGATTTTCTTGACCTAATCGGCCAAAATTCGAGTTCACTTCTCTCAATTTTACTCATTCGTGGGCTATGATTTGAAAGAGAGAGGCTCGAGTGGGATTTGAACGGAAAACCCTGTTCGATTTTTCCGAGAAAAGCGATCTATTGAAGATAAGATCGATTCAAGGTGCCGCCGTCTTCCAACGATGGCTTCGGTATCTTCGGAGCTCTCTTTCATCTTCATTCGCTTCCATTTTCTTGCGATTTCTCGGACTAGGGTTTTTCTCTCACAGTGACGGGTTCTTTAAATTTCTATACACTTGATATGAGCCTTAATTTGTATCCGTTTTTCTTATCTCTGTTGGACGATTTACAATTATTGGCATTGATTGTGTTTTCATGTGAGGAAACGAGCTTTTCTCTGTGGTTTTCTCATTGAATAATGGATGCTATAAAGAAAGTCTGATAGCTCTTTCTCTTGATTTTCTCGGGAAAATGAAATTTTCTGGGAAAAAAGAGGTTTGGGCGATTAGGCAGCGGCCAGACAACCGTAGGGATGGTATCCACAGATGATGGGCTTCATTTATCCCATTTTGTCTACTGATTCCATCTCATATTTTTTCCCTTTAATGTTTGAATTTACACTAGGTTGATTTCTCTACTTTCAAATAAACAACTGATTGACTTTTTTTATCACTAATCAGTCTTTATAATTCTTGTTTAGTTTAAGTGAAAGTGATTTAGTTTATGGAAACAACATCCTAATTCATTAAGTCGAGCACGATAATTTTTTACATTAATTTTTTTCTTTTTGTTTATACAAATATTTGCTTGTTCATCGTCTGTTTTCAAAGTTCATTCGAATTCTTGGCCAAGCTGCTATTTTATCATAATCAGGACTGTTTCTTACTAACCAAGAACTATTATTGGCTATTTTTCCGCCGAATGTAAAATATTAGATCTCATCAAGAGGAAATACCATAACATTTTGTTTTGTTTCTAACTTTTACTTGCACTTTGTGGCATCTAGATTTGTCAGCTAGTTATCCTTATGTCCACCTTAGGCAACTTTATTTTTATTTATTTATTTATTTTGAGAAACCAATTTTCATTCAACAGCCGAACCTCAAACTAATACAGTCCCATGGATTGACACTAGGAACTCTTCTGTTTCAAAATGAGAATTAGGAAAGGAATGAGAGATAAAGTTGGAACTTTAAATAAATGATTATAGAGAAAATAATTTATGTGTTGCTGAATAATCATGAATTGTTAATTTGGACAAAATAGACGAAATTAAAATAGGGTTAATTCTGAGGTATATTATTGGGTATTGGCAGTGTAAGTGATTCAAGTGTAAGTGAAATGTTTGTGACAAGTTATCGAGGGAGAAACAAAATTCAATGTACTTTTCAATATTGACATTTAATTCTAATGTTACTTATTAAGTTTATCAACCATAGCGGTCCAAGATTCTGACGTTTTTATCAACTGTATATTTATTCTAAACGAACAAGATAAACAATACTTGGGTAAAACATTTTATGTTCCTATTTAAGAAAATAGTATAAATATGTTTGTATGAAATTGTAAGGTTTATATTCTCTACAAGTTGATCAATCCGGTCTATGCAATAATATAATTAGTATGTTAAATATTTAAAAAATATAATGTGCATAATACCTAGAAATGTTGTTACATACAAGAGTCTAACCAAAGGAAGAATGAAAAAATATAATAAGTAAAGGAAGAAGAATAAAATAGGGTATAAAAATGAAAATAAATACAAATATTTCGTATTTAATATTAGAATTCTAGCATTAAATACAAAATCAAATTGAAAAGATCAAAAAATGAAAGAATAATAATCATTAAAAAATCAAATACAATCATTAAAAATTTATCAAAGTGATCAGAAAAATTAGATTAAATACTAAGTTGAAATTTAAATACATGTTTATTAATTATATTAAATATGAATATTTATACTAAATTCTCCTTAAATTCAAATTTAATATATATTTTTATATATTTAATTGATTTTTAGTGTCTCTCCACGTTATTTGTTATTATTATATTTTAATTTTCTAAAAGATATTAATTTATAACCATTTAGCAATATATATAACATTATTCAATAATCTTTTTTAAACAACCTAAACTTATTTTGAATTAAAAATAACAAGCTCTCTTCAACTTCTCCAACATTCCATCAAAATTCCATCTAATTTTCTATTTTTTCCCTTTAAATTAACTTTGATCATGCTTTAGAAAGAAGAAAATTTTTATAAACTCTGAAAAAAAGAATTCACTCATAAAAAGGTATTGTCATACCAAAAAAGTATCTCGTACTCGAAGATATAAAATTATAAAAAGTGATTTGTAGATAACGAATAATTTTATATTTATGATTTTGTTCGTAGTTTTATAAATATAGAAATTAGAATAAATGATAAATTTCAAATTTGTAAATATAATCTAAATTTTATGATGAATTCAATTATTTTTAAATTTTGGTGAATGGATAAGGAAATAGACATTTAATTACAAATATATGAAGAAAAATAATGAAAATGAATATTATTTCAATTTTGTTTGTTGTCTTATTAACAAAAATTTACTTAAATGAAAAATTGGGATTTATCGAATAATTTATTGATTCCTTCCACATTGTACACACACACATAATTTATGTGTGTTCGCGATGATTTTTAGTGGCTTTGTTGTTTAAACTAAACAATATAAAATTAAATATATTAAAATGAGTACATATACAGTGATAATATATATGTATAGCAACTTCTTTTCTAAATATCACTTCCTAACAAGACTTTTGCAGCATCTTGTTTTCAAAACACCAATTCTTACAATTTACTTAATATCTTTAAATCACTCTTCTTCTTTCTACTTCCTCTCCTCTTCTTGACAATGATTATGAAAGAATGAGAATTAGGGGAATAGGGATGTGAATGATTAAAGGGAGAATAATTATTATGTTTTGGGTGAAGGGAATGATAATAAAAAAATAAAATTATAGGAGGTGACGTATAATTCAATTATTCTCATTTTCTACTTCCTCTCCACTTCCATTTGTTAGAGAATAAAAAGTTGTCATATTCTCATTTTCATTCCTCCCTTTGTGGGTGACGTTTTTTGTAAAAAAGCGGAGAGGAGGGGAAACTTATTCAATGTCTTACGGTTTTGCATGTCCATATGCATAATTTTACTAAAATATAATGGAAGTGCATGTAAATTATATATAACAAAAATAGCCTCATTGGATGACATAAAAGAAGGGAAAGGAAAAGATCTTTTCGTTAAGCACCACTAGCACCATTAACAAAAATAGCCTCATTGGGTCAACGTAAATCTGGTGGCTCGGACGGTTCAAATATGATGGCTTTTAACTTTTTCGTTTGATTTGCTAGAGTGCATGTTGATGAGAGCAACATTGCATAAGTGGTTTCGGTTCGTGATTCTTTCAGGCAGAAATTGGTTGTGCTAGCTGATGTTGAGTAGATTGAATTATTGTCGAAGGCTCATTATTTAGCCGTTGCTTGATACCTCAGAGGTACTATATAAGTTAGAGATGTCCAAAATCAATCCATATCCTCGCGAAATTCACCGTTTATTTTTGCGGGGATTGGGGCGGGGATCCGACTCCCCTCGAGGAAGTTTGCCACTATATTTCAAGGAAGTTGAGAGATGTGTGCCATCAGATTATTAAGTTGAGAAATGTTGAGACAAAACTCTTTAGTTTCCAATCTGAAGAAATGCAAGTTCGAACAGACGACAATTGAGTACTTAGGTCACTGGGTATCTGTGGAAGGAGTGATGGCGGACAGGGAAAAAGTCCGTGCAATGCTTGAATTACCCAACCAATCAATGTTTATGAACTCAGGGGATTTTGGGGTTTGACGGGTTACTACAAGCGCTTTGTGGCCCACTATAGAACCATAGCGATACCTTTAACAAGGCTGACAAAAAAGGATGCCTTTGAATGGGAACCATGACAACCACCTTTAAGAAGGCTGGCCAAAAAGGATGCCTTCGAATGGGATCACCTGGCTCAGGTAGCATTCGAGAGCCTCAAGCATGGTGACTATACCAGTCCTAAAACTACCAGATTTCATTGAAGAGTTTATGGTCGAAACTAATGCTTTTGAATGCTACCTGAGCCGGGTGATCCCATTCAAAGGCATCCTTTTTGGTCAGCCTTGTTAAAGGTGTCGCTATGGTGACTATACCAATCCTAGCACTACCAGGTTTCATTGAAAAGTTTTTAGTCGAAACTAATGCTTTTGGTATCGGATTAAGAGCGATTCTAACTAAAAACAGCGACATATCACGTTTTACAGACACACCCCCCTGCCCCTATTTGTGGTTCATTGTTGGTTTCATTAGTAACTTCATTGGACGATCCACAACCAAGTTATCTAAGCCTTTCTTTTTTGTGTTCTTTCTCTAGATTGTCGGGTCATAGCTGCTTCTGGTGAGGGCTCGTTGTTGTTCGTCGAATTTTTGTCTTTGATCTTCTGTACTTGTGAACAACCAACCTCTCAAAGTTCTTGTTTAGAGCTTTTTCAAAATTCGGGTGACTTGTCCGACAATGTCTTTTCTGTTTCCGTCATCTTCTCTTTCTGTCTCGCGTTGTGGCTTCGCGTTTTCCCCAGGATGACTACTCCGGAACCACTTCGTTATGAACCATGTTGGCTCCTAACTCGTACGTGCAAACAAATTAGAATTACACTCGAAACACAAATATACGAACACCTCACACAAGAGCTAATAATCTAACACTTAGATTAATAAGAGTTGCGGTTACAAAAGAGAACGAGTCATGCCACCATTTGAGGGAGTGGAACTCTCCCAAGTATCTATTCCGAGATTAATTTCTTACAACAAAGAGTACCTTCCTAACACAAAACAATAGTAAATACTAAAGGTTATAACATCTAAACTAGTCGTTGGACGGTTAGGACTTGATTTGTACTTTCTTGAGTAGACGTGCTTGATTAGGGGTGTCATTATGACTACTGAGCTCATCATTTTCTACCAGAAGGTTCTTCCATACTGGCTATGTTTGGAGAACCGCTCTGATATCACTTGTTGAGAATGACAACCCTACCTGAAGCTCTACATTGATATTATATTGTCCACTTTGAGCATATATCCTCAAGGCTTTGTCTTTGACTTCACCCAAAAAGTCTCATATATCAATGGAGATGGTTATCCCCTTTATAAACCCATGATCTACCCCTCTTCTAACCAATGCGAGACACTTTGTTTGCATCCCAACACATACTTATATAGAAAATGACTCTAATGCCTTACCATTTCCCTCATCCATGTCATAAATTGAAAATAGAATATGAAAATGATGTTTACATACTAATTATTTATGACAAAAAAGGTTCAATTATCCTATAATGTTTACTAAACAAAAAATATTAAAAAGTACTCAATACCTAATGATTTCATTCGTGTCTATATGTATGACAGAAAAAAAGAGAGAAAAAAAAAGAGAGGCTTGTTCCCTAGCACACATAAAAGATCTCATTGGATGAGAAAAAAAAAAGAACGGAAAAGATCTTACCATTAGCATGAATTACCTTTAGCTGAAGAAACTTCGGGAAGAGCATAAATATGGTGATGTTATGACAGTTTTAAGTATCACGCTTCACATATGACTTCATGATTAGTTCGAAAGGGAGGATATACAATAACATTTTGACTTGTTCTAATGCTTACCTGCCAGTTTGTGGCATCAAAAACCTAGATTTGTTAAGCAAGTTGAAATATAGATATGAACTCTTTACGTGTGTAATTTTGAAATTGTATCGGTCACTTATTAAATAAAACCTACACTATTTTTTAAAACTAGTTTTAATTATGTTCATAACTTATAAATTACAGATTCAGAAATCTTCTTTTCCTCCAACTATTAAATAAAACTAATTTTCTTACTCAATCAGAAATTTACCTCAACGGATCTCATCCTTTTTCTGACAAATTCTCGCAACTCTGTTGAAAATAAAGTCTAGAGAATGCATGATTAAAAGAGTTGATTGTACAAGTCTTCTTTAATTAGAAAAAAGGATTGCACGACACTACTTTAGACTTTACTACAGACAACGAAAGTGACAAAGTCCTCATCATTGGGACTTACCGTTCACAAGTTCTGTAGGAAAAGGACTTGAGGTGCAATGGCAATGGCTTGATGCGATTTCATTGCCCAATTCTATCGTTGATCAATACAGTTCAAGAGTGCCTTGCAATTCCCTAATCCATGGACGTAATTAAACTAGAAGCATAACCTAAAGGAAAATGGGAAAAAAAAGAAAAGAAAACATATTCAACGTCCATATGTATAAGTTACTAAGAATATAACAGATGAAAGTGAATGTAAATTATATATAACAAAAAAAGGACTCATTGGATAAGAATAAAAGAAGGAAAAGGTATAGAATCTTACCGAGAAGGAGTGTTGAACCAACTTTGGGAAGAACATAAATACTTAGGGTTTACTTATCAAAGGATTAAACCCCTTTAGAGGGGATCTCTATATCTCTATATTTTCATTAATGAAATGAATTAGTTTGTGTGTGACAGTGTATTTTCCATTAATGTCTAATGCTCTATCCAAGAACACACTCTTTGTTTTTGTTGAACTTTGCCCCTACTCTCTCTTTTCTTTTTGCTAGGATGTGAGCGAAAAATAATTATGAGAAAAACAAAAAGTGGTATGGAAAGAATATAAATTAGTTAGGAGAATAAAAAAAATGTGATTATGAGGAAACGTGATTACGAGGGAAAATGATTCTCCGTGACCTATGTTCTTGATGGCCCAAACATACTCTTCGTTTTAATGCAACTTTCTTTGTTATTTTTTCCATTTAATTTGTTTATTTTGGGTTAATGTCATAAACAGACACTACTCATATTTTGGTTTCTTCCCTCTCTAATTTCTATTTACTTCCTTTCTGCTGTTATCAAGAAAGAGACATCTAATGTTGGAGCGTGTCACTTATCAAATCAAATTAACTTGCATCACTCCATTGTTAAAGTCTTGTTTGTAATTAGCTCATATTATAAAAAAATAGTAGAAAAGTAATAATAATCAATATATGACGCAAAATCATCTCATAACAAACTATCACAGCAACAAAAGAAGCGTCTTATGCTATGGGCTAACAAAAATCAGGCCAAAGTGAAGTCACATGCTAAGAAATGCTAATCAATCAATAGCTTACCTCGGTAACAAAGTTGGATCTTGTCGATCTTGCAAATTCTCAAAACTCGGTTGAAAATAAAGTAACTGCAAACACTCCAAGATGGTAAGAGTAAAAGAATTCACATTTTACCTTGAGCATATTCTTACAAAATCTTGATTGATTAAAATCATTTACGATTGGTTATTGGTTGATTAAACAAGTATTCTTCTTTTATTTATAAAAAAAGAGAAAACACTAAAGTTCTTACAAATAACCAATGAGTGATTGAGACTTACAGAGCAAGTCTTGCAGGAAAAGCAATAGCCTCATACACCTTCATTGCCGAATAGTACTATCGTTGATCTACTCGCTTATCCAAAATGCATCAAATGTCATACCATTTCACTTGTCCATTCATATTATTTACTAAATAGAACATAATACAAATACTGCATAAGACCTCATTGAATGAGAGAAAATAAAAGGAAAGGACATAAGTGTGGCGGTTGTGTCATTTCATCAAATTTCACTCATTAGAACAAAGGATTACTTCAAGAAGGAGAAAATATAACAGCATTGTGACTCGTCCTAATTCTTACCTTAAAGTTTGGAACTACCGAAGCATCTAAATATTACTTTACTATGTTCCAGTGTTCTGGCTGCTTTCAATATTTACTAGCAGACATTCTTCTCATTGATGCTTTCTCATTTAAAAGACAGAACGATTCCTCTCCTAGTCCACCCCTATGGATAGAAAAAATGCCATAGTCTCCAAACGAACCATTTCCATCGACAGCCAAATGTCAAGCCCTAGTAAAAGAACGAGGCTCTAGCTAATGCCTAAGGTTAAGGTGCGTTTGTGCCACCAAGATAAAATGAGATAACCGAAATGTAGATGTTTTCGGCATTTGGGTCACAACAAATCATTCCACCCGTATCGCATTTTCTCAAAATTACGTTTTATTCATATCATAATAACTAATTTTTCTTTCCATAACTAATTTTTCCCTCTTATCATACTTATTATTTTATTCTTTTTCCTTAATTATTCCATTCACTCCGAACACAAATAATCATTCTCCCCATAATTCTCATTCGCCTTTCCTAATCTTTTCCCCTTCTCCCAAACACCTCTTATTGAAGATCATTTGTGCATGACATAACTTATTTACATTGTGACAGCAAACAATTTCAGACGGTTCCAATACACCATTAAACAAATTTAAAGAATGAAGGGAAAGAGGAACCGATAAGAAATCTATTTTTTAGCAAACACATTTCCTCATTCTCATTCCCATTCTCCTCATTTGTTCTTGATGGCCTAAATCTCCTTTTAATTTGTTTATTTTGGGATGATGTCATACACAAACACTAGCTCATATTTTGGGTTTCCTTCTCTCTCTATCTCATTTCTATTTACTTCCTTCCCTTATGAAACACACAGAGGATCATCATTATTCCCATTCCCATTATCTTCATTCGTCTTGATGACCTAAACATTTCTCATTTTACTTTGTTTATTTCGGGTTTCTGTGAGACCACCAATATGGCAAACCTATGCTAGGAAGGGAAACACGGTTATGGATGAATCAGGGGAGATTGAATCAAAAGAGAAGGATGATATTGTGGAAATTGAGGACGAAGAGAGAGAAGAAATTGTGGAAACTGAAGATGACGAGAATGAGGAGGGAAGGAATGAAGAAGGCAAGAAAGAGAAGGACCCACCAAGGATCATAACATACAACCGACGCGGAAAGAGAGACAATTGGGGCAGTGGTCCAAGTGAGGAGTAAAAAGACAGTGGTCTCCATTGGTAGCCAGGACACAAGGAATATTAATACCGGGAATTAATCTTTTGGAAGGCAAGCAGAAACTAAGAAGGCTTAGATGCAGGAGAGACACCAGCCCTCTCGAATGGCTGGGTAGTAACAATCGATATTCCTATGTCAATTTTGTTCTATTGTTCTTAGTTCTGTAAACATTATCCCTACTAAATAAAGATCCTGGCCGAATATTATCAATCCGAGTGTTATTTTTCTTTCGTGGTAGTGTGTGAGTGTTTTTCTTTTTTACAGGTTGATCGATACCTGACAGTTTCCTTCTCTCTCTCTCTCTCATTCCTATTTACTTCCTTTCCTTGTTTTCAAGAAACAAATACCTAACATAACTTTACGATTTTACATATCAGTGAAAGAACGAGACCAAAGCTCTGTAACAAAAGTTTACCTCTGTAACAAAGTAGGATCTTGTCCTCTTTCTTGCAAATTCCCAAAACTGTGATTTTACTGCAAACACTCCAAGATAGTAAGATTAAAAGAATTCACATTTTACCTTGAGCATATTCTTAAAAATCTTGATTGATTACATAAGGGTTCTTTTATTTATAAAAAAGGATAACACTACTTACGACTGAACTGAAGAAGAGAAGATAAGTGACAAAGTTCTTACGAATAACCAATCAGTGATTGAGACTTACAGAGCAAATCTTGCAGGAAAAGCAATTGCCTAATGCACTTTCAATGCCGAATAACACTATAGTTGATCTACACAGTTATACAAATCGAATGAGGATCAACTATTTCAAACAATGTTCCAAAACAACTGGTTGCTTTCAATATTTAAT
The DNA here is from genome assembly GCA_037832605.1 of Cyclanthera cordifolia. Lineage (NCBI taxonomy): Eukaryota > Viridiplantae > Streptophyta > Magnoliopsida > Cucurbitales > Cucurbitaceae > Cyclanthera > Cyclanthera cordifolia. Next base: position 8,088,480 of record JBBMEG010000003.1, read on the forward strand.
ATGAAACATTCTTCTCACTGATGCTTATTCGTTTAAAAGACATAAACTATTCCACTTCTGGGCCACCTCTATGGTAAAAAAAATACAAAAGAGTTTCCAAATAAACACACTCCATCGACAACCTATGTTAAAATATCAGTGTAAGAATGAGACAAAAAAGTTACATGGTAAGAAATGCTAATAAAAAGTAGTTTACCTCTGTAGCAGTACAGTAGGATCTTGTCCTCTTTCTTGCAAATTCCCAAAACTTCGCTAATTTTACTGCAAACACTCCACAAGATGATAAGATTAAAAGAATTCACATTTTACCTTGAGCATATTCTTAAAAAATCATGATTGATTAAAATCATTTGCGATACATTGATTGGTTGATTAAGGGTTCTTTTATTTATAAAAAAGGCTAACACTACTTAAGACTTGACTGAACAAGAGAAGATAAGTGACAAAGTTCTTTCAAATAACCAATGAGTGATAGAGACTTACGAGCAAATCTTGCAGGAAAAGCAATGGCCTCATGCACTTTCAATGCCGAATAGTACTATAGTCGATCTACACAGTTATACAAATAGAATGAGGATCAATCTTTTTCAAACAATGTTCCAGAACAACTGGTTGCTTTCAATATTTAATATGAAACATTCTTCTCATTGATACTCACTCATTTAAAAAACATAAACGATTCCACTTCTAGGCCACCCCTATGCTCACAAAAAATACCAAAGAGTTTCCACATGAACACACTCCAACGACAACATATGTTAAAACATAAGTAAAAGAACGAGACCAAAGAGTTACATGGTAGGACCTAACCAAAAGTTTACCTCTGTAACAAAGTAGGATCTTGTCCTCTTTCTTGCAAATTCTCAAAACGTCGTTGATTTTACTGCAAACACTTCGAGCCTATTCTTAAAAAATCTAGATTGAATAAATCATTTACGATTGGGTATTGGTTGATTACACAAAGGCTCTTTTATTTATAAAAAAGGATAACACTAGACTTGACTGAAGAAGAGAAGATAAGTGACAAAGTTCTTCCAAATAACCAATGAGTGATTGAGACTTACAGAGCAAATCTTGCAGGAAAAGCATGGTCTGATGCTTAAAATGTACCTTTCCACTCTCTCTCATCCCTCACATGCTATAACATTTAAAGCCCCTCTGCCAAAGAACTCTCTCTCCAATAGCATTCTCTCCCAATCCTCACGAGGTACAACAGTTTGAAACATATCAAGGAAAAAAAATTATAAACTTCACAGTAGGAAAATAACCAGAAGTTACAAAAAGAGAGAAAATAAATTAACAATTCATCATACTGAGAGTGAAAGAAATTTCACACAAAAAAAACAATGCGAGACTAAGGATTATGAGTCACTTTGTAACCAATGAGAGAATAAGAATTAATAAGCAAGACTGTGAGGTACCACCAATGGCTTGATGCGGGATTTCATTGTCCAATAGTGCTATCATTTGACCAACATAATTATACAAAATGAATCCAATGCCTTACCATTTCCCTCCCTCTCATCCATGAGTGTCATAAATTGAAAACAGAATATGAAAATGATATTTACATACTAATTATTCATGACAAAAAAAGGTTTAATTATCCTATAATGTAAACTAAACAAAGAATATGAAAACTTATTCATGCCTAATGAGATCGTGTCTACATGTATGACAGGAAAAAGAAAAAAAAAAAAGAAAAGAGGATTCTCATTGATACACACATAAGATCTTATTGAATGAGAAAAGAAAAAGAGAAGGTAAAAGACATTAACATTCGCACGAATTTCCTTTAGCGGAGTAAACTTCAGGAAGAACAAAACTATGTTGTGGTTATGACTTTCGACAGTTTAAATATCACTCCATGGGACTTCAGGATTACTTCGAGAGGGAGGATACACAAAAACATTTTAACTTCTTCTAATTCTAACAGCAGTTTGCGACATCAATCATCCTAACGCCCTAGACAGAGAAAACAAGTAAAACAAATAAATAACTAATTGTCTATACCATAAATTGGTTAAGTATCCTATAATATTTGTTGATAAATATAATTAAATTTATCCTAATAGATCTGCTAAAGTTTTTTGGTTAATTAGTGATTTAGTATGTTCAACATAGTATCAAAACAATAGGTCTCAGTTCAATCTCTGCCCAGTTATTTCTTCCCCTTTAAAATTGAATTCGCATTATCATTCTCATTCTCCTTCCCCAAACACACCATTACGCTTTTGTTTTTTCTCTCACTCTTCCTCATCATTTAGTTTTGGATGCAGCTTTTTTTTTTTTTTTTTTTTTTTGTTTATTTTGGGTTATTTCTATTTACTTCCTTCCACTGTTTTCAAGAAACAGATAACTAACATAACTTTATAATTATGGGAGTGTATTACTTTAATCCAATCAAATTAACTTGGCCTACTCCATTTTCTAATACTTGTCGGTTAATTTAATTAGCTCATGTTAAAAATAAATTATGGTAAAAAATTAATGATGATAATATATCACACAAAAACATCGTATAACTGCAGTAGAGTTCTTTTCCTAACTATCATATCAACAAAACAAGCTTCTATTGGCCTATAAATTATGAATGAAAATTCGAAGCCATGAACAAAATCAGGCCAAGGTGAAGTTACATTATAAGAAATGCTAATAAAAAATTTACCTTAGTAGGATCTTATGCTCTTTCTTTCAAATTCCCATTCTTGCAAATTCCCAAAACTTCGTTGAAAATAAAGTCAAGAGAATGCTTGAAGCAACTGCAAACACTTCAAGATGGTAAGATTAAATGAATTTGCAATTTATCTCGGGCGTATGCTTTCAAAATCGTGATAGATTAAATAATTCACAGTTGGGTATTGGTTGATTACACACGTGTTCTTTTATATATAAAACAAAACCCCTAGCAATACTTTAGACTTAACTACAAAAGAGAAACAAGTGAAGAAGTCCTTACAAATCACCGATGAGCAAGTCTAATAGGATTTATTTTGAGTGGTATGGAAGGAGAAATTGTAGTAATAGCTTATTTGGATGAAGTTGTGTACAAAGTGAATATAAATTATAGCTCTACAAAGCTCAAAACAAACGCCTCCTAAGAACATAAGTATGGTGGTTGTGCCATTTCCAATTTCACTCATTCGAATAAAGGATTATTTCAAGAGGGAGAAAATATAACAGCATTTTGGCTCATCCTTAAGTTTGTGTACATCGGCTACCTAGATTTGTGAAGAGTCAATAAGTTAAAGTAAAGATATGGACCAGCTAAGCTAAAGACAAGAACAAAACCCAATTGGAAGTGGAACTATCGAAGCATCTAAATATCACAATTTACTAGGGAATGAGGTTAAAATCTGATTTCTTCTCACTGATGCTTTCTCGTTTAAAAGTCATAAACAATTCCATTTCTGGGTCACCCCTATGAAAGAAAGAAAACCACATGCTCGAACTAACGGTTGGGGTGTATTTGTGCCACAAAGATGAAATGGGAGAATGAGAATGAGGATGATTCTCGATGACCCTAATAAAGAGAATCATTACCCCATAATCCTATTTTTCCAAAATAATCTTTTCGTTCTTTCTATAATAACTATTTATTCACTCCGTAACTATTTTTAACTCTCATCATACTTAATCTTTTATTTTTTCCATAATCATTCCTATTTACAATGTGACAACAAAATTTGTGTCAGTTGTGTTTTTATGATATGAAGCGATTTCCCGACAGTTCCAATACACCATAAACAAATATAAAGAATGAAGGGAAAATGAGCATGTGATAAGAAATCTAGTTGTTTCTAGCTAACAATTTGATCTTACAACAGAAAAATATTAATAGACAAAATGATATTTACAGAATCAGTTCAAACCACGATGAGGATAAAAAGAGTTTTCACTAGTATTCTCATTGACTAGTAGAAAATGCAAACAAACAAACAAAAGATCTACATTTTGCATATGATAAGTAATTTGACGATAGGAACAGAGTAACAAAATTGAACCATCAAATGTTTGGCAAGCTTGGTAGGAGTGAAGAATCCAAATACAACATAAATTAAACAGTCCATTATTGAAAAAAGAAAATAGAGCAAATTATCCGAAAAACATAACCCAACATAAACAAAATACGGTAGGAAAGTCATCATCCACTACATGCCAACCAAAAACCTAAACTTCTCATCTTCTAAAAAGAAAAAAAAAAACCTACTCTTTAAGAATAGAACACAAAAGAAAAAAAAAAATATATATATATGTATACATATACCTACTCTTTAAGAATAGAACAGAGATATTTCATCATCCTTAAAGTAAAGTGCAACAATGCCAACAAAAAAGAAAAATCAATTACCATCTTCCCACCAAAAGATGCAAAAAAATAATCATGGAAGCAACCAACAAAAATATCAACAAAAAACCAAAATTTATTATCTCTTTGACTAAATAACTAAAAAATACAAATAAAAAAGAGAAGCAATTCATGATAAGCATAGTTGCACGCACAATAACTACAACAATGCCAAAAGAACAAAAAAAGAAATTAGCGCATAGAACAACTACAATAATGCCAACAAAAACCTAAACTATGTCTTCCCTTCAAGAAAATGAGAAGATATATTAGCAATTCATCATCCGAAAAGCATAATGCATGCAACTACAACAATGCAACAAAAAACTAATCTACATCTTCTCAATAAAAAGAAGAAAACTAGCAATTCATCATTAAAAAAAAAAAGTAAACTACTACAACAATCCCAATAAAATCAAAAATATATCTTCTCTTCGAGAAAATCCAAAACATCTTCATACTTAAAAGTAAAGTGCAACTGCTACAATGACAACAAAAAAAGAAAAACCAATTTCCATCTTCCCACTAGAAGATGCAAAAAATTAACCATTCGCCATTCGAAGCACCCAACAAAAATGTCAACAAAAAACCAAAATCTGTACTCTCTTTGACTAAATAACTAGAAAATACAACAACAAAAAAATAAAGCAATTCATCATAAGCACAGCTGCACAACCAAATACAACAATACCAAAAGAACAAAAAAGAAATTAGAGCATAATACAACTACAATAATGCCAACAAAAATCTAAATTATGTCTTCCCTTCAAGAAAATGGGAAGATACATTAGCAATTCATCATCCGAAAAAAGCATAGTGCATGCAACAACAACAATGCAACAAAAAACTAAACTCCATCTTCTTATTAAGAAGAAGAAAAACTAGCAATCCATCATCAAAAAAAGTAAACTCAACTACAACAATCCCAATAAAATCAAAATTATATCTTCACTTCAAGAAAATCCAAAATATCAGCATAAACTCAACTACAACAATCCCACTAAATCAAAATTATATCTTCTCTTCAAGAAAATCCATAATAATATTAGGCTTAATTATCATTAGCAACTACAACAATGTCAACAATCTTCTCTTCAAAAATAGATATACCCATAACAAAGCCACAATTCATCATCATGAAAGTAAACTTACAACTACAACAATCTCAACATTAATAAATAATAATAATAACTAGAAGATACAAAAAAATAATAATAAATAAAATAAATTTCATCTTCTCTTTAAGAAAATATAAAAATTTAGCAAATTGTCACAAGTAACTACAACAATCTAAAAAAAGACATTTTATCTTCTTGCGAGAAGAGAACAAGAAGATAACAAAAAACACACAATGTCAACAATCTTCACATCGAGAAATGAACTTAAAAAAATCATCGGAAAAGTACAATACAAACTACAATAATCTCAACCAAAAACTAAATTCTATCTTCTTCAGAACTAGAAGATACAAGAAAAAAAATATAACCTAAAAGCATAGTACTACCACAACAATGTGAACAAACAAAAAGACTATGTTCTTCTATATTCTCTTTAAGAAAATACAAAAATTTAGCAAATTGTCACAAGTAACTACAACAATCTAGAAAACTACATTTTATCTTATTGCGAGAAGAGAACAAGAAGATAACAAAAAACATAGAGTGTCAACACTCTTCACCTCTCTAGAAAGGAACTTAAAAATATCATTGGAAGAGTACAATACAAACTACAATAATCTCAACCAAAAACTAAATTCTATCTTCTTAAGAACTACTAGAAGATACATGAAAAAAAAAAAAAAAAAAAAAAAACTAAATGCATGTAGATAAATATTATCTTTAAGAATATACAAAAATTTAGCAAATTGTCAAAAGTAACTACAACCATCTAAAAATCTACATTTTATCTTTTTGCGAGAAGAGAACTACAACACACAATGCCAACAATCTTCACCTCTAGAAATGAACTTTAAAAAAATCATCGAAAAGTACAATACAAACTACAATAATCTCAACCAAAACTAAATTCTATCTTCTTAAGAAACTAGAAGATGCAATCAAAAAATGTAACCTAAAAGCATAGTACTACTGCAACAATGTGAACAAACAAAAAAAACTTTATTCTCTCTTTAAGTAAATACAAATATTAGCAAATAGTCATAAGTATTTAATCTTCTCGAGAGAAGAGAACTAGAAGATAACAAAAAAATACACAATGCCAACAATCTTCACCCCAAGAAATGAACTTTAAAAAAAAATCATCAAAAAACAACAATATGCTACAATAATCTCAACCAAAAACTAAATTCTATCTTAAGAACTGAAAGATTATTCATCATAAAAAAAACGTATATGGCAAACCTAAAAATAAAAAAGCAAATTTTCATTAGCAACTACAACAATCTCAACACACACACAAAAAAAACTATAATGTTCTCTTTAAGGAGAGAACTAGAAGATACAAAAAATAATAATAAGAAAAAGCATAATACATATACTTACAACAATGTCAACATTCTCTCTTCAAAGAAGATACCCATAACAAAGCAATTATTTATAAGGAAAGTAAACTACAACTACAACAATCTCATGACAAATTAAATTATATCTAAACTGACAACTAGGGAAGAATCAAAAATATATATATATATTTAACAATCCATCATAAAAAAACATCGGGCAACTAACTACAACAATGTCAAGTCTTCTCTTCAAGAAAAGAACTAGAAGTTACAAAAACATATTAAACAAACATAAAAATAACAATTCATCATCCGAAAAGCATAGTACTACTACAACAATGTGAATAAATAAATAAAAATACTAAATTCTATTTCCCTTTAAGAAAATACAATAATTTAGAAAATTGTCGTAAGTAACTACAACAATCTAAAAAATATATTATTTTATCTTCTTGCGAGATAAGAACTAGAGAAGATAACAAAAAACACAGTCAATACAACAATGCCAATAATCTTTTCCATGAGAGATGAACTTGAAAAAAAAAAAATCATCATCAGAAAAGTACAATACAGCTACAATAATCTCAGCAAAAAAACTAAATTCTATATTAAGAACTAGAGCATCATAAAAAAAAAACGTATAGGGGAGCCTAAAATTAAAAGGTTTGTCATTGGTAGCTACAACAATCTCAAGAACAACAATAACTATAATGTTCTCTTCAAGTAGAGAGCTAGAAGATACAAAAAATAATAATATTAACAAAAAGCAAACTACAACTACAACACTCTCAACAATCTTCTCTTCAAAAAAAGATACTAAAAAAAAAAACTAGTCATCATGTATCTTCTATGCAAGAAAGGAACTAGAAGATAACAAAAAAAGTAACAAAAAACACAATTCCAACAATCTTCTTTTCAAGAAAAATACTAGAAGATATGAAAATAAAATAAAAAAATCATCATCAAATAAGTACAATACAATTCTACAATAATCTCAATAAAAAACTGAATTCTATCTTAAGAATTAGAAGATTATTCATCATAAAAAAAAAAGTGACGGGCAACCCTACAACAATGTCAAGTCTTCTTTTCCAGAAAAAGAGAAAACTAAGAAAAATTACCGCTTTACTTAATCTTCTATATATATTTTTCTTTTTAAAGATTAAGAAAGAAACTATATTCTAATCTTCACTGTAGGAAAAAACCAGAAGATATAAAAAGAGAGAAAAAAAAAAATTAACAATTCATCATCCTACAAGAGAAAGAACGACCTTAAAGCATAATAAACTACAAACAATGTACAAAACAAGTCAAATTGAAGCTTACATTATAAAAATTATGCTAATCAAAAGTTTACCTCAGTAAAGATGTTGGATCCCATCCTCTTTCTTGCAAACTCCCTAACTTCGTTGACAATAAAGTCTAGAGAATGCTGAAGCAACTACAAATGCTAAGAAGATGGTATGATTAAGAGGATAAACGCATTTTATCTCAAGGTATTCTTTCAAAATCTAGCGGATCCATTTGAATACATTTACTCTTGTGGGTGGTATTGATTAGAAAAATGGATTTTACTGCACTACTTAAGACTTGATTGCAGAGAATAAAAGTGCGAAGTCATCACAAGTCACAAATAATCAACAAGAGATTGAATACTGAATAAAGACAGATGAAGATAAGTGGAAATCGAAACAATAATGAAGATCGGCAACTTCAAATCAAACACACAAATTAAAAACTATCATTCAAGATAAGGAAACGTACCTAGAAACATGAAATTTCCAGTCAAATGCTTCATCAAAGTGAAGAATCCAGGCCTCAACTGTGAGAGAGTAGTAGAGAATAACATTTCTTCTTGGACAAGTCTAGGGCAAGAGAAGAGAAAACACAGTGAATGGAGGATACTAGAACAACCCAGTTTTATAACTTTTTGGAAAATATTATAGAGCCGTTGCATTTGCAAATGCAACGGCTCTTTGCAATCAATAAATGAAGTCTGCAAAATGAATTTGTAGAATATATTCTGCTTTTAAAATACACTGAGCATTAAATCAATTTCTAAAATCTATTCCGTTTATAAAATAAACATATATATGGAATTTTTTTAACAACAATTTTTGACCGTTTATCAGCCATTTTCGTACTGTTTTTTTTTTTTTTTTTTAATATTTCATACTATCAACTTAATTTAATGACTGTGGAAAAACGTAAAAAAAAAAGGCGAATTTTTAATAAAATAAACTTTAATCCAAACCAACAACGTGTGCTTTAAAATATCTGTTTTTGTAGTATCAAAATAAAATTTAAAAAATCTGTTTTTTTTTTTTGTTAATTTGAGACTTATTATCCAATTTTTGAAAATGATTTAATTTATTATTTATGTCATTTTTACTTTCTGAATTAAACAAATAAATCTACATTTTAAAAGGAAAGTTATAAATATGCATATATTAAATTTTTGTAGAAATTTTTATATAAAAAAATGTAGGTTGCCATTATCCTTCTATTGTTCATTTATCAATTAATTCTCATAAACTTTGTTAAGTATTACACATATTTCCTATATAAATTTGATAAATGATCTTCCTTTTATATAAATTAATCTAGCCATCTAGAAAGTTCAATAAATGTTGTAGGTTGGAAATGTCATTTTTATTATTATCAAATGTTGTATGGCGCTGAAAATCATTTTGCTTGTAGTACTTTTTCTCTTGGGAATGTGGACATGATTCTTGTCTGAGGCTTATTCTTCGAACTCCTCTTGTAGATCCAAAATGTAGAAAGTCTTTTGGAAGGTTGATGTAATCCTGAGATCAAAATTGGGGTTTGGAATATTTTGATGAACTTAATTCCTACTAAATATAATATCCAGAGTAAAGAAGTTGACATCAACGGGACTTGTTTGTTGTGTGGTAAAGCTATGGATCAAATATGCATATTATTAAAGGCGGCAAACTGGTAATTAAGGTTTGGTCGTTCATTTTTCCTCGTATATCTAAATTTGTTTCTCGTTTCAGATTTGCGGATTTTGGAGTCGGGTTTTGGCACGACATTCTGGCTAATTTTCAACCTTTTGATCTCCCTAAATTTTTATCTTGATCTGGCATTTATGGAGTGTCCGAAACATGGTGTACCATAGCAGTGTCAAAGTTGTCAAAATCTAAGGTTGCTAGTTTGATTTCCAAAGGATTTTATGCTCATTATTTATCTTATCTTGCAGGGCCAAGGGTTTTTTATTCGAATCTTTGCTCAGCTTCGAAGAATTCGAGTTCGAGGTCGCCTGTTATTGATCAATGTAAGCTTATTGTGGACGGATCGTGGGATGTTGTACGGGGCTATGGCGGGATGGGTTGGATTGTGCAGAACCATTTGGGTCGTCCTCTTTTAGCGGGTGCTTGCAAGGAGGACGTTAAAGATGCATCAACGTGGAATGTTTGGCACTAAAGGAGAGCTAAAAGCATTTACTTTCTTCTCCTTGTGGTGTTCTCTTTCAAATCTTGGTGGCATCCAATTCTAGCATTCTCATTGATATTATTAATGGGTTTCCCAAGATGTTTCTGAGCTCATCAATATTATTGTTGATATTAGATGTTTGATCCCTGATGAGGATTTTTTTTTACTTTTTTTAGGTGGGAATGTAGTAGTGGCGCTAACTTACTAGCTAGTCCTCGTTTGGAGTGTGGATCTTTTTCGGTTTGTTATTTGTACTCTTCTAGTAATTTGCCGATTCATACTGAGGTTTTGAGTTGGGGGAATCTCTCCCAAAGGTTGCAAGGTTACCTATGTGGTGATGTTAGGCCGGGTTCACTCCAGTTGTTCTTTTTGTTGATTTTTTAATGAAATGTTGCTTTGGAAAAAAAAATATTGTAGTTAGACCCTCTATTGCTCTTGCTAGCGACTAATTACAATACTTAAAATATTTATCAAATTAGACGTTTTTTTTTTTGAAATCATAACTTTTTGCTCCACTATACCTAGGGTAATCACGTACTCATTTTGTTTCGTATTTCAAATATTTATCAAATAAAATTTCTCTATAATTTAAAATGAATTAATCTTCTTTTTTATAAAACTTGTGTGTCCACCTACTCATTTTGTTTTGTATTTCAAATGTGAAGAGTCTACAACATATCTTTATATCTTTATAAGTTATATATAAACTATTTTTCTCATTTATCAATTGGTTTTGAAGTGGAATCATGTACTATCTAATAAATTAAAAGCAAATTTATATACCATTTGTAAATGTCAACTAGAATGGAATCACATCTTAGCAAACACGCTCTTCAATCACCACAGAGGCTAGGTGTGAAAGAAAAAATTGGAAGCCGACAAAACTAAATCGATCCATTGGATCGATTTTTTAGAATAATATTGGATCGATCGGTTTGATATTCGAGAAAATTGAAATATATCGGTTCAGTTTCGATTTATGATAGAAGAACTAATAAAAAAGAATGAACCGAACCTAATATATAAATAATAAGAAAAATATAAATAGGTTAGTATTTAAATTTGATGGAAGAACCAATTTAAATATAAATATGAAATAAAAGTATAGTAAATATTGGGATACTCATGAAAAATATTCTTTTTTATTACTAAAATGAAAGCCTTTAGAATTAAATTAAAAATCAAATTGTGAATGAGACAAAAATATTTGAAAAATAAAACAAAATTTTTCTTGAGATCGGTTCGAACCCAATTATTGAAAATCGATGATATTGGTTCAATTATTGGTTTGGCACAAAACCGACAAAAACCAAACCGGAATCACTCCTAACATAGGCAATATGCGGGATAATGTTTTCCACTGATGTTAAACTGTAGGAAAGTTCAAAAAGCAAAATAGAATATTAGCAATTCGATTACAAGCCCTCCTACAAAACGCAAAGGATATGTTCTTAAATAGATGAATTATATTTGAATATCAGCTATAATAGTGATGGCTATGTCACATCTTAAAAAATACTACTAATGAGGTCAATGATAAATCTAAGGGGATTACTAGGGTCCACGACTCGAGATCTCTCTAGAAGATCCAAGAGTGATAACTGGTGGTTGAGAGAATCCAGAAAGAATAGAGAGAAGAAGGTTATGCGTAGCCTTTTCAATAAGAAGTCGGAACCGTACCCGGAAAGATACACTATAAGAAAAATAGCTATAAGCGACTGGACATAATAAATTAAACAACATACATAGTTGTGAGGTATCAAATTAAGAATGCTATCACATGAAGTCTATTCATAATGAATATTTCTCATAACTCACCTAATGTTATAACTTGAACATTGGGTTGGCTGAGGTATGCAAAATCAAAGTCTCAAACAAGAGAATAACACTTGGTTATGCAACAAACTATTTTTCTAAAATAAGTGAAATGTTTACTATAATTGAAGTTGTTTAACCATTGTTATTATATTGGTTAGTATGATAGTTTAGAAATATTGTGTGTAGTTGCTAAATATTATAAGCATGTGAAGGTAAAATATTTGAATCTTAACCCGTTGCATTTTATCAATTCTTTTCATTATATACGTAAATAAATATAAATCATTATGGTAAGCCTTAGCTATTAAAGAAAGTCTTGATAGTCTAAGAAATTATGTTTAATCTATGATAGCCAATTAGCATACGTTCTATTTACCTTTTAATATTGTAAGATTATGCAAAAATGTTCCACCAAATAGTCAAAATGTAAGTAGATCAAAAACTAAATTAATGTTAACCTCTATATTTTGTAATAAAAGGAAATATGTGGCACTACATTAAGTGTATAAAACATACATATTATAATAAGCTAGCTGCGGGCTGTAGTAACTAGCAGCCACTTTCAGCCACTTCTCACTAAAATTAAAAAAAAAAAAAAAAAAATCCCTTTCTTCCCCTTCTTTCAAAACAAAACCCCTTTTGCTTTTTTTTTTTTTTTTTTTTTCCTTCCCATGATAACATCCATTCACACACTCCCATTTTCAAAGTCAAAAAGTCACCACTACTATTAAGTCCCAAAACTCCGCTCACTTTCATCCCATTTTTCTCACACTTTCTCTCCCTTCTAAGAAAACCTTTTTCCTCTCATGGAGAAGAAATTAAAACAAGGAAACTGGAAAACTTAGAAAAAGAAATAAGTTTGATTCTTAAAACCTTTTTAAACCCTGAAATTCTTGCCAGAGAAAGTCTGGCCAAATTGCCAGTTGGAGGGGACGATGTTCCAGGAAGTGGTGGTGCGACGATCACTAGCTGTGACTCTGAAGGACAATGACTGACCAACCAAAATGGCGTTTGATTGCCAGTTCTGACCCCAATTTCGGCTCATGCTCATCCACTCTGTTTTGCTGCCTTTCACGCTAGCCTTAACAATATCCCCTGCTCCTGCCACGTTTGTGATCAGTACCAAGTTGAAATATCGGAAGCCGTTTATTGTAAACCTGATTCCTCCCTGTTTCCGGCATGGCACCCTGCGGAATGGAGTAGAGCAATTCATGAACATCAAGAATTTTGTCATTTTTTCTCAACATTCTTGTAATTTCGGTTTCTTAAAGGTTAAACCTCAAAGATTTTTTTTTTGAGTCTCAAATATTTTAGTGTGGTCAACGTGATTATTACTTTTCACCAAATAACTTTTAATATTCAATTGGTTGTGATACCATATTAGAGAATATAAGTTGCTACAATGATTCATATATCTTAGGATATGTTTAGGGTGGTAGGGGAATCATTTTTCATCTTAATTTTCATTCCATCATTCATTAGTTTAGCCTTCATTTTTTATTATCAATTCCCTTCCCTCTTTCCCTTTTCAAACATGCCCTTATAAATGTCTAAAATCTACCCGTGATCTTAACGTTGACATTAATTTTTTGTTAAAAAGAGACTTGAAATTAGAAGTAGATTATTCATGTCATAATTATTTAGTTTTGAGATAAATGTTCATATCATTTAAGGTGGTACCATAGTCTTTAATCTCAAATGAGTATGAGGTCCAAAAAACATAAAATTGTGGTCCCATTTAAATTTGGTGATTCCAAAAGAGACATTTTAAGAGATAGGTTGAAAATCCTACGGGAGTGTTTGTTTGCCCTTATAAAATATGAGAAAGTATAGAGATTTTCTAGCATTTATATATGCACTACTTTTATTGTCCCATAGTCTCACACAGTAAGGTTTGAGTGACCCATTCCAGATTTCTATCAAGTACTTCAAATTAAACAATAACGCCTATGGACTCTAGTATCTTAAAATTTCACAAGGTCACAATTGAAAGTTAAGATTATAGCTTAAGGTTATGTTTGTTGAGGTGGAAAAAGTTGAAAATAAAAAAAAAAAAAAAAAAAAAAAAAAAAAAAAAAAACCTTTTTTCCTTTTTCCTTCCCCCACCTTTCCCGCACCCACCCCTCCC
>JBBMEG010000003.1:8109125-8151329 GCA_037832605.1 Cyclanthera cordifolia
CTGTTTTGCAGGCCTTTCGTCCTCTACTAAACAAATAGTACTGTGGATAGACCGTTGACCAATTTTCGGCATCAACATTGTGTATATATACATGATTAAAAATCATATACCTTAAATTTTTATTTAATCAAATAAATTAATCAAAATATTAGTCAAATAACAACTTAGGTTTAATTAATAATGCATACTAAAAATTATGAGTGATTTTGAAATAATTTATTATTTTGAATAGTTTAGAAATGAGAAGTTATTTGAGTGATTAGAAACAAAAAATTATTTGACTGATTACATATAAATAATTATTAATTTTTATTATTTTGAGTATTTACAGTAACCTCGTTTGAATTTGTATTTTTTTTTTTTAAATATAGCTAAATCCCCATTGAAACTTCCTAAATAATAATAATTTATTGTTATTATTATTTTATATGCGCAACCGACAAATCTCATTCATGGATCTTGTAATTGGTCATTGAGATGACTCTCCAACTATTTGTTTAATAATCAACACCGTCACTCTAAATATATATATATAAATAAATAAATAATAAATCAAACAATCATATTGCCCCCAACCATCCCATACACTTTTTACAAACAGATACTTATCAGTTAAATCATTTGTTTGGTAGTCGTTTAACTTTTTTATAATTATATTCCATTGAAGAATAATACATTATTAAAGATAATTAACATAATGAATATTTTAAATTAAAATACTTTTTTATTTCTATATTTTAAGTTTGTTTTCAAACATTAAATATTAATCTTTCTCTATATTTTTAAAAGTTGAATTTTAATTTTTAAACTTCAAAAAAATGTCATTTTAATCTCTAAAATTTAAAATAAAATTAATCTGAAGTTGATATTAAAAAAAAGAAAAAAATTTGATTCAACAATATCACTCATTAGTAATTTGAATATTTGAAAATGCAACAACTAAAATATAACAAAATTAAAAAGTTAAAAGATCAAATAAAATAAATTTAAATTATGAGTGTTATGTAACAATAGCTTTTGCATTACTATATACTTAGACGCTCATGCACAAGACGCAATACCCATTTGAATTTCAATGGATTAATTATCCTCTCAAACTTACATAATTTAATTATCGTGATTAAATTTTCAAAATTTTTTTTTATTGTGATTAACCACTAATTGTAAAATGAACAAATAACAAATTATAAAATGTTATTCTTATAAATCTCTCATTTATTTTTATTTTTATTTTTTTCCCTGATAGATACTGTTTTTTTTTTTTTTTTGCTTTATTAATTTATTTTGCAAACCACAATAATGAAATTAATTAATTAACTATAATAAGTAGATCAGATAAGACAAATTTGAAATAAAGAAATTACCAAAATTTCAATAATTTGGGATATAAACGAAAGAGAAAAGAGAGGCAGAGTAAAAAAATAAAATAAAAACTGAATTGGAGTATTGGACAGGCAACCACTCCACTTTCCAGTGCAGCTGTGATTTGGGAATTTAAATTTTAAAAATAAATAAATAAAATACAATTTATTACTTTCAAATAGTTTATTTTTAAAATTTTTTAAAAGTTTCGAATTTTTAAGTTTATCTCATTTTGATCTATAAACTTTTAAGGAAACTTTGCATAAATAATCAAATATGACAAAATTATTACATTTTTATCAGATTCTTAAAAAAATTGCATACATATTCAAATGGGCTTTTAATGTGTATTAGAGTATTTGTTGATATACTATAATACCTTTTGTTATATATGGAAAGTTTGAATACATTTATCCACGTATTAATGATCTCATTGATTTGATTCTAAAATTTGTCACAGATTTTTTATGATAACGGTTGTAAAAAAAATCCTAATATTATGGTCTACAACATTAAGTTTCTATTATATAGAAGATGAAAAATACGTATATAATACCAATACGTATACAATATTGTATTAATAGCTTTTTGTTACATATATAGTACTCATACTTGATATTGTATTACAATTACTATATTATGCGATACCATAACCAATGTTAAAAATATCAATTTAATACTATATATGTTGTAAACCACTAACATGCTAACGATAATAATACCCAGATGATTATCATAATAATACGTTGATTTGTATAAATATAATAGTAATACAATTCAGATTTGATTGCAAATGTTATATTAATACCTGAGCAATACCAACTGGGAGTTGCGATAACTCTGGGAGGGATATTATTAAAGGGAAGACACATCACTTACTGACGAAAAAAAAACCCAATAAAAACAGAAGATGAATTATTATTTTTTTTTTTTATACAAGGCTGATTTCTTTACATATGTACAAATAAGGTATTATTAAAGGAAAGACGTACCTACGGAGTAAACTAAGAAAACGCAATTGCAGTACGTGTGGAAACATCTGTCAGATTAAAAAAGAAACAGATGAAGCAATTTTTTTGTAATACAATATTGATTTATCAACAATTACAGTATGTTCAGAATTAAAGCAAATAAAGCCAGATTCTACAAGGTATGAAGTCAGATTAAAAACGAAATTAACTACAAGCAAAATAAGGTAACGGAATGGATCAGTGGCGCAGTGGTTTTATTGTTTGGTATTATTCCAGTTCAACGCCAGCGATTCTATTTTGATCTCTATATATCAATTTCAAATTTATTACAGAGACAAATAATAAACATTAAAAAAAAAAAAAAAAAAATTGGGGACTAAGATGAAAAATTTCGTTGGAAGCCCCTAAATTAGAATTAGATTTTTAAAAGTTTAAAGATTGAAATTGAATAAAATAGAAAGTATAGAGACTAAAATTAATTTTTTGAAAGTTCAGAAATCAAAATATAACACATTTCAAATATAAGAAGATATTTTAATTCAAAGTATAAGAAGATATTTTAACGTAAAAAAATGAAATAGGGAATAATGAATAGAGTTGAGTTTTTTTTTTTTTTTTTTTTTTTTTTAAGTATAAATTGGAGCAGGAAACCACAAACCCGAGGTGATATAAAGTTGAGATTTTGTTTAGAGAATTATTTTTAATTTTCATTTAGCTACAGTTTTTTTTTAAATGTTTACATTTTTACTGTTTTCCACTTGATCTTAATTATTTATATATATATATATACGTTTTTTTTTTCTAGGATACGCAACAATAAGGTTGGTACTTCATTTTGTGATTGCTTGATCATCTATTTAAGCTAATATTTTGAGCTATTGCTGTTGTTAACTTTAGTTTTAATTTTTAATTTTCATTAAATTTTTAAATTTTAAGATTTTACACTTTTATTCTGAAGTTCTTGCAATTAACGTTCACGTTTGGTTTATAGTATTATTTTTCGTTAATTTATTAAACAGAATTACGGTATCCAAATATTTAGTTCAATTAAATTAAGTGAAAAATTAGTGAAAATGAACTTATTTAAAATAATTAAATTAGATGAAATTGAAGATACTTATAATCAAATGTAAAACTTTAGTTAATACATCACAATTGAACTAATTTCTATACATGAAATTTTTTGTTCGAGTACTACTAAAATGGAGACTTTGGATATTAAACAAAAATTGAACTCATTTCGTTTTGATTTATGTATTTTTAAATTCTAATTTTAATTTATATATCGAAAAGATTGGTGGTGCAATAATTTCGTTATCGAGTATTAAATCAGTTCAACAAGCGTCGCGAGTTTGATTAGTGTCTCCGACATTTTAATAATGCTCACTTTTAATCTCTAAATTTTGAGTATAATTTATATAAACAATCATCATATTTTTCACCTTTCTAATTTTATTTATTATCATTATTTTAATTTCAAAAATATTCTGCATTCGAGATATATATATATTTATTTATTTAAGTTTGGAGCGTAATATTTTAAGAAATTGATTATTGTATTTTCTTAATTAGAGTTATTTTTTTTTTTCAAAATTATAATATTTAAAAAATAGACAAAAACAAAAAAATGAGTATTAGGTAGAATATTTAATTGAGAGAGAGAGAGAGAGTTGTCTTATCTCACCTTAGCTGACGTTAGCTGTATTCACAAGCAATCACATCCACTTTCACCTTTTGATATCTTCTGGCTTATCTCTCCTCTCTCGTTTAATTAAAAAATAAAATATTTTTTAACAATAAAATTTAAAAAAAAAAAAAAAAAATGTTCGTAGGTTTTAATTTTTCCATCCTTTTGTACTATGTTGTTATGTTCAAGCATTTAATTTTGTATAAATTTAGTTCATAAATAGTGTGGTTTGTTTATTTAGTATTTGAGATTTAATAAGATACTTTATAGTTTTAAATTTTTTAACTTTCTAAACTTTCTATTTAATCATGTGTAATTAGCATTCATCTGATTTGATTTAATCAGCTAGAAATCTTTGATAAATAAGACAACTTAATAATTGTTTCAAACAAAGACTTAAGTTAGAATATTAAAAAAATTCTTACATTATATTTAGAATTTATGATGGTCGAATCTTAAGCAATATTTGAAAGAAAAAAAAACACACACACACACACATCAACAAATGAAGTTCAAGAAAATACAAATTTTGATATTCAATATCCTAAAAAAAAACCCTTTTCAAAGGTCAAATAATCGTGTTTGTCATGAAATACAAAAAGACTCTAAAAGCTATTGAATGTACTTTCTGTTATCTCATATTAGAAAAGTGAGAAAATATCATAGTATTACCAATTGATTTAGGAATGGATCTCCGCACTTTTTAATATGGTATCAAAACTCGTAAGCCTACACAAATATTTAGTGAAATAAAGATGCACACTAAACATAGGTGTTGGAGGCCCTCGCCAAAAGTTATGGCAGCCTGTTTACACTTATCGCTTGAAGCTAAATACTCTTACTATGCTATGGTCAGAGTTCCGCTTTCAATATGCCAGAAACTAGGTTTCGCTGGGGCAACATGCTACATAGCATCCTTGGCTGATGGAGTGAGCAAAATCATTCCATCTTCAACACATGAGAGCGACATAATTCATCACATATCCTTTACAATCTTTAGATGATGACACCTAACCGTTTCTACATAGAATACTACATGCTCAGTCTTATCCAATCATCACAACACGTTCATCAACAATAAAAGTCATCATAGCTTGATACTACACAAATCATAAGATTAGGACCGACTCATGCTAGCATCAACAAACAATTATGTGTCATCCTATATACACATTAGATAAATATAACAAAAAAACCAAGCAATCCTAGAACTCTACACGTTAAGAACCTGTTATCAAAGCATGCATTAGTCAAAAGAACATCGATCACATATAACAAGCATTACGGGCGAGAGGAAAAATAAAAAACTGACAAAATCGAATATATTTGGTTCGGTTATCGATTTGGCACAAAACTGACAAAAATTGAACAAAAAATCACCAAAAACAAGCATACATAGTCTAAACAGTGTATATGATCCACACAACCTAAGGTAAGAAGTCATTACCTGATAAGCAATACATAATGCGCTCAGCGAGCTCCAATTAAACCTAGCAGTCTAAGCAATCAACCTAGATAAAAACGGCTAGTCAGGTAAGAAACCATCAAAACTAAATAACTAAACTAATGAGCAGCGCTCGGGAAAATAAGATTTTACCAAATGAAAGAAAATATAATGGGACAGACATGCGAAATGGGTCATGAGCGGCATGTGTATTGTTGCGACTAATCGAGACGAAACACGTGATACGCGTGGGATGGAATGTATAGAGAGAAGCAGCTCGCAAGACAATGGTGTGGGGGTGGTGACTCGACTTCTCGAAAGCGAGCACGAGAGTGGTGCGGATCGAGGTGTGTTATATCGCAGTCGGGTGCGATGCAGTGTAATAGAGCACATGCTCTGTGCAAAAAAACATTGTTGTGGACTCTAGATCATGACACGAAGCGCGATGGGCGTGCACACGTTTAGACGATCAAGGGGCGAGGTATTGCGCTGCACAATAGGCTGAGAGGTGGTGTTCATGCATGGCAAGGTATTACGTGAAGGTTGCGTTGGGCATGCACACACCAACTAAATACTGAAACGTTTGGTAAATGGGGGAGATGGAAATCTAAGCCGCGACCAAAGGGGAATTCAGAAAACGTCTTTCTATCCTAAAAATAGGGTGACGCTTGGTCCAATACTTTGGCACATTCTTTGATGTGTTTTGACGTTGTTGCTTGTGTTCTAAGGTTTTTCTCTGGTGCAGGGTCTTACTTGCATTTTAACTGTCATCACTACTTCTAAATTCGAATTAAAAACTACATTCAAACAAGTTTTTTAGTGTAATTATTACTTTTAAATATTTAAAATAAATTTTCATTTTAAATACTCTCTTAAAATCTACCTACAAACAAGTTTTTTACTCCAATTTATTACTAATCATTATTTTTAAATACTCAAAATAAATTCTAATTCTAAACGCTAATTTTAAATACTCTTGAAAACTACATTCAAACAAATTTTTTATTACAATCGTTACTTCTAAAAATACTCAAAATAAATCTCTTGTTCTAAATACTAATTCTAAATATTAATTCTGAAAATACTTTTAAAATCTACGTCCAAACATACTTCTAAGAGTTATATTGAAGTGTGATGACATATATGCTCCACCATTATCCTCTTCAATAAATTACTCTAGCTCGACCTTCATTTTCTATTCATGGTTGATTATTCTTCTTTTCTTTTATGCTATTATGTATTATTGGGAATGCAAACAAAGTATTATCCCACATTAATTAATTAATTAAGGGGTAGATCATGAGTAAGGGAGGACAAACATCTCCATTGATATGAAACCAAAAAGTTTTAGATGAAACAAAATAGAAAGCCATAAAAACTTATACTCAAAGCGAACAATATTATATCAATATAGAGATTTCTCTTGGATTTGTCGTTTAGCATGTAAATTATTTAAAAAGACAAAAGAAATCAAAGAACATACTAATTTGTAATAATTTTTAATTAGTATATGTGTGTAAGTAATTTAACTTTTAATTTATAGTGAAATTATAACACTTTAATCAATTGAACGTCTACTTTAGTTGCGTTTGTATTTTAGTATAATGGGAGATTGGAAAATTCAAATCACCCATTTCATATACTAATAATATTATCAAAATGTTGTCAGAACTATTGTTTTTTATAAAGAATTTTGGTTTAGTAGGTGGAGATGGAGGATTGATATATGAAATTTACCATAAATATATAATTTATCTGCACAATATTAAATTAAATTCAAATCTGATGTATAAATTAATTTTAGAATTTGAATTTTCGTATTTTAAAATGGTTTTCTTCAGTCTCAATTATTAATTGAGGAGACTAGCTGTGCCATTAAAGTTCTTGTGTCGTTGCATTAAAATTAACTGTCTTAGGTTATTCATTCTAAAAGCTAGATACATGTGACTCGAAATTAAAGTCCAACACGATAAAGTAATTAAATGATTAAAAAAATAAAAAATTATAATAGTGAGAAGATCACAAAGAAAATAAAATACTGATCATTTTGAATGATATTAAAAATGAAGAATTATTTTAAATAATTTTGAATGAAATTTATAATAATATATATAATTGAGAGATATTATACAAATTTATTTTTAATATTCATAAAAAATTTTAAACAGACACTTTCCATAAGTTTCTAGTGAATTAATCACGAGTGTTTGAGGGGTTTTTTTTTTTTTTTTTTTTTTTTTTAAGATGCGAGTATTCAAGTTTGATTTATATAAAGACAATTGAAAAAATATTTTAGATTATTGATTTGAAACGCTAAATATTTCAATGATTTTCGTAGGATAACTTGGCTAAAACTATAGTATTGTAATCACTTAAAACAATCATGAAGTGTTACAAATACTCATTTTTAATCATTTCTTTTTAATCACTCAGTTCTGACCACTCATTTCAAAGCATTTATTTATTTTTATATCTAATCTCCTAAAATAGTCACTCATTTTTAACTACATCTAAACTAGTTATTGCCTATAACTACTCCACAAAAATCATTTAAACTAATTAGTATATTAACGGTAATCTTTGGACAATAAAATTCAATTTTCTTACTATTTAAATTCACTTAAAATAATAATTTTACAATTTCACATAAAAACACCTAATATAGGAATTGCTTTAATTCATTGAATATCTTTAAAAGGTAAGTAAACATTTTTAAATTTCAAGTATCACATTTAACATGTCGTATTACCATTAAAAGAATACTGTATTAAATATGTACAAATATTTTGAAAAATAATTATAAAAAGGAAATAGAAACTTGCGGTCTTCAAATCCAAAATTCAAATGCCAAAAAATATTTATTAGTATTTAATTGCTATGGTTGACCAAAATGCCAAGTACCATTTTACCAAACATATCCATAAATATATTATTCAATCCATATTTTTAGAATAACCATGTTGTTTTTTTTTTTTTTGGGATTTTACATTATAAAAAAAAAAAACAAAAAAGCATGATAATTAAAAAAAAAAAAAGAGATGGCACAGTAAAATGATTAAAAATGCACACACTTCAATTTTGATAGACTCAATTAATTTAACTAAATATACTTTAATCAAAGCCAAAATTGTACATCAAAATTTGTTAAGCATATAATATTATTAAAAAAAATGTTATAATTAAAATACAATATCTAAAAGTTTGATTATTATTTTTTCTTTTTTGAAATCAAACCGCAATTCATTAAGAAAAGAAGAACGGGAGTGAACCGGCTCGAACATCACCACATAGGCAACTTCTAGAAGAGGTTTCCTTATCTCAAAACCTAAGTTTGATCGGACAAATCCGATGAATACAAATAACAAGAAGAGAAAGAGTTAATAGCCACAAAAAATTGGCTAACAAATTGATCACAACACGATTACAACCACGCCTATAAAAATCAAAAGAGATCTCTTTGAATTGTGAAATCGAAAATCACACATGGGATGCTATCAATATACAAAAGTTGTTAAGTGAGCCGTAGTAAACTAATTAATTTAAAAAAAAAAAAAAATACAAACGATTTATATTATCAACCATATCGTTTAAACTAATTTGTAGATAAATTATACACATATTAATGGTATTGCCGTGAGCAATTTGGAGAGTGCCAATTTTAAAGTGCATCAATAATATTATTAATTTGGTCAGTTAGCTATTTGAAAACAAATTTCCTAAAAAAAAAAAAAAAAAACTTATTAATGTTTTCAGGTATTTAATAAATCTGAATCATCAAATCGTCACAATCTAATTTGACTGTTCTTGCAAAACCATTACCATGTACTTGTTCAAACCTGCCAAGTAAGTGGATATAGATGCAACTTCTTTCACGAGTCTCTGGTAAAAAAGTTTACAAAAAAAGAGAAAGAAAATTTGAAAATACATTTAATTTTTAAAAGGTTATATGCTAAGATACAATAAAGATCGTTGCAACATGATAGAAAGAAGCTTCAAGAAGTCATACCCCTATAATATATTTTGACATATTTTTTATGTAGCAGGATTGAACGTCAAAAAAACAATAAATCATAGGGCTCCAAAATTCAAGGAAAATAACAACATGAAAAATAAATCATATACTAAAAAAATTCAAAGACAAACATGACTGTGACCGTGACACATAGCATCTCCCTTCATATTTTAATCTCTGAATGTATAGTTCAAATCCCCTTTTGTATTAAAAAAAATCTTAACATTTTCAAAGGTAAATTCAAACTAACTCCTTAATAATAGTCTAGTTATGCATTTGATTAAAAAAAAAAAAAATCAATAAACCTCAATTCAAAAATGAATAAAAAATCATTAATAAATATGATAATACATTTTGAAAGTTTAGACAAGAACTTGGATTGCATATGCAACAACGCTCGAGTTAAGTCTCTTGGTTAAGAGACTGATGAATAAAGAAGATAAGATAAGATTGAAATGTAGAAAAGTTGGTAGATATTTTACTCCGAATATATATATTAAAATACCATTTTCACTATAGATTTTGAGTTTTTTTTTTTTTTTTTCTATTTTGGTTGTAGGCTTTTATAAAAGTCATCATGTTTATTCTTTTTAATTTTTTTTAATTTCTTCTTATTCAATCTTTGAAATTTCAAATATTATATTTTGGTACCTATACTTTTTATAAAATAAAATGTTTTTATTGAATTTTTGTTTGTTTTATTGACATTGGAAAATATTTATTAATTTTTCATAAAAATTAAAATATTTCACTATAAATTTAGAAATATATTTAAGATTATTAATATTATTTCAATTTAATATTAATTAATTTATGCTATCAATCGATTTGTTTTTTTTTTTAAGTTTAAAAACTAAGGGGAAGGTTTGCTATGAGAGGACTAGAAAGGAAGTAAAGGAAAAATAAAGAAAAAGATAAATGAAAAAAAATAAATAAATGTAAATGAATAATATTGTGTAAGTTAATGAGTAAAAACGTATTAAAACAATATGTACTCAAAAAAAAAAAAAAAAAACTTATTAAAAAAGAGTATTTAAAATTGGAATTTTAAAATGTAGGTAAAAAAATATAAACAGATTAAAATAATATTTAATTATATATGTGGGGCCCAGAACAACACGTGGAGGTAAAGCAAGAGCCTATCCAGTAAATTAACAATTGGCGTATAGTAAAGCGCGCTTTATCTATCCACCTGTCTGGACGAGACGTGTCCTGCACGGATAATGCAAAATTCTATTTGTTTTATTTTATAATTTTTACTTTCTTTTTTACACTTCTTTAAAAAAAATAAAAATTTAATGGAAAATATCCGCAAACCACTTTGGTTCACTCTCTTATTCATAATTATCAATCCTCTCTTCACCACATATTTCTCAATTTTCTGAATTTTATATAATTTAAAAAAAAAAATTCCCATAAGATATAATACAAACATAATTATTAATTAAAAATTAGGTCCACCCAATTCCCCACTTAACTCTTGAGTGTGACTAGACAATGCAACTCCTCTAATCAATTTTAATTTCATGCCTAAATTCTTTTTTACCCATTTCTCCTTTCTCTTTCCAATATTTTAAAACAAAAAGTCTATTTTATAGCTTCCCAAATGTTAATATTTTAAAATTGTAATTAATAGTTATCCGTATTACATTGGGTGGATGTTAGTGCATTTCTAACGCAAGCTAAGCTATGTGTATGATCATACTTGTTTAGTGCGTGTTGCATGTGGCCGCATGTTCGTTAAACCCCGTTTCATCATGATTTTATTGTATTTTGTTATTATTGCATGTTAGGATAGTTCCCTTCATTTTATTTTAGATGTTGACCCCTCGACTTTTTCATATGCAAGGGTGTCACATCAATTATGGTCCAAAATGTACTATAGGGGATACGACTTCTTGAAACTTCCTTCCTACCAAGTTATTATATGATAAATGCAACGTTGATATGTCCCTTGTTGCATTTTGTCGTATAGCTTTCAAAGATAAAAGTATTTATAAAACTCTCATTCTCCCTTTTTTAAATATCTTATTACGACGTCCGTGATAGAAGTTGCACCTGTTGTGCCACCCGCTCTGCCATTTTGGTTCGGCTAACTTGCTCACCAGGTTAGAGTAAATACCGCACAATCGTCATTTCACTGCCTGTAAAGTGCGACTGTGACACTATGTTCGCTTTGACTGTTTGTTTAGCTCACCAAATTACGTTCTTTCTTTTCTTTAGCCATGTAACTACAACCAAACATATCCTTACAAATTTACCCACAATATAAATATTTTAACACAGCAGTCTATTCATGGCTTAAAAAATACACACATCTTGTAGAGTGAAAGAAAATTCCTATAGCAAGTAATTAGCATAACTTAAAAAGATTGGATTTTGTTTTTAACTTTATTTTAAAGAAAATATTTATTTTTACTTAATTGTATTGTTGATGGTATTTGAAAATAAAAAAAGAGCAACTATTTATTATTATTTATATATATATATAATTTTTTTTTTTTGGAAAAAGATGGAAAAGAGGTTACGTACGGGGAAGATGAGTGCCACTTGTCAAAAAGGCAAGTGAAAGAAGTGGGAGTTATTACGTTAAAGAAACAGTCTGTTACAGGGAAAGAGGAGAGAGAAAAGGGTTTTGATGGGTTTAACCCGATATAGCCGGTTACCATCATGCTTTCTACCGGATGTGCCGGTTTCATGGTCAAACATTTTAGGATATATGTCTCTGTAGAGGTTTTAGCCACTGTTTATGTTCCTGGTTTTTTCTTTTTCTACACCACACCTGGGGGGTTTTTTCAAATCAATTCTCATTTTCATCTTTCTTTTTTTTTTTTTTTTTTTTTTGAGATTTGGGTTCTAAAATAAAATTTATTGGATCTCCTTGCTTTTCCACCACTCCATTCCAGATCTCCCCTTTAAATTTCCTGTAATTTTGTTTCGTTTGGTGTTTTTTTGTAAGTTTTTTCAAATCTCAGCTCGAATTTGGATCTGGGTTTCGAATGAATTGTTTGGATCCTTCTTCTACAGGTGAGTTTTCATGTTTTCTTCTTTGAATTTTGTTTTTTGGTTGTGTTCTTTCGAATGGGAATCTGCCTATTTTTTCTTCTTTTTTTTTTTTCAATGAGTTTTGTCTCATTTCTGTTGGAATTATGAAAATTTATGTTTGTTGAATTTGTCTGAAGTTCGAAAGTTTTGATGGGTGTAAGATCGGAGCCTTTGGATTTGTTTTAGTTGAATCCTCTGAAATTGGCTGATCCGATGCTCTGTTTTCTTATATGTTCTTGAGGTTAGATGTTTTGATTCGGTGGTTTTGGAATTGGGTTTTGATTTTGAATTCTGAACTTTGCCTATTTTTGGTGGAATTGTGTTTTCCATTTCTTTAATCTCTTTGCTTCTAAGCCAACCAAGTGGAGTTTGGAATTTATTTGATCTATGTGCTTGATTGTGACTTTGAATATTTTGAATGTTCTTTGATTTCTTAATCTGTGTTTTCTTTTTCTTGCTGACATTGTGAACCCATTGCAAGGGAAGAAGATATGATTTTTGCTTTGACATTGTTGTTGTAATTCTAATCCTAGTTGAATTTCTATCTGTATATGATGTTTTTGTTATCAACACTTGAAATCGAATTTCAAAGTTGAAATATTTTGATCTGTTGTTTTGATGATTTGACAGTGACAGTGGCAAACCTCTCTGTGTTTGATGAGTTTTTATCACATTGAATGCCTAAGACATGGTGATGAAGAAAAAATTGAATAATGGATTCACTGGCTTTTCCGCCTGGACCGTCCCGAGAGGTCCGAGATCTTTTCGAGTGAGTTGAATTGCATATTCAGATCTCTCTCTATCTTTCTCTGATTTGTTGAACTTCATCGTAGTTACTTGAGTTTTGTCCTTGATTCTAGAAGAGGATTCATCGAAAGAAGGATTTCGAGGATGGCGAGATCTGTGCAATTGAACTCCTGGCTTCTTTAGCAGGGAAGCTTCTGCAGGATGATGAAAGTATGTCGTTAAGTAATACATCTGATGGAGATCACTCGATGATTGGCCCAAATGTCGTCAAGAAAGAGCAATCAAATGAAGAAAAATCTTTCAAGGTGGAATGTTGTGATCATTCAATAGAAAAGACTGATCAGAAGCATAATCTGAAGAAACTCCAATATGTAGAGAACGTTACTGTTTTGGATACTTCGGTCATTGTAAATTCTAACAGCTTGGATGAGGCCTGTGATGATGTTAAGCCTGTGATTTGCAAGACGGAGTTCAGAGATCATCGTGCGAAACCGAAGGAAAGCTCCCTTAGTTCTCTAGAATCAATCGACACCCGTATGGAGACTGTGAACGAAGAACAACATGGTTATGAAATTGTGATTCCAGACATGGCTGATTCACACAATTCTAAGGATTTGAAAAATTCCAATGAAAAATCTCCAACAATGGCCAATGCAAGTATCAAAACTAAATTGCCACTGTCAACTGACGCCATTCGTAATTCGCTTTCAAGATATAGGAATTACTTTAAGCTACCAAGTAGAGATGATAGCGAAAAACTTAGGTCCAATAAATCTAGTATGCACTCAAACTCTTTTAGGCCTCCCTCACGAATCGCAGGCCGACGAATAAGGAAATTACTGAATTCAAAACACTGGAAAGCAGCTCCGAAACTGAAGGACTGTGAGGTTCCGAGATCTGGTGAGATTTCTTATGCTACATTTTCAAGTTTTCATCTTAATTTGCTCCAAGTGTAATGTCTATTCTTCATAACTCACTGTGTTCCCTCTCGTTTCAGAATCTATAGATGACGAAACACGAATTCCTTTTCGCAAGAGGAAATTGTATATCAACAGTGAGAGATACCGGGGTGATAGTCTTTTCAAAAAGAGGAGATTTTTCGACCGATGCTCCGTGGTGACTTCTGAGGAAGGGATGAGCAGTGAAAGCGTAGCCAACTCGCCCGAAAAGAGTGCCCACATAGATAACTCTGGCTTAGCTGCAGTATTGCATGAAGGTCCTTATATACTTTATTACTTTAAGAGTAAATTATAAATTTGGTCCCTATGATTTGGAGAAAGTTAGAGTTTAGACCCTTTAGTTTAAAAATCTAGATTTTAGCCCCTATGATTTGGAAAAATATGGAATTTAATCCCTATAATTTAGAGAAATATAAAATTTAGTCTCTATGATTTGTAGAAAAATAGAATTCAATCCCTATAGTTTGAATAAAAATACAATTTAGTCCTTATAGTTTGAAAAAATAAAAAGTCCATGTCATTTGTAAATCATAGGCAAATTAAGTACGTAGATATAACTTCTGATGTATGAATAATGTGTTTTTTTGTTCAATCAATTACTTATCTCACATTCTCATCTTTAAACACATAAATAACTAACTTCTACCTACTTTAATCACTAACAATTACGAAAGAATTGTTAAAAGACATACTATTTTTTAGATTTTATCAAACTTTGAGGACTAACTTGTAAATTTCTCCTAACCATATGGACTAAAGTCTAAATTTTTAAATTATAGGGACTAAACTCAATTTTTTTTTTAACCAAATTTATAATTTACCCTTACTTTAATTTAGAGTTCTTTATGCTTTCAAACTTAATAAATTTCCTCTGTATATGCAGTAAGTGTGGGAAAATCATCAGGTCAACAAGCATCCTTCCATTCCAAAGATACCCATGGTATTGAAGTTTCTAGAAGCTTTCTTCTTTTAAACATCTTTTCCTTTGTTCACCTTCTAAATTTGGTAACTTATGGTTGATTTCTCTTCTCCTCAATTGTTTGACAGTAAAGCTTAGCATTAGATCATTCAAAGTGCCAGAGTTGTTCATCGATGTCCCCGAAAACGCAACTGTTGGTTCACTGAAGGTAAAATGAAGTGTAGTTCACCTTCTCTTTCTTTTACTTATAAACACAATTTAACAATTTTCTGTTGATGAAAATTTCAAGAAGCCAATTGATTTGTTTACTTCTCCAGAAGATAGTACTCGAGGCAGTAACAACTGTTCTCAAGGGTGGATTACACGTCGGGGTTCTTGTTCATGGGAAGAAGGTTAGAGATGATGACAGGACACTATTACAGACAGGACTTTCTTGTAAAGATAATTTGGATACGGTCGGTTTCACATTGGAGCCAAATCTTGTGCATAATACAACTTTGCCTTTGTTAACATGTGACATGACTGAACTTGTAGTCAGGTATTAGAATTACATTCCAACATACATTTTGGTTTTATTTCCTTCTATCTCGAGATTCCGAATGGCTCGGAAAACATACAACTTGGGTTTTGTTAGCTTATATATATAGATTGTGCCGCTTTCTTTACAGCTTGCCTGTAAATCCTGTTTCGAGCGCGGGAATACTAGATGTTGTCGCATTACCTAATACTACATTGACCAACTCCATAAACCAAGATGAAACTAAACAAGAACTGATGATTACTACCAGCATTGACAAATTACCTGACAATTCTTTACAAGATTGTAAAGCTTTAGCCTCTGTTCCAGAAATGACTTTAGAAACATTAGCTGTAGTTCCTCCCTTGAATCCAAAATTTAAGCGTTCAGAAGTAGTGCAGCGTCGAACTAGGCGACCATTCTCCGTTTCGGAAGTCGAAGCGTTGGTTCATGCCGTCGAGGATCTAGGAACTGGAAGGTTTGTCAGTGCGCTCTAACAAGTAAACAACATCTTCAAGCTGAACCAACTCAAACAATGTGTTCTTACCTTTTGCAGGTGGCGGGATGTTAAGTTTCGTGCGTTTGAGAATGCAGATCACCGTACTTACGTGGATTTAAAGGTGGGGTTTACCTTCTCCTTAACATGCGTTCGTGGTCCTTCGGGCGATTGGTTTCTAATCTAACCCAATGAGAATGCGTTGCAGGATAAATGGAAAACCTTGGTTCACACAGCGGAAATCTCACCTCAGCAGAGAAGGGGTGAGCCTGTCCCGCAAGAACTTCTCGACCGGGTGCTTGCTGCGCACGGATATTGGTCGCGGCATCAAGCGAGGCAGCACGGTGAAAAGCATCATGAAGCTGGATTTGTGAAGGCTATTGAGAGCTGTAGCAGTTAATAAGGAAGTTTGCCACATTTAATGTAAAAAGGAATAGTAGAGGTACATTTGACACTTGGCTGTAATCAATCAAACAAGAAGAAAATTGTAAGCATAATGATATTAATTACTTGTATTCTCACACTT
The DNA here is from genome assembly GCA_037832605.1 of Cyclanthera cordifolia. Taxonomy (NCBI): domain Eukaryota; kingdom Viridiplantae; phylum Streptophyta; class Magnoliopsida; order Cucurbitales; family Cucurbitaceae; genus Cyclanthera; species Cyclanthera cordifolia. Next base: position 8,125,811 of record JBBMEG010000003.1, read on the forward strand.
TTGATTCATTGTTTAGCTTTTTCCCATATGGGAAGAGTTGTCATTTGTAAATATGATTCTTGTAATAATGAAATTCTAACAGAATTCTTTCTGTGTTTAGAACTGTAAATCTTTAAGTCTTTCTCTTTCTTTTTTGTTTAATTAATTCTACTTATACTAATCATAAACTGGTTGCTAAGTGTTTGGCTACCATCGAAAAAAAAGAAAAGAAAAAAAAATGAAATACAAATTAATTAGTGATTAATAGAATGAATATCTGAATTACGAATTAATTAATTAGTGATTAATAGAATGAATATTTGAATGATCAATCCCATCCTAAGTATAGGCATTTAGTGGGCCGGGAAAATAGACATCCCTATCCAACACAAACTCTAACCTTTAGCTAAACATAAGCTGGTTTAGTTGCTCACAAAAATCAACCATCGATAAATTTTCATTAAATACACACAATTATATTGTTTGCTAAATGTATATTTTATATTAACTCAATATAATTATTTTACAATTTGGAAGAGAGGAAGAAGAAGAGATGTCCATTTTTTTTGTAGAGCTTGAATCTCTCGAATCCGCCTCGAACAAGACAGTGAATTTTCGTTTAGGCGGAGAATGAGGGGGTGAGCGGTAAGAGAAAATTCCCTGCAAGATAAATGGGACGGGGACGAGGAATGTATTCCTCATTCCCGTTTTCCCGATCCCCGCCCCATTTTCATTTTATTTTTAAAAATTATTTTTTTTCTTTTTTTTTTAATATTTTGTCACATTTTGGTTTTTGTATAGATATATATTCAAATATATTTTTTATTTAATAATTAAATATCTAGTTCAAAATTAATATATAACATCCATAAAAATTATTGAAAATATTATTAAAAAAGTATTCATACAAATTAGTATTTAAAAATGACAAATTAAATCAAAATTTCACTTGGGAACCTGATCCCGTCAATTTCGCGTGAGGAATTTTCGCCTCGATCCCTGTAAAAAATAAATAGTGAATTTTGCAGAGACAAAGATTGATTTTGGTGGTGGGGAAGTTATTTCCTAGTCTTGTTCTGTCCCGTGGACATCTATGTCTGTAGAAGACGAAATGAAAGAGAAAGTGTATATTTGTTTTTAATAAATCACAATCTTTGTCCAACTCTTCATTAATCTCTCATCAACTTATTTTCAATATCTCATCAAATCAAATCATTGTTTTGTAAACAAATTTACTTAAAATAAAGATTTTCTATCTTGAACACAAATTCCCAAAAATAAATTTGTAACTTCTTTTCTCTAAAACAACAATTTTCAAACAAATATTTCATATATTTAAATTACCCAATTTCTCTTCCTTCGTTTCCTCTCTTTTCATTAACTCTAAATTATAATCGCCCTAATCGAAACAAAAGAGAAACTATAAATTTAGTGTTAAAAATATGTTTTGGTAACATAAAAGAATACATAAAGTTTTCTTTAAAATACTATATACATTTACACATTTGTAACGTAAAGTTTATATACAGGAAGGGTGTTCAGAACTAATCATCTTATGTTATAAATACTTGAATATTTCAAATATTTCTTAACACCATCCTCAAAATATACCTATTTTAGGCCACCAATCTTAAATCAAATTTTAATTTTATTATGTTGAATACTTGTTTGCGTTTTTTGTTTGTGAACTATATTAAAATGTGTGAATATCCATCTTAAAACTCACTTTATTTTATATATACTTCCATATTTCCAATATTTCTTATCAGGTATTTCAAATCGAACCACATAAATAATAGACATAAAGAGATAAAATGCTATAATTTTCTTCAAAATTGATTTTACACATTATTTTTTGGAATAATTTACGCACATTATTGTACAAAGAGAAATTAAACTAGATACATAAAACACATATATATATATATATGTATTTATGTATATATATATATATATATATAGGTGAGAATACTAATAAAAGCAGTAACTACATTCAATATATTTGTGTGTAATGAACTGCATTGAATATTTTCCCAAATTGTAATCAACAAAATTTAATTCAAAAGTAAATATTAATTAATGAAATAGCAAGTTTTGTTGTTATTCACCGCATTTCCATTAATGCTCCCACTGGGCTCCACAAAAGTCATTCACAAAAGCAATCAATCACCGCCGCTAAAAGAATAAGGCGGGAAAAAACAATCGAACGGCGCAGATTCAAAACTCTCTTATCTCGCCACGTCACAGCCGTTTCTTTCTTCCGTTACACGATTCTTGGACCGTTAACTTCCACCACAAGCTCCTTCCAATCTCCCACCTATAAATTTCCAAAACGGAGTCTCCCGTTTCTCTAAACATTTTCATTTCAAATTTCTCCGTCTCTTTGTGGTTTTTAATTAAAGTTTTGTATTGAAACGTTATGGAGGAGGAGACGGCGGATCTCTGCCGCACGCCGCAACGGAGGAGCTGCAGGATTCCGGTGGCGCCGACTTGCCCGGCGGCGCCGAGGAAGAAGCCGGTTTGCTTGAAGCGGAAGGCTCCGCCGAAGGAGGGGTATTTTCGACCGCCGGATTTGGAGGCTTTGTTCTGCTTTGTTGTTCCAAGAGGAGAGGCTTGTGGTTGACATAAAAAAAAAACATATGTACATAAGAAATGCTTATAACTCTTTGAATTGTCCAGTGATTTTTTTTTTTTTTTTTTTGCCTACACGATTTATTAATAATATAGATTTTTTTTAAGTTTTATTAAATTATATGAGTTAAATTTTATTTCTTGAAATGATAGTGAATAAATTATATATTTAATCAAATTATAAGATTAAATTTTATATTTCTTCCTATCCTAAGAACTAAAAACTAGATTTTCAATAGATGTGACTAAACTAAAACTCTAATTTACCTAATTAGAAATTATATAAATTTCTTTTAAACAAAAATAATTTATTGGAAGGAATATTTATAAGCATGATTAATTTGTAGGTTATTAAAATAGCATAATTTCAAACAACCTTTAGGAGAGTTCAATAATAAACAAACATGGGAGGAGGAGGCTTGAATATTTGATGTCAAGAAAAGGAAAATTTTAAAACAGACAAAATTTAATTGAACCAAATCGATCTAATAAATTGTCGGTTCTAATTTCCATTCTTAAAGGTCACGAGTTACTGCTTTTGATCATATAACTAGTAATGGAGGCTCTAATCTCCGTTACGGAAAATTACATTTTAATGCTATATTTTAAAAATATATTAATGATGATTATTCTATACTTGATATTAATTTAAATTTGAGAATTATTTAACTGCTAGTCCATGAAGATTTACAAAGTAGTATAATTCGAAGGACTCATATTAATTACTAACCCTAAGCTGATAAGCAGATTTAACCGAGAAAAGCCCATTATCGCTATTGTTCCAAATGATCTCGACATCAATCTTGGCGTCTCTTACCGGTGTATTTAGGATTGCGTATGCACCATCCTCGCCAAACACATGATTAATCAAATCTTTGTTCCACTTCCTTATCATTCCCAATAATATCAGCCACCATTCTAAATTTCCAATTCACGTGAACACCCACCGTGACTTCGAATTCACAAGTCTTAATCAATGGATATAAAAATTAAATCGAAACTTTTCCCAACCTAAGAGTTAAGAGAGTACTCCCAAAAAAAAAAAAAAAAAACTTATAATACGGGTTTGATAACCTTTTTTTTTTTTTAATTTAAGTATACAACTGCTACTCCAAAACATAATTTTCATGACTTTATGCTTATATCTTGTGTTTTAAAACAAAACCAAAATTTGAAAGTAAAAAAAAAAAAAAAAAACTTTCAAATACTTGTTTTGGTTTATAAAATTTGGTTAGGATTCATATACTTACCTAAAAGAAAAGATGAGACATATGTAGAGAATTGAGGTAAATATACGATTAAATTCTAAAAACAAAATCGTTATCAAACCGGCTCAAGTAGCTGCAATTTTTCTTGAACTAATTAATGTTTAGGTTAAGTTCCTTAAAAACATTCGAATAAGAAGGTTGATCTAAAATAAATTGAGAAATTGTTTAATTATAAATACTTATAAATATCAATTTATTATATCATAAATATTCATTAAAATATTGTTGTTAAAAGAAAATATTTGACAATATACATTAATACCAATATATATATACTTTATTAGTATCAATGAATATTGACACACTTTTTTAAAATTTGATTAATATTCTAATTTAAAAAAAAAAAAACAAAAAAAAACAAACAATTACTTGGGCCAACTCAATGGGCCTTAAAACATTTACTTCATGTGAGGAGAAGATAAAGCCCATTAAAAAACATTGGTTAAGAAATATTTTTGGGTTTGAACTTTAGTTTAAAAAGAATTTAACAATTTAACTCTTGCAACTTTAGTTTCTAACCATTTAATCCATATACTTCCATTTCATCACAATTTAATCCCTAAATTTTAACATTCGAAAACTAAAACAGTTTTTCATAATAAAATCCGATATAGTATAGTCAATCAAACCAATAACTCAACCGTATTAATACAATTAAGGAGTAATAGTTCGAATCTTTCTATAATTGAGATTGAACTAAAATAAGTTCATATGGTAATAAAATCATTTAAAATTAAGTAACAAATATTACTATGCAATAACATGGTCTTTATAGTTCATACACATTTGGTCCCTAATTAGTTTTGCATCCTACGTCTACAAGAAAAATCCCATCAACTAATCTTAACATTATTTTCCCACTAATTTAAAGTAAGAATTAAATCGTTACATATTCAACTTCATAAACTAGAATATTAATAATTTATTAAAATTTGAAGAAAAAAATATTTAGAAAACACAATTATAAGAAAATGATTCTCGGTGCCGCGAGAAGAATTCTCGTTGGCATTCTCTCCACTTCATATACTTAAACTATTCGAGAGGCTACTTGACTGTGGTGTAGAGATACGTCAAAGGAGGAGTAGCTCATCGATCTATCTTATAAATGTTAAGATATTTTATCTCGTGTTTAACGTGAGATAATAAAAAAAAAGGGTTGGTTAATGTGAATGTGGATGGTGTGAATGGAGCTTCACACTCGAAATGAAAGAGCGAGAACGTGAGGCCGTTATGGGCGTCGGTTACTTTTTAAATTCCAATGTTTCTATTATACTCAATTTCCTTGCTTTTCTTGTTCTTCCCTTTTTCTAATGCATGTTCTTCTATTTTGTTTTCATTCATAACAGTTTTTAATCTTATTTTTTTAAATTGAAGTTTTGATTTTTTTTTTTTAAAGGAAGTTTTGATTGATTGTTTAACAAACAATGGGAATATAAATTAATGATTTTTTTTTATTATTATCTAATTTCAAATGGATGCAAAATGCTAATTTTCGTAGAATTATCTACTACGTGGGAGTTGAATTTGTGAATTAGATAGTCGCAAAGAGATGACGCAGTTAGTTGAAGACTTGGGCTCGAGAGGTGTACTCCCTCAAAATTCTAGGTTCAAAACCTATCTCTGACAATAGTTTGTAATCTCCACTTCTTTGTTCGATTCCGATGTCGGGCCTAGGGACGGGCATGGTTACCGGATATATTGTAAAATATCTATCTCAAAAAAAAAAAAGAAAAAATTTGTGAATTAGATAGTTTAAATGGATGCAAATGGGAATATGGATTTTTATGATTTATTTTTTCGTAAAATTATATATATTGTTTAAATGTTCAAATATGTTAAATAAAAATATTATTTTGATTGTAGTGTATGGTCAAGTGATCATGAATTTAAATGATAATAAAATGAGAGCTTTTTAAGTAGTCTCATTTTATTACGTGCGATAATTATTGATAAATATATTTATTTGAATTTACTTTGTTAGATCTTAAAACTCAATATAGAGTAAATAAAAAAAACTAAAACTTTTATCAAAAAGATTTGTAGTGTGTTAATTTCATGTTTTGATTTTGAATTTTTTAATATTATGTGGGCTTTATTGAAATTATTAGATATATTTAAATTATTTCAAAAATTTTGAACATCCATGGATTTTTTTTTTTTTTTTTTTTTTTAGTTTTAGCTATATAATAATAATGATAATAATATACTTCAAAAAAAAAAAAAAAATCTTAATAAGTTTATGATTGAATTATTAAATTGGTATGATACTGTGTGTATGGTGATTTCAACCATAATTATACTATATATCATTTAACCCATTTTAAAATTATTAATTATCATATTAAATTTTATATTATTATTTATTACTATATTAGTGTTGTATAGAAAATCATGCAAAATTTTGGGGCCACAGAACCTTCTTCTCTATTTTAGCATGGCTATTTAAAGCATCAAATTTTGAAAGAAAAAAAAAATCTTGCCCAACTTGCATTATTTTGTTCTCTGAATTGAAATCAAGAAATAAAAGAAAGAGCTATTATTGCTGCAAAAAAAAAATAATAATAAATAAATAAAATAATTTGTTTAAGAGAGTTGTTCCCCAGCCTAAGAACATGCCATAATCTTTGGGGGTTTTGTTTATTCCTTCTTATTTAGTTCATTTGTTTTAGACCTTTGTTCATATTAATGAGTTTAATTTTTATATATATGCATACATATTATTTAATTTCATTATATACATTTCCTTATTAAAAAGCCGAATTATTTGAATTTCGTTATTGATGTTGGTGAAGCTATCATTAATGCATGATTGGATTTTGGTTTCATTTGTTCCCATTATTATTTAGTCGAATTTAAAATATACATTCATGTTTATATCTTAACCTTTTAATTGAAGCGTTCATTATTGAAAAGGTTGATAATGCATTGGTTTTATTATTTAGTGTAAATCTAGTTCAACATCAGTGTCAATGTACATTTGCACATAACCATCTTATTTGCACATAAGGTTGATAATGCATTGGTTGATACCTTATGTGCAATAACCATCTTATCTGCACATAAGGTAGGTTTGATGTGGTGGAAAGAGAAGAGAAGCGGCCTCATCCTATTATTTGGCTCACCAAACTTCGATCGTATCAATTACTAATTAATTTTTATTTCTGTTTCTTTTATTTTTTTTCTTTTCTTACTTGCTGTAGCCAAACAAGCCCATAAGATATTTGATATATTTTATTTCATTTTTTGTTGCACAAACCAGAGGGTGACAAATATAAATGGATGATTAATAAGTCAAGAGTTGGAGTTTTTGTCCCATCCTAACTTCAAAATAATAATAATAAGGATTGAGATATTTTTTTAATGATAATTAGTGAGAGAAAATGGAATAATTAGAGAGGGCAGGCTTGTAGAATGAGACATAATTTTGGGCTGCACTCAAAATAAAAATCATCTTTGAGGATTTTCTTGTCTCCCTTTTTCATATTTTTTTATTTTCCAAACTTAGATTTCACTATTGCAAATCTTTGTTTCCATTTCTTTCATTTTTCAATTTCCCTAATTCTTTCTTTTCTAATAAAAAAAATTTAGGAAACAGAGCAAGTGAGTTGCTACCACCAAAAATCAAAATTAATTATGAGAATATGTTCTTAAATAGAACATTAAATGTAAAATATTTTGTATAACATTGTTTTCTTCCAAATGACCAATCTGAATATCAACGATGATATGATATTGCCACTCAAAGATACATCTTTAATGATTTTATTCAAAAGATCTCATATCAATGTACATGATTTTCATCATTTATATATCCATGATCTTCCTCCCTTCTAATTCATGTTGATTACTTTGTTTGCATCCCAACAACTACATAAATAACAATGTCTTCCAAAACACAATGTTCATTTTTTTTAATTAAAACGATGTTATTACTTATATATTTTTAATCTTTCTCATTTAATTTATGTAAATCTTTATTTAAATACAAATATACAAGTTAGTTTAGTTGAATTTGTTGGAAAAACCCTTAGCTAATGAATAAACAGAAAATAACCGAGAAATTAAAAGAAAAAAAAACACAAGAATTTACGTGAAAAAACTCCTCGTAAAAAAAATCACAAACAGAAAGAACTTCATCGCAGACAATTCTCACCCCGATCCCAATACATAAACACTTTCCTCGAAGTTTTGTCCGAGTTGAGCTTCAAATAATTAAGAAAGCAAAAGAGAAAAGAGGGAAATGATGAGATTCATGAATCTGAATGGTATTAACAATGTGGGGATTTGGTTGATGAATGTTGCAATATTTCACTCTCATTGTGCATTCATTTTTCTGTTCATTGAAGAAAGAGGCAATGGTTCAGGATTTGAGGTTTGAACAAGAAGAAACATGTCTTTCTGGGGGGAAGTGAATGCTTCGACCTTACCACTATTTTCAATCAGAATCAAACATTTGCGAGGATTAAACAAAAAGTGCCCTCAACGTGTTCGACGATATGCCTCTGAGACAAATTCAAGGGACATTGTGTAGAGATCGTCCATCCGGTGGGAGTGGATGACTTTACCGTCTCCATTACTGCTATATATATGTTTTAATCTCCATCTTTGCCGAATTTACTTTTAAATTTTATGGAGAACGGGGCGGGTATTCACCACAGGGAATATATGAGGATCGAGTTTCTCAATACAATTTTTTCTTTTCTTTTTATTATACCTCAAAATTTGATAAACTTTCGGAATATTAATTCAATACGCTAAATTTTAGATTTTTTTTTTTCAATAATTAAGATAAATGTTTGTTAATTTCAATCAGATATTTAATTAAATAAGAAAAATATCAATCCAAATAAACATTTCCAGAACTTTATAAACGGGGCAGGGAACGGGAAATCGGAGATGAAGAATACATTCCCGTCCTCATTCTTATTTAGTTTGGGAGAAATTTTCTATAACCATCTAATCAAAGATTCACTGCCTAATTAGAGGCGAGTCACTTAGAAAAAATAGACATCTTTGATCTTGTGGTGGTGGTTGGAGAAGTTGTCTGGCCACTTGTGAGGTTAGTACTACCAAACAACTCCCTCTTAGACCATTGTTTTGCATTTTAATTTAATTAATGGCTATAGCACAGTGAGATTACTGACATTAATTAGTAATTAGATTGGTAATCTCTTAAAGGTTTGGATTTGCTTTACATATGATCTACACATGAAATCATGTGCTTTTGGTTTTGGGCAGCCAGAGAGAGAAAGGTTTGACTTTGACTAAATGGGGTATAAAATCCTTGACATCATATAGTTTTGCAACATTTTCTCTTTAAAATTAGTGTTGTGTCCATGCATGCATATGCAAAATATACTGATTTACTTTATTTTATTATTATTTCCTTTAATATAATGTTTATAGAAAAATGTTGGGTATCATTTATAATATAAAATTAACTGGTAACTATGCACAAAAAAGGACATTTTTTTTTTAATATTTAAAAAATATATATTATATTTTTTAGAAGGTTGTTGGATTGATCAAAATGCTTGGTTATATGAGAATCCTTTACTTAAAAAATACCAAATTATTTGAAATGACGATTTCTTAAATCATCTTATCAAATATTCCCTTCCACAGATGATCTTAGAAGAAACTATATTATATCATGAAAATATATTTTTTTTTAAATTTTACTGAATTACTGTGTTATTTTTATAAAATATATAGTCGGACCTTATACTATATTAAAAAAGTGTATATTTTTGGGTTGGGTTGAGTTATTCGGATTTTGTTAACCTATTTTTCCTTTTTAAAATAACTCTTTTCATACCTTAAAAATATATAAACAATGAATAAAAGATGATTGATATCATACTTAAACCTAGATGACCTATTTCATTAGAGCAGGTTATTTATCAATATACTAAAAATTATGTTTTTAATTAATTTTTCTTTTAATACATCCACAAATATGCGTGTATATATAATATTCCTTAGTTTAGGGTTTGGTTAGATTGAACGAGCAAAAAATTAGTCAACTTTAAATCAACTCAACTCAATAAAAATTAAAAAAAATTATAATCCAACTTAAGTACTCTAGAATTTTACGATTTGAGTTGTTGGGGTTGTCGGTTCTTTTGAACACCATTACAATTCATAGATGAATAGTGGCTATATTAAGTGGAGAACTTTTTAATTTGTTAATGACCTTTTGATCACTAATCTACGAAGGTAATTAATCTGAAAAACATTCATTTGAAAGGTTTATATCTCTTTTATTCTATTAATTATTGTAATTCACTGCTAAAGAGTCAATTGGATAGCAGCCATACCTTGAAACAAAACTTTTCACCCACTCAGTTACAAAAGAGCAAAATAAAATAAAATAAATAAATAAAAGTAACAAGAGTGAGTTTCAAATGCCTTTCTATGAGCTGGTAAGCACATCCAAGAACAGAGACAAACTTTTGACACATCATCAATGTTTTGTTATGGTTCGAAATTTAATTTGCTAAAAGTCCAAATTACCCTACATTTTTATGTATAGAAATTAAGAGTGATTTTAGGTTCGAATTTTGTTGGTTTGGTGCCAAATTGATCATCAATGAATCAACCTCATAGATTTTTTAATAATTACGTCTGAATCAATGTCTAATAAACAACAAAATCATTTGTTCAGTTCTATTTTGATTTGGTTTTAGATCTTCGTTTCAATAAAAAAAAAATGGTTTGTTTTTCAAAAAAAAAATCTCATTTTCAATTTGAATTTTATTTTGATTCAAAATACTCTTATTTTACTAACCAAAAAAAAAAAAAAAAAAAAAATCCAAAAGTATTACAATAGTTACCATCTTTTTACTTCATATTTGAGTTCGTTTTTTCATCAAATTTAAACAGCGACTTATATTCATTTTTTTCTTATTATTTATATATTTGATTCAATTCTATTTTTTATTGATTATTTCATCCAAACTTGAAACTAAACGATATATTTTGATTTACTAAAGTAAATTCAATAATATTATTTTAGAAAATCAAACCGATCCATGGAAATTTTTTTTTTTTTTTTTTTCTTTCATGTCTATTAGAAATTGTCTGAAAACCAAATGAGTCAATCGTAAGTGATTAAGATAGACAAAAGTCAAAGAAAAAAAAATAGATTTCAACAACTGAAGGAATCCCAATCTGATACAAAATTAGGTGAGTCAGCATTTTTGAATAGTGTATATAGAAGACATGAATATGACAAGATTTGTTATGAGACTGTTCTGGTATTTAAAATGTTTGGCATGCCTTAATCTGTCACATCACAAATCACAAAATGGAATCAATAACATTATCCAAACATTACAAAATTAAACAAACTCAATTACTTCTAAACCTTCTATAACCCAACCCCCTTAATAATTGCCTTTTCAATTCTTTATTTCTTTATTTCTTTATTTCATTTTAATTAGATGATTATACTAATTTCTCGAGATTTGTGTTTATAATCGAAGATATTTATTTTAGATAGAATTTGATATAAAATTTCATAAGCTCAAAATAAAGAAAAGAGTTAAAATCCTCTTTTTTTCTCTCTTATAAATATAATCACTCCCGAAGTTTTGGGTTGTTTAGCTTGAGAATGAAAAGTCATGATTTCTTGAGTGTTTAAGCCAACGTAAATTTATCTCGGCTATTCTCCTATGATAATATATGTTTAACCTTATTATATTAAAAAAAATTGTTGATAAATTAAAATTTTAGTTCTTATATTTTCTTGAAAATTAGAGTTTAGTCCCTGTAATTTTGAAAATATAGACTTTAGTACCTATGATTTATAAAAATATAAAATTTTAGTCCTTATGGTTCGGAGAAATATATATATATATATAATCTAATCCTTATAATTTGTAAAAAATAGAATTTAGTTTCTATATAGTTTGATGAAACTTAGAAAATAATTGAGATTATTTGTTGATCGTAGGCGAATTAAGTATGTAAATATGACGTATGAATTATGTTTTATTTTTATTAATTATTTATTTCACAATGAAATCAAAACCATGCTGCAAAATTGTAATGATGGATCTGTCTACTTGTTTTTGATTGATTCCCACTGCTGGAAACATACATTAATTTAGGGAGCCCATGGTTTGATAAAGAAATGAGACTGAGAGTTGAAGTTGGGAGCTGTTTGGTTTGGTGATATAAACAGATGACGTTATATATGTAATATGTATTTATAATATTGAGGAGCATTTATGAATAGATAGATATGGGAAGGTTTCAAAATAGATAGGGGCAGAAGAATGAGGAATTAAGGTAGTGTAGCATAGGGTAGACCTAAAGGTAGGGGCTTCACATATCACATCAAGAGGCAGGCTTGATCAAATAAAGAAGTGAAAGAATCATGCTGCTGAATTCTCAGCCTCATACTTGACACTTGTGTACAAGAATTAGCTAAAAAATTGCATCAAATCTCTTATGATATGTCACTCTTCATCCATATGCCGATCTCACCCCCACCAATCCCTATCCTTTGCTTTATTGTCAAACTTAATTCCTTTTTCATTTCAAACTATGCTAAATTTTCACTTGGGATTGCCAAAACAAGACTATTGTTATGGGATGTTTGTTAGGAAAGTTGAAAAGAATGTAGTAATTACTAAATATTCATACAAAAATTGCATTCAAATGTGAAAATTTTGACTGCAATCGTTATTTTTAAATATTTAAAATAAATTCTCATTATAAATGTTAATTTGAAACACTCTTAAAAACTACATCCAAACGAGGTTTTGACTGTTTCTAAATACTCAAAATAAATTTTATTTCTAAATACTAATTTCAAATACTCTTAAAACTTACATTCAAAGAAGGTTTTTTACAACAATTATTATTAATCATTACTTTTAAATACTCAAAATAAAATATTCATTCAAAATACTAATTTTAAATATTCTTAAAAATACTTGTACAAGTATGAATTCTCATAATTCTAAGTAACAAGTTTTTAAATGCAATTATTACTTATAAATACTCAAAATAAATTCTCATTCTAAATACTAAAATGATTTAAAATCTTAGAAAATATGTCGAAGGATGTCACACTCGATCAATTTGAACCATACAAATAGTTACACCACACACTTACCTTATTAATTAATTGAATCATATAATAGGTTTAATTAATTACAAACCCATACAATTATTTATCATATGATTATTTAGAGATTTTCAATTAACAAAATATATAACATTGCAAAATGAGTGGTGTGCAAAATATATCCACTTAAAAAAAAAATGAAACCCACTTTCAACCATACAAATGCTAATTTATTAACCTAAACCCATCCCAATTCCATTCAATAAATGCAAATTTATTAACCTAAACTCATCCCAATTCCATTCGCGTTGAAGTAAACTGGTTAGTAAATAATTATTTTGAATCACCATTAAACTTTCTATTAAATCATTTCACCAATTCTAATTTCATAAGCTTTAAAAGTATATTAGGAGGTGTTTGTTTGTAAAATTGTGGAGTATTTATTTTGAGTGTTTAAAAATGATGAATTATTTTGAGTGATTATAAAGAAAATATCAATAATAGTTTGTTTGTATAAGACTTTTAAATAATGGTTATAAAAGTTCGTTTATAAAATCTTCATAGATATTCAAAACAAACACCCCCTTATATTTTGATTCTCGAACTAAAAAAATAATAAAAAACTTAAAATTAGTTATTATATATATATATATATTTTTTTTTTTTTTTAATTCTATAAATTTCAAAATACTTTCGCATTTTTGTATTTGATTGCATTAAAACTAAACTAATTTTAATTAATATTGAATTTAGATTTCAATATCAATTCATATTTGTTTTATTTATTTTTTGTAGGCTAATTAATTTTTCTTTAATAAATGTGAAAGGATTAAAATTGAATTTCTTAAAATTATAAAACTAAAATATAAAAATTTTAAAGAATAGTGCAGGCAAAAGCTTCAATTAAAAAAAAAAAAAAATAATAAATAAATATATATATATATATATGTCAAAATGGTTAACAATTATTTTACCCGCATTTAGACTTCCTCCATGACGTGTGGCTTGAAACCCACCACCATCATGTCCATTATAATAATCTAGATTTTTTTTAATTTCAAAAATATATATTATATATATATATATTTAAATATATAGTAATGAAAATATACAAATAATTCAAGAAAAAAACATTATTTTATAATGGCGTATCTCCACTGCACTGACACGCACTTTTCTTAACCTATTTCCCTTATAAATACCATCGAAACCTTCCCTCGAATCCCTAATTAATCTTTCTCTCTCTCTCATCACTCTGCGATCTTCACATTAAGCCAAAGCTCAAACCTTTCCTCAACCCCACTTCACATTTCACTCTAAAATGGCTTCCCTTTCCTCCGCCGCCGTCCCGCCGCCGTTTTACATGGAGGAGAAATGGAAACTTCCCAAGAAGGAGGCTCCGACGAGAAGCCGATCATCATCATCATCTTCTTCTTCTTCTTCATGTCATCTGATGAGAAATTCTTCAGAAAGGAGATGTTCTTTTACTAGAAAATGTGCAAAACTGGTGAAGGAACAGAGAGCTAGATTTTACATCATGAGGCGCTGTGTTACCATGCTCATCTGTTGGCATAACCATAGCGATTCTTGAAATCCCCTGTTTATTTTTTGTTTTTTTTTTGAAGAAACCAGATTCAGATTCAAATGAAATGAAATTTTGTTTCTTCTCGTAGTTTTGGGAAATGGTTTAGATGGGGGATGTCGAGGGTTGAAACCCAGATGGGATTTTTGCAGAAATGTTGCAAATCTGGATCTTAGATACAGAGACAGAGTGAGAGAGAAAGAGAAATTAGAGAGGGGATATATATTTTATATACTTGTGGATATACAATATGTAGTATTGGAATCTTTGATGGGTTTTCTTCTCTGGGAGTTTCAATTTTGTTTTTTTTTTTATTATTATTTTTAAATATTATGAGTGAGATTTGTTACTTATTTCAATGTTTTTCTCTAGATTAAGATTTATCTCTCCGGATTAAGATTTGTTACTGTTTTAGTTCTGTTTTGGGTTCTGGTTTTTTTTTCTTTTCTCTCTCTATGATTTTAGAGAGAGAAATTCTGTTGGTTGAATCACACCAAAACAAACAAGGCCAGCTACTAAAAACAGTATTCTGAAGACTCAAATTTTGAGAAACAAAAAAGAAAGTGATGGATATGAGTTAAATTAATAAAGCTCAAAGCAAACAAGGGGAAAAAGGCAGGATTTTTGCAGTGATTAAAGCTGTGTAATGACTTAATTAACTCCAAATTAGTGATAAACAAATTTTGGGTATTTTAGAGATTAAAAAAAGAAAAAGTTGAATGTTCATTAATTTTTTTTTGGAAATCATATGAATTAGATTTAATGAAGCCCAAACTTGGTTTCAATGTAATCCTATTTTGACTCAATTATGCCTTTTACATAGAGTTGTTCCTCATCTCTCTTCTTTGCCACTTTCACATTAACTCCTTAATTTTAATTTTTTTTTTTTTTTTTGAGATTAAAACAATTAGGGATAGTGGATGTGAAACCTTGAATTTCCTTTGATGTTCATTGTTGTTGAATTATTGCATTCTTTGCACGCTTCACTCTTCTAATATTAAATGAATTTCAAAAAAAACATATAAAATTTTGATCTTTAAATCTCTATGTCTATGTTTAAAGTTTAACTTGGCAACAATGAGTCAATATTAAAACATATCAGTTGGACTAGACTAGTGGTACAATTTGACTAGATTAGAGGTGTAAATAAACATATCTTAGATATCTCACTCAATAGTATCATCGTAGATATTAGAGATTTGATTGCTAGTTTTGGGCCAGTTCTTTTATTTTATTTTTGTACTTGTGATTGTAATCATGTAGCTAATTTACTTATGAAGGTAAATCTTTTTTATGTAGGTTTTTGAACTCTTTGATCGGTGGGGATAAGACTTTGAGTTGAGGGAATCTGCTCCAAAGGTTGTCTCTGTGGTAAAGTTCAAATAGATTCGTTCTTGTTGTTATATTTATTAACGAAATTGAGGTTTTTTCAAAAACAAATTCTCAAAATTCAAATTCTTGAGACAAAAAGAAATTCTATTAAGTTCAATGATTGATAGATCTCCAAACACAAACCTCTGAAAAAAGAAAAAAAAAAAAGAAAAGTAAGGGTTCAACTAAAAAAAATGTTCTTTGAAAACATAATTTTCACTTAATTAATAAATAGTAAAGTGAAATATAATTCTTTATTTGGGGGTGAAGGGTTCAAATTTCATATACCCATTGTTATACTAAAAGAAACAAAGTCAACTAATAATTGATTGGTATGATGGTTGTCCTTCCTGTTCATTATTGATTTTGATGATACCAAAAAGGACTATTTTTGTCTATTTTTATAAATTTTGCAATTTTAAATCACTAGTTGGATTAGGCCACTAATTTCCTAATTAAGGCCATTTTTTCAATCAACTTTACTATTGGTCTCAATTTTTCTTGTGAATTAACTATTGCAAATCATTTTAGTTTGAAATGTTTATTTTCGATACAAAATATTACATCTATCTCAAAATTAATTAATTGATTCTGAAAAAATATTTCAATAATTTTATGATTTGCTTTGAGGTCTACTTTAAATTTTGAATCAACGACAGTTCATCAATTTTAAATCGGATCTTAACTTCGTTTTTATTAAATTGAATAGTCAATCAGCTTTAATAAACTCTGATGTCATATTCTATAGTGTGAATTATATCCCTCTAAAAACTAATTGGTTCTAAAAAGAGTGACTAATTATCTTATAAGTTATTCGAAATTTACTTCACTTTTTAATATGAGATTCTCAACAAAAAGTTCGTCATAATTTATAGTATATATGTTATATATACTCATATCGACCTAAAAATATTAAATATTTTATTTATATTCATCTTTATCCGTATATGGCATGTACAATCAGATTATCGAATACATAAAATATATTCTCTACTCTCCTCTATTGTTCAATTGAATCTTCCATCAATACTTGTAATGGTAATAACTTATATTAGAAATTCAAATGATCTAAATGCATTATCTTAATGTTATTATTATTTTGAATCAAACCAACTTCATTAAATCAAACCAATAATACAACCTAAAAATCTCATTCGAATCACAGACTAGTCCAACTTTACAGATCGGAGAGTTACCACTTAAACGCATCAAACATCTGAGTAAATAACAAACGAAACATTCGATTATGAGTCTTAATATCTTTGGAGAACATTATGTCCATACGTAATGACATGCACATTATCATACCTCCAATTTCGAGGATTTTTTGATAGACTTTAGGGGTAGTAGCACATCGATATCCATGAATGAGAAATAGAACCTCTCTAAAGTAAAAAGTGGAAGAATTGCCGAATAGATCTTTTAGTTCCCCTTCCATGAAGATAACAACCTACTTATCACCTGACCTTTATCTACTAGCTCAACCCGACTACACAGCAACAAAAACCCTTCAACAAAATATATATCAATTAAAAACATCCACCTTGATATAAAAACGTCTCTATAGAACCAACCTATCTATAACACAACAATAATCAGGCCATAAAATGCCACTAACCCAACAAATAAAGCAAAACAATAGTGAAAGAAAACACACCTTATGCGAGAGGAAGAAAAAGCATATCAAATCCGGCTGAATTCGGGAACCCCTAGATCTGGCTAGAAAACCAAGACAGTTCAGTCAACCCGTGTTGCAATATTGCATGCAAACAAAGTCCTACATCGCGAAGTTAAGGGAAAGAGTTTGGGTATATAAGAGAAGGACAACTCCTCTATTGTTATGCGGTTTTTTGGGTGATGACCAAAAACAAAGTCATGAGGAATAGACAATATCATATCAATGTAGAGGTTTGTGGATGCTCGTTATCCCTAACAACCCGCCTTCTCTAGACCTAGAACTCGATCCGAACTAGACGAAAACCTTACCCTTTGACCTAAGACCTGACCCAACTGAAACCCTAGTCATCTGCTTGACACAGTGGACATCCCTCAACTCAGCTCTCGGCCCAAAAAAGGCTTCCCGTCAAACCTTATTCAAAGATCTTCAACAACACCCATGTTTAACTTTGAGTTGAGCACCTTTCGAGATAAAGCTTCCAAACTCTTGATGGCCCTCGCTTTTAACCTCTTCCATCCCCGATAGCTCCAAACACCTTGCTCGCAGCCGATCCCTTAAACGTGGTGGCTAGGGTCTCTAGAATGCACTTGAGAGTGTCCAAGATCAGTCAGTGATGTTCCTTCCAAAGAAATTATGGGCTTTGGAGTGAATTTAGACTAGTACTCAATCTCATTCCCAATGCAACTAATTACAAAGAGCTTGAAGAAAATTTGATTGTATAAAATCTTTTATTTTTCCATCTTTTTAACACTTTAATTACTCCAAAGTCAAGTGAGAAAATCTACTTTTCCTCGACATGATCATCTTCTTTTCCTTGGCGTGCCTGCGTTGTAAGACCAACCTTAAAAAACAAATAGTAAAAGTTTCTTAATCTTAGAATTTAGATTTTAGAGTATAAACTATAATAATGCACTCTTTTTCTTTTCCATTATTATTATTCAATTTTCATGTGCATTAATTAATTAAAGACTAAAACCACCATTTTCTTTTCACATTACATTACTCCCCAAAAGGGTATCTTTAAATTAATCAAATAAATAAATAAATAAATATATATATATATATATATATATATGTATATAGCAAAAAAAGAAAAAAATAATATTGCATTTTTTAAATAATTACATGTATAACACAAAAGTGGTCCATCAAAGTAGAAAGAGTAAAAAACCTCTGTCTATCCATCTCATTTTTATCATTTTTCTCTTTTATCTATCACTCTCATTCCTATCCATTCGAAGATAGTCTTCGATCAATTCAAATGATACCTAAATCAGTTTGGTAATAGTCTTCAATCAATAGCTAGCCTTCAATTATTTAGTTGATAATCTACGATTACAATAATGTACATTAGTCTTCAATCACTGATCACAGCATAGTGGTAGCAACGACGACATGTGGTGACCGACGACCATAAAACAATAAGTGTCTTACCTCTTTGGAAAGCTCTCATCTACTTGAGCACAAATTTGATCTCGATTTCTCAAACAGAGATCTCTATTGATAATTCTAAAATAGCTATACATCATAAAAACATCGAAAAAATAGTGTTAATTGAGAATCTCATTTTATTTAAAAAAGTGGAAATCTACAAATATATCACTTT
The DNA here is from genome assembly GCA_037832605.1 of Cyclanthera cordifolia. Classification (NCBI taxonomy): domain Eukaryota; kingdom Viridiplantae; phylum Streptophyta; class Magnoliopsida; order Cucurbitales; family Cucurbitaceae; genus Cyclanthera; species Cyclanthera cordifolia. Next base: position 8,145,005 of record JBBMEG010000003.1, read on the forward strand.
AAAATAAAAAAACAAAAGTAGTTTTTGGTATGAACAAATACTATTGCAATACTGGTATTAACAAATATTTATAATGCAATATATTAGTATTAATGAAAATTTATAATACAAAATTAAAACGTATTTATGACTATAAATACAAATGTTTTAGAATTTGCCAACTTTTATAATTATTTGATAAGAAAAGATATTTACTTTTGAGGTCTAACAAATTAGATTCTTTCTTGCACATCTTAATTATTTTATTTTATTTTTAGTACAAATTAAAGGAAGGGACAAACAAATCATTCATAGAAGGTACTATCGTCTATATTTTTAAACGAACTAAATTCTAACTTTCATTAAAGCATATGGACTAAATTTATAATTTAGTCTTAAATTTTTTAGTGTCTACTTTTTTTTTTTTTCTTATTTTTCCAAAAAGCTTAAAATTAGTTTTTAAGAATTTTTTTAATTGTTATTAAAAATATCTGATGTTATATGTTTTACTTTTTTTTTATTGAAATTATTAAACATAATTCAGAACTAATATTGATATTTAAAACTAATAAAACAAACCTCAAAATTAAGCCCAATCTCATTTCTTTTTTAAACTTAAAAGTAGCATTTTAACCTTTTCTTTATAAGCCTTCATAAAACAAAAGTCGGGGAGGATCCAAGATTTCATATTTCGGATTTTTTTTTTTTTTTTTTTTTTTTTAAACACAACACTTTCATTTACAACAAATAGAAAAAACATATAGAATTATGAATCCTATACCGAAAGAAATTCATTCGATCCAAAGCCATGACCATAATGAAGAACATAAAGTCCATTTGAGAAGGCTTAACAACTATCAATAGGATAATTGAGGTAAATTTTATAGACTAATCTAACGTTAATATTCATGTCTGACGAATACGACTCCATCAAAGTAAAGGAAATTGATACATCTCCACATTTGAGTTACTTCTCCTCGATCACAAATATACAACGCCCTTTTATCAATCAGCTCAACCCATAAGAGCAATGACAAAATTCGAGACAAGCTATCTAAATTGGAGCCTCCAAATGCTCATAGCCAAGCCTTCATGTGAAACTTGTTGAAGCCACAAATCGCACATTGTGAAGTCCACACATGCTCATAAGTGGGCCTATTTTATATTAATCTCTTCTTTAAACAAAAATACTAATCTTTTAATGTCTCTTTATTCTTAGTATCATCATGTAATGACAATATTGCAAAACATGCATAGGACCTCAATAATCAAATAACCATTAGAGAAAAAAACCATCATTTAAGTGTAAGACCTTACCATTTATAAACTTCTAGCTTCGAGCTAATTTACACACTTTTCGACTATTTTCACTAAATAGTTACACCTTTACTCCCTCTATATATATTTGCCATATGGTTACATTCAAAAAAAATAAAAATCATATGGAAGTGATTACTCATCAAAAAAATCAATTCTCTAAAAAAACTATGGACTACTAGGCCACATCTAACAGGCAAAAAAAACATAAAGGTAAAGTATTATATTGACTAGGACATCACCAAGCCACAAAAGAACTTCTATTACTTGACAGCATCTATCTGCACCTAACAATTGCTTGAGGATGCTGTCTTCATAATTATAAAAAAAAAAAAACAAAAAAAAAAAAAAAAAAACCAACCCTCTGTGTCTATCTTACCAAAGCCTACCAACCAACCAGATTTTCTCCCATTGGTTCCGTGGATTTTTTAGGCTTGTTGTAATATATCTATATCATGAGCTAAACTCACAAGAAAAGGATAATCATCATCATTGATGTGGGATCTAACATATAACATACAACCAATAACTAATGTTATAATAACATGACTACATTTTCTCATGCTTGATTTCCTCATGATATAATAACCTTCCTCCAAAACTTCTTTATTATGTAACTAATGTAATAATAATCTCCATCCAAACATCATTTATCATAAGTTACTAACTTGTATCACAAACACAAATATAGTTTATCATAACTAATGTCATGATAACTTAGTATCTCAAACAAGTTAATTATAATCTTCCATTACTATAAAGCTAGCATTACTATAACAACTTAACATAGGTACCAGACATAACTAATAACTATAGTTTCTTCAAACTAATCAAGCCTGCTGATATACCAGGTCTAGTAAATCGAAGCTCAATAGTGTGAACATATGTAATCACCATGGGTTGGTTTAATGATTCAATCTGACCACCTACCTAAAAAATAATTTCTTGAATACTTATTTTACATCTTAGGGTCACACGGCTAGCCCCATGCGAATAGTCGAAGTATGCGTATTGAAAGAAAATTAGTGTGACTGCCATAAAAGAGAAAAGTTATACAACCCTATGAAGAAGTTTGATCACCATGGAAGAAATAAGAACACTAGTGAACAGCCAGAACAATACAAACGCAGTAAAGCAACAATTTATTCCTAACAATATACATCATTACAACCATAAGATTGACCTTAAGATATCCAATAAAGCAAGCAACTCAGTTGATACAACATTCATCACATGCCTCACAACTCACAAGAGCTCACATATTCTTTAAAATTAAAGGATCATAATATGAAGAAGAAGAAAAACACTGACCCTAAAACATATTTAAATAGTAAATACTTGAGAATAGGTATTGTAATGATACCAACTTGCAGGTTCTCTAGCTCCAACTCTGAAACTGGTTTCTAACAGACTATATTTAACAGGATCAGACAGCTTGCTTGATTTATCATTTTCTATGCAGTAGAAAGTGCCGCTTTTTTTTTCTTCTTGAGAAAGACTGCACTTATCCAAAACCTTTCTTCACTTGTAAAACCTTGTGCTTATTATCAATATAAAGTTGGGAGAATTGCTTCATTCCCACCTGAATTTCAAATTTTTGCTATTTACAGCAATAAATAAGCTTGACTCATCTCAAAGTTTCAATCCCAGAGAGAACTTCATGTAATTAGCCTTCCTAACAACCGCATTCCTCAATCACCAGCTGATTGTCCCACCGTTAACGTCCATAGACCATGTCCGTCGTCGCCTTGGCTCAGTATTGAACTGCGGCAGTGGTCTACTACTCCTTAAATGACCAGAATCAGAGGTGGAACTTGAACTAGATGCCATAGATCGCCTCATTGATCCACCAAAGCAAGCAAACATATTGTGAATTGCACGGCTCCACCCGCTTCTTTCCCTTCCTCTACCTCTTGAAGCAAAGGATACCCTTCTTGGAAGACCACCATTGTTAAAATCACCATCCACCTCAGTGTAAACAACAGGGAGCTCTCGCTCTCCACCTCTCCTGCTCCCATTAAATCGACCTACAGCAAACCCGCCGCCCGGTAGCCTCCAAATGGTTAAGCCCACATTCTCATCAACATTTGAGGTCAATGATACTCCACCATTTTCACCAGCATCCAGAGAGTTATGATTATCCGAGGGCAATTCGTGACGACACACCGGGCAAGAATTTCGAATCAAAAGCCAAGGTAAAATGCAATCAGAATGGTAAATATGCTTACAGGGCATCTCTCGAGCTTCGTTTCCTAATTCGAATTCTTCTTTACAAACAGCACAATGCGACTCCATTACTAAATGATTATCACTGATTTGAATGGTGGGCATTGACTCAATCGCAGCCTTCGAAGCCGGCGGGTTCTCAAATCGCCCAATACCATTCAGTTCAATCTGAGAAAGTTGCTCCAAAAGTCTATCAAATCCAGACCCCAACAAGAACTCCGACATACTTGGAGGCAGAGGCCTCAGGCCAGAACCGTTACCATCATCGTAGTAAAGCTCAAACCGACGATTTTCTCCACCTTCACTCCCATCAGACGGCCCACGAAGAACAATCACAGGATTAAACGGCGATCGATCCCCACCACTCCGGCGAGATCTCCGAAGCCCAGATCCCAAATTCTGCCCCGAATTCGACCGGTTTCCAATCATATACATCGCCGCCGTTGCAGGAAACCTACTCCGCGGCTCCGGTTCCACGTTCACCGAACTCGACGGATGCTCGATCTGTTCAACGAACCCACTGCTGCAATCGGGGCAAACAACAGAGTCCCGATTCGAAACCCTAACAAAGCGACTGCATCGGTAACACCAGTAGGAAGACGCCGCCGCCGCCGCCATGGATGTATTCAACGAAATTCAATCCAAGTCTTCTGATATAAGAACCCCATGAAATTTCAACCTTCCCAAGGCCAGAAAACAACACAAACGATCAAACCCAGAAACATAAACCAAAAAAAAACTAGAATTCAAAACCTTCCAACGATCAAAAGATCTCTCTCAAACCTAAAACGGCGAACAAAATGTAACAAGAAAAACAAGAAACTAGGGTGGAATTGAATTGGGAGAGTGGGAAATTGGGAAATGGGAGTTGGATTAAAGAACCCTAGAAACAGTGGGGCCAACGAAATTGGGATGGAAAAGGTTTGAGAGAGAGAAACCAAAGGGCCGAGTTTTTTTTTTTTTTTTTTATTTTAATTATCCGCAACTACAGAAAAGGAAATATTATTAAATTGATTTGTAGAAAAACAAAAAATGAACCCTTTAAACGGTAAAACCGTGTCATCTCCGTTAACATCTTACCAACCTTTTTGCACTTTTGGACACGTGGTGCGATCCTCGTCGTTAGATTTTAACGCTGTTTGTACGTGTCGTTACCAATGAGAGTACATGTGCGCTTAGCCGTTGCCCCGCTGCTGCGAGGAAAAGAAATTAAATATCGTTCAAATTTATAAAAAATTGTTCTGTTTTTCTATTTACTTTTCTCTCCTAAATAAGTTATAAATGAATTCGCGGTACCAAAGAAAAAAAAATTAAGTGTGTGTGATTTGGAGTTTTGATTAACAGAGAGGAGAGGAGAGGAGAGGAGTGGAGAGGAGAGGAGAGGAGATTGAGTGATTTGAAAATATAGTTGTGTGAGATTCATGCTTTAGAGAGGATATGTAGCAAAAATTTATTTTTTAAATTTGTGTTTAAAAGGTTTATTTTAAATAAAATTTAATATAAAATTTGATTTGATGTTTGATAAAATGTTAAAGAAGTTAAAAAGATATCGAAGAGTAATAAGAGAGATTGTTATTACTATAAACAAACAAGAGGTTTAGCCTTTCCTCTGTTCTCTTCCTTACCACAAAATCCAATCACTCCTAGGTGGATTTTTATTAGGCAAAATAATAAATTTAGGATATGTTTGGATCGACAATTTTCATTGTTAAGGTTTAAATAATTATCTCTATAATTATTTTTTTTAAATCACGATATTATTCTCCTATAATTACTTTTTGTTATATTATATTATACCTATAACAATTTTTTATTTGTTTGATAACATTTTCCACTCACATTTAGAGATGAAATAAAAAACAAAAAAAAATCGACAAAATTAAACTAAATCAAACTATTTTAATAGATAAGTTCATTTTTTTAGAACAATATTAGATCATTGTGTTTGTTATTTTAGAAAAATGAAATACATTGACTTTGTTTCAGTTCTGGATGGAAGAAATCAATAAAAATCGAACCGAATATATAAATATTAAAAAAATATATATACATATATAAACATTTCGACATTTATTATCTATAAAAATGGAGGATATTGACTCCGTTGTCGATTTGGAACAAAAACTAAATGGAAATCTCTCCTACCCACATCATAACAATTATTTTATTTTATTGAGTATCATTCACTCACCCTAAACAATTAACCTAAAATAATAATAATTATTATTATAAATTTAAGGGTAAATTATAAATTTAGTTCCTATGGTTTGATGAAAGTTAAAATTTAGTCACTAAAGTTCGATAAAATCTAAATAATAGTCTGTGGTTAGTAATTGTTGGTCAATAAAATATGTAGAAATTAGTTATTTTTGTGTTTAATGATAGAGAGTAAGATAAGTAATTAATTGAGAAAAAATACATAATTCATACATTACATTAATATACTTAATTCGTTATGATTTACGAATAACATAGACTATTTTTTAGAATTTATCAAACCATAATGATTAAATTTTATTTCTTTAAATCATATGGACTAAATTATATATTTCTTCAAATTATAGAGACAAAATTTTATATTTCTCCAAATTATATAGACTAAAGTCTAGATTTTTAAATAATACGGATTAAATTCTAACTTTCATGAAACCATAACTACTAAATTTATAATTTACCTTTAATTTAGAATATAATAATAATAATAATAGTACAAATAAAAGAGTTGAATTCTTCGTTACTATTCCATTAACTTGCCTGGTTTAATAACACAAGTTAGAGACTTGATTAATATTATATATATATA
>JBBMEG010000003.1:8165567-8222915 GCA_037832605.1 Cyclanthera cordifolia
TTTTTGCTTTGTTTAATAATTAAAAGATAAACAACTAAAATTTGACGCCTCAATTAACCTAAATTTCAACAATTATTATGATTATTATTTTTTATCTAGGTGAAGGTTAATTAATTTAAAGAGTAGTTAAAAATGAGTTTTTAGTAATTCTTTCTCAAATAACTAAATTCAAAGAACTATAATAACTTTTCATTTTTAACTAAAAAGGGTGGATAGCACGATAATTTTATTATTTGATGTTAATTTAATTTAACATTAACGTTACAGATTTTAGTACCTTTTAACGAACGCTTGTAGTTTCTTCTCTAATTTGTATTAAAAAAAGAATCTCATTTTTAATAAAATATATTTTTTTTTAATTATAGAAAAAGATTTTTGTAGCCATTTGTATTTCCCATATAGAAAAATATTAACAATAAATGCCCTTAATATAACTTTTTATTCTTTTCCTTTGAAGTTATTCCACATCCTAGAATGATGGTGCACATAGAGGGGAAAAGAGTATAGGAATAAAATGAATAGTGTAATTATGATTATAATATATAGTAGGGAAGGGAAATAGAAAACAATATTAGGGTGTGACGTGGAAGGCATGCATTTCTTTTTGGAGTTAATTGAATAATGTGATTCTAAAAGCAATTCTCAAAGTTATGAATGTCAAGCTTCAATTATTATTCCAAATACAATTATGGGCTTTGACCAACAAAGTAATTTTCATGAGAATCTCTTTCTTTAATTTATAAAGTTAGGTCATTTCCTCTTTTCAATAGCTAATATTCCTTCAATATTATCTCCCTCCCAAAAAAAAAAAAAAAAAAAATCACTTTGGAACCTTATATAGAAAATTATTTTAGTATAATTGAACATGCTTTAATATTCTCATAAGTTATTTTCTAGTGTAATTGATCATGCTTTAATATTTTATTCTATTAAGATTTTTTTTTTAATTAAACAAATAATAAATATGCAACTGATTGAATTATGGATATAGATGAATGCAGTGGTTAGGTTTTGTTCTCCTTTTTTTTTATTATTCATCCAATCATATTCTACTAAAATAATACATTAATTGACTCATAATACTTAACATATTTCCATTAATATTTATTATTTAATTGTACAAAAAATTACAAAAAGTTAACCAAATTCAAAATTTTGATGGTTAAGTATGAAATTTTGAACGAATATTTCAAATTAGTAGTATTTACTACATATTCGTAAAAATATTACCTACAAATGAGCTTTTAATTGTAATTATTACATCTCAATATTTAAATAAATTATCGTGCTCTTGACTGCAATTATTACTCCTAAATGCTAAAAATAAATATCATTCTAGATACTAATTATAAATATTCATAAAATCTCAATTCAAACATTCTTTAGCTATGTTTGTTTTTAGTAGAAGAGTAGTGGTTAACCAATACTTCTAAAAAACCACTCGTTTGTATTTGGTAGTAAATGATCACTCTTAAATACTCATCAAATCCTCTCAAACTTCACATCAACCATACTACTCAATCTCTATTAACATCAATCCTCAAACAAGTAATTAATTATTCAATCACTATTAACACCGATTTTCAGACGAGTAGTTAACTACTCTAAATTATCATTAACTCGTCTGTTCCTCTCACTTCACTCTTTTATATAACAAACAAACACACCCAAAATAATAACATATTATTTATTGTTTTCAAAAAAAAAAAAACATATTATTTATTCTACATTTCAATAAAAACAATCATACACAACCTACAAGCAACAAGAACCCAAATTCCCCAAATATGCAACAAATGAAAAAAAAATCACAAAAACTAAAAGAATAAAAAATTAGAAAACTCAATCCCAACCGTTCATTTCAAATCAGGTGAATGAACGGCTTGAGTTTCGCAACGACCATCTTGACCTGGTCCACGAACGATAAATACGACACCGTTCCATCGTTCCCAGCCAAAACCCTGTACTTATCCTTCCTCGTATAATTGGTGCACTCAAACCCCAAACTTGCCGCCAAAATCCTCTGCACGTAATTCGCCACCTCATGCGGGTTGTTCCCGGCGGAGCAAGTCGCCTCAACCGGAAGCTGGTTCAGAAACGTAACCTCGTAAATTGGCCGCGGGTTCATGAAGAACCAAACCGGGTCCAACCCCTTCCACCCTCGAGCGGTCGTCGCGTGGAAAAAACCCACCCGGTAATTCATGGCCACTGGGACAATCCTGTCGGTTAATTCAGCAAATAGCGCGCTGAATCGTAGAAGAAAGGGCTCCCGACATGTCGTCCCTTCGGGGCAGACGACCAAGTCGCCTTTGGAGAGCTCTGTTTTGATTTTGTGGGCGTCGACGTGTCGGATTCGGGTTAATCGGACGGTGGGGATTGGGGAGATGAGTTCGGTGAGGCGGGAGATGGAGTAGGTGACGGCGGGGACTCTACGGCGCAGGACGGTGGCGAGGACGACGGGGTCCATTAGGGTGCGGTGGGTACAGACGAAGAGTACGCCGGAGGTGGAGGAGGAGGGCGGCGGCGGGGGAAGGCCTTTGACGGTGACTCTGCCGCCGAAGAGGCGGGTGGCGTAGGGGATGGCCCACATTGGTAGAATTAGGCCAATGGAGATTCGGAGGACGGCTAGGATTATGCCGAGTGGGACCCATAGGAGGATTAGGAGAGCGGTGGTCGGAGTTGGGCGGTTGACAAGACGGCCGTCATGGAAGATAACGGGGATTGGGCGGAGATCTTGGTCGTCGGAGGTGTGGTCCCGGATTTGAGCGGTGGTTAATGGTGGGTGCATTTGTTCCTGAAAGATAATCGTTAGGCTAAATCAATAAACTTAATTTGCCATAATTAATCAACGAAACAACGAACTAATCAACTAACTAAATCCAAATTAATCAACTGAATGGGTGAATGGTGCAGTGATTTTATTGTTCGGTGTTATTCTAATTCAACACCAACGTCACGAGTTCGATTTACAATAAAATGATCAATACAAATAAATCGGGGGTCACAATTTGTTTGTTTTAAATATTAAAAAGAAAAAGATAAAATTTGTGATACTAATTTACGGACCACGGCAAGTATTTCTCTTTAAAAAATGGAAAGTTGGATATCTCCAATCTCTCTAGTAAGCACCTTAATTATGAAACTTGTAAATAATTAAAACCAATCTATTGTAAAAATTAAAAAAAGAAAAAGCTAAGCTAAAACTTCCCTTGTAAAAATCAAGCTAAGAATAAAAAAAATAAATAATAATAATTATAATAAACAATGACATAACCCAAAATTAAACCTAGAAAACATGAAATATTATCAATAAGAATATTCCACCATGCAAAAAAATTCACAAAACTAACCTGGCAAATATCCAAAAACGAAGAACACGTTGAAGGTCTTCCTAAACCCATACTAGGCCTTATTCCTCCATTACCCAAATCAAAAAGCTCATAAATTTCTTCACCAACACAACCAAATCCTCCATTCACAAACCCGGTTGCAAATCCGAATCGATTAAACCCGAGTTCGCACCCAACAACCTCATTGGCTCGTAGATGCTCCTTTACGAACATCTCTACCATAATCCTCGGCATCTTCGTCACCACCACTTTTTTCCTAAACCCGCTTGTCACCCTCCAAACATCAATATTCACATCATCCATCAAAAACTTAGGCAACACTGCCCTCGATACCGATTGAATCTCTGCCTTTCGAATGCCGAACACAGCCACAAACGTCGCCACTCTAAGTCCTGCCTCGGCCATCCCCAGCGCCTCGAGAAGGCGGACAAGCGGCCACGAGAGCAGCAACAACGCGAACCGAATCAAACCGGAGGCCTCGAAGGCCATCAACATGAAGTAGGAGAACACATCAGAGGTATTCAAGAGAGTGCCTTCTAGCTCTGTAATTACAGATGTCATTTTTTTCCTTAATTGAGATTGTGAATCTAAATTTTGATTTGTTGAATTATAATTGGGTGATTGGAAGTGAAAAGAAGGGTTTATAATTAAAATGGATTGGTGTCTACTTTTGACTGGTCTATATTTTATTGCAAGGGGGAATTTTGGCAGTTTATCAGTTTACAACTACCAACTCTCCTCTTTATGCTCTTTCTTTCCAACCCCACCAATATTTCTCTCACCAAGGAAAAATGATCAACTTGAATAAGTAGCCCAAAAATCAAGGTTATTTTGTTTGATATTTGAAAATGATATTAGAAAGACTCAAACCATTGATCGAGTAAATGTTAAGATATCATTAATACCAACTGAACTATGCTCGTTTTGGTGAGAACGATGATATGATGATTTACATTTTTTTTACGAAAAAAATATAAATATACAAAATAGGATCTATAGTAAATGTTCAATCAATAGATTTTATATGATTTGTTCATTAGGATCAAAATGAGTAAAAAATATTAATTTTTTAATAAGCAATTAACGACTATAAATTGAATCCATAGTATTTTGATTTTACTAAAATGATTCTTAAAAGTAACACATGCTCAAAATTGTTATTAGTTTTAACTTTGTTGCCTTTTGTTTTTTGCTTTTTTTTTTTGAATTATAATTATTGGAAGGAAAGAATTTGAACTCATATATAATTTTTTAATTATCGAGTTTATATTCTACGTATGGACATGCATATTTTGATAAATTATAATTTAGGAAATAGCATGATAAAAAGGTAATTGGAGACTTTAATCAATTAAAAAAAAAGAATTATTTATTTTCATACAAAAATTTATATTTTTATTTTTGAAAAAAATGAAGAGAGAGGAAAAAAATGGTAACTAAATTAATGTTGGGTTACTAAACCTCAACAACCTAGCGATTTGGAATTTTTGTACAAAGGTTGTACACGTGTAAGCACGTGAATGGATAAGCTGGCGTGAGACTTTAGGTTTACTTATGGTCGTATATGATAAATTATAATTTGATGTACGTAATTTCTATTTATTAATGATTAAATTACATGTTTCAAAATTAATGTGAAATGTTTGTTGTTATTTGCATGGGTTGTTCATCTAGACATATGTATTTTTATTTTGACTTTTTAATTTTAAATTAAAAAGAAATTTTCTAGAATTCTTTGACTATTTAGGAGAAAAAAAATTGATTAAATAAAATGAGAATTCGCTTTTCGAGTGGGTTTGACTCGTTTGTATTTGGTAGTAAACAACTTCTCTTAACCATTCATCAAACTCTTTACCAAATTACTCAATCAAATTTCACAACAAACATATCACTCAACTACTACTAACACCAATCCTCAAACAAGTAATATTTCATTACTCAACCACTATTAACATCAATCTTCAAACAAGTAGTTAACTACTCAAAACTATGATTAACGCTTCCACTCCACTCCACTGTTACTACAAAAAAAAACAAATGCACCCTTCTAAAATAGGCCGTACGTAGAAAAATTGATTCAATCAAGTTAATATTGTACAAAATTGATTACTTCAACCAAGTCAAACTGATAGACTTAGCGTGAAGTGAAATTAATAGCTTCAGTCGAGCTAATCTTACTAAAACCAATGAAGTAAAATTAATTGAAAAAATGAGAATATTTTATTTATGTATGAAATACTTTTTAAGAGGTCGTTACCCTTCTAAAATAGGCCGTTTGTCACAATTTGCTATTTTTTAGGGACAATGATGCACTTAAGAAATATATTATCTCAAACTTCTTATTGATAGGAATGGCTATTTACCATTATTTCTATATTCATATTTGATTATAACCAATTATATGAAGCAATTAAAATTGCATATTGGTGGTATCAATATGAAATTCAACGAAATCTAGACAAATATTTGCTTCTGCAATCGTAAATGGGGGCCACAATTGTAAGTAAATTTGGATTTGATATTAATTTCTAATTAATTAACTTTAGATTAATCTAATTAATCTACTTTAGATTGACATGTTGTAAAAAAAAATTCACTTGACGCCTCTGATCAATTTCTGAATCCTCAGCCACCAACATTACAAGATCAAGTAGGTCATACCTTTGTTTGAGTTAATTTTTTACTTTAATCAAAGTTATCCAAAACTTTGGTTTTTTTATTTGATCAAAGTTCTTTTTTTAATAAGGGTTAAAAATAATCAAACACATAAAAAAAAGAAGGAAAAAGTCATACATACTAGCTAGGTCAAAATTGACTTTAAAAAACATATAAATTAAACATACAACATATTTAAAGAAGAAAAGAAAATAAAAAAACAACTGAGATTTATGATATTTATAGAATCCAAATTCATAATTGTCAAACTTGAAATCTCTTAATCCGAAAATAAGATCTCATGAACATTGAAAATGACACAACCAATCCAACAATTTTTACTTTATATTCATTAATCTGATCTATCTAATACCTATATGTTATGTTCCTTCTTTTGTACTCAAAAAAAAAAAAAAACGTTAAATGTCATTTGATTGAAAGGTATCATTCTATTAACACAAAGAAAATACTAAATTCTATACCAAAAAACAACTTAATTCTATTAGAAAGTGTGAACATCCAATCTCAAAATTAATTGAGAATGAGAGAGAAGTACCCCATCCATCTTACAAACGTTAGGACATTTCTCACTTTCTTCAATGTGAAGTCCTTAACTTGCCTCTTCAAGATGGTATCTATTTCGAGTTCGCCAATCTTAAATCGGATATCAACATTTTTATTGGATCGAATATCTGTTTTGATTTATGAGTTACGATACCATATTAAAAAGTGTAAACATCCATAAGAAGTAGTTCACTAAGCGTTTAGGATACCCAATTCAACTTTACTATCAGATATCAATTTCACTAAGCATTTTTATTGGAATTCTACTAATTAAGTAGTTTGAAAAGTAATTAAAGAGTTGGTTGTGGTTGTGATATTTCAATTCAACTTTACTCTAAATAAAGATTTTATTATTTGAAAGATTTTGTTATATTCAAAGATTTTGGGAAACTTGCAAGAAACCACTTCCATAAAATCTTATGCCTCTTTTTCTACCTTAACACAAATTCGCATGTTATTATGTTGAATTTTGGCTAACAACATCTCGTTGTTTCTCTTGCAATATTATCATTTTGAGTAAATAATATCATTTAAATAAAGTTGAAGCTTAAATCCATTTAATTTAAATATTTAGACTTTAATCTTTATAATTCGGAGAAATCTAGTTTCTATTATTTGAAAACTAGAATTTAATCTCAAAAATTAGGTAAAATCTAAAAAATAGTCTATATCATTCGTAATTGTTGATAAATAAAATAGGTAAAAGTTAGTTATTAATGCTTACTTTTTAAAATCTATTTCACATTTTTTTTCTTGCTGTCGTTTAATCTTGTATTATATATATTTTAAAGATTGCTTTTTTATATTTATATATGTTATTTTTTATTCATATTTTCCTCCTTATCACATATGTATTTATCCAGTATTTATACTTATTTTCTTTCTTTTTTTCTAAAATATATTTTTCCCATTTAGTTTCGTGTGTTCATTATTTTTTTCACACACATTTTTATTATTATTATTATTATTTTGTAAATATTGACTATGACACAACTATATTCTTTTTCTAGGAAACTTCCAAGAAAAAGCTAGCGAATCTCGTGGTAAAGTGCAACACAACCATAGAGCTGGTTCAAAGAGCTTCACGTACATATGAGAGAAGGTAATTGTGTTATATTGATGAATGTTTATTATATTGTTTTAACATATTTCTTATTCATTATTGTAAAATGAAAAACAAATAGAAAAAGCAAAGATGTCAGATATTGGGCCCGATTGAAATATTTCGTGAAACTCATTATAAGGAATGAAAATGTAGGTCTCCACAAGAATCAGAAAAAGTCTATGTAAGTTTTAACTATAATTATTTGATTTTTCTATAATTTATATTGTTTACTAATATTACTTAGTGTTACAACAAAAAATGTGTGATATGCATGAAGAATCACAAGGAAGCTCACAACCTATGACCGAAGAGAAGATACGAGCTTCTGTTTTAGGAACTCGATCGGATATAATGTAAAAGGAGATGGTTGGCAGCAAAAAGAATTAAGAAGGATGAATCGATGCTCTTCTTCATCTACTAGTGGACTAAGTCAAAATGAGCATGAACTACTAACACGACTGATGGATGAAAATGAACAACGTAAAGACGAAGATGAACGTTGCCAAATAGAAGATGAGCGTCGTCGAGAAGAAGATGCACATCGAGATAAAAGATTTAAGGAGGAGCGTAAAAAATTTGAGGAGAACCGTCGAAAATTTGAGAACATGATCCAATTTTTTGAATCACAAGGCAAATCACAAGCATAACCTTCTTCTTACATATGTCTTTAGAATTAACTTAAACAATGTAGTATATTTTGATGCATATAGTTAGATCAATTTTGAATAGATTAGTTTTATATGATATTATGGATATCCTGTAGCAAAGATAGTATGATTTTTTTCTCATTTGAGATGTTTATAAAATTTAGGAATCATGTAGTTACTTAGTTATGTTTTATGATTTTTTTTAACTAATTATGTTATTTTATTCGGAAAGTATGTTGATTTGTTTGATTAGATTGATATAGTTATATGTTATTTGAAAAATAAAAATATGTTGACTTGTAATATTTTGTAGATAATGTATATATACTAAATAAATTTTTTTCCTTATTAGGTGATCTTATAACTTGCATGAAATTTGATGACGTATAATGAAACTAGATGTGTTGTAGAACTTAATTTGATGTTGTAGTCCTTTTTAATAGAAATTTGTATATTGTAGAATTTGTTGTTGTCATCAATTCGATTTTAGTTTTGTTTGTTCATTTTCGTTCATTTCTACATGGCACATGTAGTTGAAACGAAACTCTTGCGTGTGTGTTCTTTTTGTTTGTTTAATACACTACAAGAAATTATCCCTTCGGCGACGGAGTCTTCTTAATTTCTAAATAATGAAACTAATTTCATTCAAAATCTAAACATACTAAACATAAAACATGTAATTTCAAATGAATTTAACGAAACTTTAAACGAAATAAACAGGTAATCTTACCTTTTGGAAGAGTGGTGGCGGATTCCGGTCAAAGAGGTGGCGAAGAGGAGTTTTTTTAGAGGTGTTGGGAGAAAATGGTAAAAAATTGCGAATTCTGCATTTTAATCGGGAGAAAAGCGACAGAATTACTCCTCGTCGCCTTTGCCCCTAAAAAATAAAAACTTTTGGGCTTCGACGACGAAGAAGCAAAGCCGTCGCTGAAGCCCAATGATTTTCCGCTCAAAATTGGGTTTTGGGGAAATGATTTGGCTTTGGCAACGGAAACGATGTCTGCGTTGCTTGTTTCAAAAAATTGAGGTACATCAAAGGCGACGGAAGAAGCTTCTCCTTCGCCGTTGCAGCATCCATGTCCATTCATTAGATGAAACACTCAGTCCAATATTTTTCAACTGAGAGAAATCAGATTGTTTTCTTCAGATGTTATAACACCGGAGATGTTGGCAAATTCTCTGAGTAGAGAATTCACAAAATCTGATGGAGTAACACCTTTATTTGACTGGGACTTAATAGATGATACGAGGGTGATTGCAAGATCTTGCAAAACTTCAGCATCTGCAACTTGTTCCCTTGGCTTCTGAACTGAAACGCAAATGAAAATAAAGCCAAGGTCATATGAGTAAAGTAACAATATCAAATGAATAAGTTAAAGTCCCATTTCAAAACTTGAAGTTCAATTGTAATTCAAACTTGTCGGAATATAAGAATTCAAGAAATAATGCAACGAGTAACTGTCAATTTCTGCTTGTTTTTTTTTATAACCAGGAAATTGAAGCGATGTATTTTCATGAATGGACGGAAACGATGTATCCCACATCGCTAATTTCAATGTTTCTTTAGTAGTATATAAATAAATTTACCCAAATATAAAATTGTCGAGCCTATCAAACTAATGATGGGATGGGATTGACACTTGATATCAATTCTTCCGTTCGATTTTTTGTTCGGTTCAATTTTTTAAAATCGATAGATTTATTATATTAATTTGGTTCTATTTTGTCCGATTTTGTATTTTTCTTCCCCTACCCCAAACCCATTATACATAATCGGCAGTTTCTTCTCTTTCCATATAATTCTTATTATTTATGTCGTAAATTTCAATTTTCTTTTTCCTTAACGAAAAAATAAAAAGAAAAATCCAAAACCGGCAAAATCTTTTCATTAATTCACTGAAATAAAACCCTAAAATATCTTGTAAGAATAAATCCATTAGAATCAATCTTAACCGTTCATTATTTTATTCAACGGTTCAGATCATTCCACCACTCGTGCTTTATCATTCCTCTTCTTCACTTCACTGTCTCCTCTCTTCTTCTCCTCTGTGAAAATCGAGAACAACAAAAATGGCTAACCCATCTTTGATCATCTTTTCTTTCTAGAAACCCAATCTGATGATCTTGTAACTGTTATCTAAACAAAAATTAATAACTAAAAACAAATCTCAAATTCTACGTACAGAGCTATTTCGATTCCCCCCTTGTTTGAATTCTTGATTCGAAGCTATGGGGATGTAATTTGGTAAGCTGGGATCGGGTTTTTGAAACTTTCGAACGAAACCCACTTGAATAATTTCGATTTTGAGCTCGTTTTTACCTCAAAATTGGGAGTGTTGTATTTTTTTTTTTTATTGCTTGGGTTTAGTTATGGTTACCAATACTTATTCTAAATTGGGCACTGATATTTCACTGCGATCGGCGGTGAAAAGTGGGGATTATGGTGAGGATTTGGGGATGTTGATTAGGAAGCAAAGGCAAGAGAATGAAGCTGCGAGTGACAGAGAGAAGGAGCTGAGCCTTTGCCGGAGTGGCTCTGCGCCGCCGACGGTGGAGGGCTCTTTAAACGCCGTTGGAGGTATGTTTAATAATGCTTCCGATTTATTGGGATTCAATAAATTTGCTGCTGGTAAAGGTTTTATCTCTGATGAAGAGCTTCGTTCTGATCCTGCTTATGTTAACTATTACTATTCCAATGTGAACCTGAATCCTCGCCTTCCGCCACCTCTGCTTTCAAAGGAGGATTGGCGGTTCGCACAGCGGTTGCACGGCGGAGGCGGATTGGGGGGTGTTGGTGATAGGAGGGAAGGTAGTAAAGGTGGTGATGATGGGGTTAATGGGAATGGTTCACTTTTCATGTTGCAGCCTGGAGTTGGAACCAATGAGGATTCTCGTATAGGATCGAGGCGGGTCGGTGGTGATTGGACTGGCGATGGCCTTATGGGGCTGCCCCAGTTGGGACTTGGGAGTAGGAAGAAGAGCATTGCAGAGATCCTTCAGGTGATAATGTTTTTTGATTGTTTTATATGAGAATGAGGCTCTGTTTGCATAAGATTATGTGTTGTTTTTTCTTATTTATGTTATCGTGATTGTGAAATTATAAAGTTTTGATTTTTTTTTTTTTTTTGTGCCAACTCTGATGATCCTAACATTCTCAATTGTGGATTCTTTTTGGACTTATATTGCATTATGATGTTTACTTTTATGATGTATATTGGAGTGAGGTTGGTTGTATTTTGCCTTTTCATTTAATAAAAAATTTTGTTAAGTTTCTGCTACATTAGTTAACAATTTTCATGCCAGGGTGATTTAAGCAATGAATTATCCATATCTCGGCATCCTTCTCGTCCTACTAGCCGTAATGCATTTGACGACACTCTCGAAACTTCAGAAAGCCTATTTGCGTACTTACATCAAGATAAGGCAGCAATTGGTGGGAACAAAGAGAGTATGTCTACTCTCCAAGGAGTGGGTGCCTCTACCCATCATACTTATGCGTCAGCTGTAGGAGGCTCCTTGTCGAGAAGCGGAACTCCTGACCCTCAACTTGTAGCTAGAGCTCCTAGTCCACGCATTCCTCCCGTAGGTAGCAGGATATCCAGCACTGTCGATAAAAGAAATGCTTGCAGTCCTAATTCTTTCGATGGGGATCCACTCAAAGCGAGTGAATCTCCCGACCTGGTGTCTTCTTTTTCTGGCTTGAATTTGTCGTCAAAGAGTATTCGGGACGATGAGAGCCACTTGCAGTCGGGTATCAAGCAGGAAATTGATGATCATCATAACTTCTTTAATATGCAAAGTGAACAAAATGATATGAAAAGATATCTAGGTCTAAAGAACTCAGACTCTGGAAAGTTTCACCCGCATTCGTCTTCCCAATCCGTGAGAGGGTCTCATCAAAATAATTCTCGAGGTTCACTGTCTTACAATCAGGTTATTGACAATGCAAATTCTTCTTTCTTGAATTATGGATTCAGTGGCTATACAATTAATCCTCCAGTTTCCCCCATTGTTGGCAGTGGTAATTTACCACCGCTGTATGAGAATGCAGCTGCTGCATCAGCAATGGGAATGAGTGGCATGAACACTAGAGCATTCAGTGGATTAGCTTTAGGATCAAATATTTTGGAAACAGAAAATGAATTTCGAAAGAACAACATGCTGGAAAATCATAATGCAATGAATGCCATGCAGTTACCTGCATTGGATTCAACTTACATTCAATATTTGGGATCAAATGAATACGCTGCTGCTGCTCAGCTAGCCGGGATTAGTGACCTTCATTTGGAGGGTGAAGGCTTGATGAGTAACGGATACATGGGAGTCCAGAAAGGGTACCTAGGATCATTGCTTTCACCTCAAAATTCACAGTGTATTCTACCCTATTTTGATAAATCTAGCAGTTTTAAGCATAACTACTATGGCAACCCTGGCTTTGGTCTAGGTATGTCGTATCCGGGAGGTCCTCTAGCTGGATCCGTTCTTCCTGGTTCTCCTGTTGGATCCAGTAATGCCTTCAACCACATCGGTAAGGCCTTGCATTTCTCATCGGGAATGAGAAATATAGCTGGTGGTGGCATTGGAGGTTGGCATTCTGAAGCATGTGGCAATATGAATGGAGGTTTTGCGTCATCTTTGCTGGATGAATTCAAAATTAATAAGAGCAAATGTTTTGAACTTTCAGAAATTGCTGGCCATGTTTTTGAGTTCAGGTATTTGCATCAGAACGATTTATAACGATTCATAACGATTTATATACTTCTATGCTGTTACTAAATCCAGCCTGTACTTAATGTAATATTTTCCTTTCTTTTTCCTTCTAAACAGCTCGGATCAATATGGAAGTCGTTTCATTCAACAGAAACTTGAAACTGCCTCTATAGAAGAGAAAGACATGGTTTTCCATGAAATCATGCCACAAGCTCTTTCCTTAATGACGGATGTTTTTGGCAATTATGTTGTTCAGAAGGTATTGTTTTGCTTCGAACTTTCATGTGAACTTGCTTTTCTTATAATTGTATTAAGCATAATCACCGATGCTCAGTGGTCGAAGGCTTGAGTTTTGAAGGTGTGCTCCCTTCTAGCTCCCAGGTTCGATCATCTATGCTACTAATTTGTAGACACCTCCCGAGTCTACATTCTTCCGATGTATCCCGGTGCTGCAACCTAGGGACGGGCAAGTGTTACACTCGAGTTTAGAGGAGCGTAAGCTCAAAGTTTTTGAGTCATCAAAAAAAAGAAAAGCATATGGGGTCATTGAGCTACATGATTGAATAACTCATAATTTTTTTGGAATTAATTACGAGTGTCGAGTTGTCTTTTGTCATCCAGTTTTTTGAGCACGGAACTGCATCTCAAATCAGGGAATTAGCGGATCAACTGAATGGACACATGCTAGCACTCAGCCTTCAAATGTATGGCTGTCGAGTGATTCAGAAGGTCTGTGTTGCCTGCCTGTTTTCTTTTTTGAAGATCTCCTAATTTTGATGATATTAAATTCTCCTTTTCCTTTGGATACTGTTCTCTTATACAAACCTGTGTTGAGGCCAAAAATTTGTGACACTTTTACGAAGTAACGGAAACATTATGGTCTCTCAATCATCATTTCAGGCGATTGAAGTGGTTGATGTTGACCAGAAGACTAAAATGGTTACAGAACTAGATGGTCATATCATGCGTTGTGTTCGTGATCAAAACGGTAACCATGTTGTTCAGAAGTGTATCGAATGCATTCCTGAGGATTCAATTCAGTTCATTGTTTCAACATTTTATGATCAAGTCGTGACATTGTCAACTCATCCGTATGGTTGTCGTGTTATACAGGTGCGATTCTTTTCTCTGATTTTGATAACTTTCTATGATAATAATTACATTTATTGGGTGCAATGCTAACACTGTACGACAATTTTCTCTCACAGAGGGTTCTTGAGCACTGCCACAACCCGAAAACGCAGCTTATACTGATGGATGAGATTTTGCAATCTGTCTGCATGTTGGCTCAAGATCAGTATGGAAACTATGTTGTGCAGGTTTGTCATTAACAAAGACACTCTTTTTATTAGCTGAAGGCATTTTCTTCTCTAAGATTGTTTTGTCTCTGTAAATCTTTCGTCACCAAAGTACTTTAATTTGCTAAGTTGTTGCTCTTGATCGTTCAGCATGTACTGGAGCATGGGAAGCCACTCGAACGCTCGGCTATTATTAAAGAACTTACCGGGCAGATAGTTCAAATGAGTCAACAGAAGTTTGCCTCGAATGTCATTGAGAAATGTTTATCTTTCGGAACTCCCGACGAACGTCAGGCCCTGGTGGATGAGATGCTTGGTACAACTGATGAAAATGAGCCTCTTCAGGTGTTTGTCTACTTTGTCCATGCATTTATTATACTATCAAGAGATTGCCCGCTTGCCCAACCTGTTTTTTCTATGGGCAGACGACTAGTTTTTCATTTTCTTCGCCTTGAATTTAGATAAGTGGATGGCATTTGTTAGTTACGAGAAAGAAAAACTTGACCAATCTTAACGTGCTGTATTCTGTTGTTGAATTCAGGTTATGATGAAGGATCAGTTTGCAAACTATGTTGTACAGAAAGTGCTGGAAACCTGTGATGACCAGCAACTTGAACTAATTCTTAATAGGATAAAAGTTCATCTAAATGCTCTGAAAAAGTATACCTATGGTAAGCACATAGTTGCTCGTGTGGAGAAGCTTGTTGCCGCTGGGGGTACGATCTCTCTATCTACCAAATTTTCTTGCTGTACAATTTTTATATAGTTTTGCATAAGGAAGAACACCCCCTGAAGCTTCACACCGTGAGAATAAAACACACAGTTAACTAAAGTAGCTTTGGAAGGTAAATCAAAGGAAAAAAAAGAGAGGAAAACATAGGAAGAGAAGAGAAGAGAAGAGAAGAAACAGGCAACTCACTTCAGCTTGTAATAGTTCCTAAGTTTGTTTACGTTTTCGATACTGATCGATGTCGATTGATAATTTGATACTATACCGTTTCCTCAATGTCGGACTATCTAAAACAAAGTTAAATTGTGTATGACAGAGAGGAGGATTAGCATTCTGACTCCAAAGCCAGCGCAGATGGTGGTTTAAGAAAACAAGGAAGGAAGTTGTACAGCTGACCGAGAAAAACACAAAGCACAAAGCACAAAGCGCGACGTACCTCTCCGTTTCGGGTAAATGTCTGTCTAGTAAGTAATAGCTGTTGTATCTATGTGATTCAGATAGAAGAAGAAGCTGACTGAAATAAGAAAAAAGAAAGAAAGAAAGAGTAGAAAAAGAAATAGTAGAAAAAAGGAAGTGTTGGCTGTACATTTTATAATCTGAGAGAGTTATAGAGAAAATGAAGAAGGTAGATTTGAGTGAGGGATAGATGAACAAAGCTGATGCCTCTGCCCCTAAAGAGAAGTGTTAAGTATTTGATTTAAAAAAAAAAAAAAAAAGGATTTTTGTAACCTTTTGATGATGTATGAGATTTTGATGCTTCATCTTTGTATGGTAAAGTAGTGATTTTTGTAGGACATGTTTGAATTATGGAGTCATTTTCTGTGGTGCATCAATTTAAATTCGATCACGAGTAAATTTAATGGTAAGATCTTATATCTTCGACAGACGCAAATGTAAATGTCGTGGAATATATAGTTACGAAAAAATTTGATTTTTCGATTATAATAAAATACTTGATTTCTCAATGTCTTCGGTTTTTTTTTGTTTTTTTTTTCATCCACATTTTAGTATATCGCTTCTTCTTTTTTTTTTAATTTGTATTCATAATAGAGTAAGCAAATTTAGGGATGTACGTAGTCGAGATTGGATTATATTAGTTAATCTTATTTTTCTTTTTAAGACTCAACTCAACGATTAATCTTAGCACATTTTCTTATCTTATGCTTAGAATCAATCTTAGCAATTAATCATACAAATATATAACATTATATTTTTAGTTTGAGTTCGAATGATCAAATATTTCTCATATGTTTATATGTTTTTAATTTGATCCTCATACTATTAAAAACTTTCACATTTATTCGAGATTAAAATTTGATCATAAATCAATAAGTTTGAAATGAGATATATTTTATCAATAAGAACAATAGCTAAAGCTATTAGTGCTTACTTGATGACTAAAAGATTACAAATTCGAATCTTTCATTAACAATATTATATAACTTCAACAAAAAGATTTTTTTTTTTTTTTTTTTTTTTTTTGATTTAAAAAGGTTTTAATGTACATTCATTTTGATATTTGTGGATTACAATAGACTAAAATTATGAACACAATAATGAATAAATATTAAAATTATTAAATTTTATTTTTGATCTCTCAACACCTAAATTAATTATTTCATTTTGATGTTGAAATGTATATAATGTTTTATTTTTTGGTTTTAAACTATTTTTTCTTCTTCTATTTATTCCATATTTTTGTGTACTATCTACTATGTATTAGAAATCTAACACAACACATGTTTTCACTACTACTCTTTTAGGGACGGTTTGTTTTGAGTGTTTATGGTAGAGATTTTATAAACGAGCTTTTATAATATCTTTAAAAACTTTATATAAACGAGCTATTATTACATTTTCTTCTTTACAATCACTCAAAATAACTACTCATTTCTAATCATTTAAAATAAACACTCGACAATTTTACAAACAAACACCCTAAGTAATTAAAGAAAACTAACATTGTAAAACAAAATTGATTTTTCAATACAAAAGTCAATGATTATACACGAATATATTTTAAAATAGAATATTTTGAACTTTTAAATCCACGGTTTATTTTATAATTATAAGTATGTTAAATGACTCATGTTTTTTATTATATAATAAGAAGATATAGCTTTATTAAAAATTAAAAAAAAAAAAAAAGGGAAAGTATTGAGAGTTTTTATTTTCCATCCATAGATTTTTTTTTTTTTTTTTTTTTTTCAAATGTGTGAAACTAAAATTATGCTATGTTTGACTAAATTAGTTAAATATTGGCATACTAATCTCTTGAATTTATACTAATCTTATAATAATAGAACATATTCTATTATTTTATGTCATATCATAGCATGTTTATTATAGTATATTTTTACTCAAAAAAAATAAAAATAAAAATCAAAGTATTCTTTAATCAAATTTTCACGAAACGACCAAGCACTCTGATTTTTTTTTTTTTTTTTTTTTTAATTTTTTGCTTTCTAATTAATTAATTTTGTTTTTTATTTATCTAACTTCATACATACATACCTTTTCTCACGAATTGTTTTCTATACATACTTCTTTGGATAATAAAAATATATAATACATACTTTTCTTTTTGATATGTATACACATAACATACATATATACATATGCACACATAACATTTTCTTATGTCTATGTAAATTTCTCTACTATAATGTGAATAGTTTGTTGTATGCAAAAAAAAAAAAAAAAAAAAAAAGAAAAAAAGAAAAAAAGAAGAAGTAATCAGATCCATTTATTGTCAAGTTAAGTTTTATTGTTATTATTATTATTTTTTAAATAATAAAATAAGGTAACAAAGACAAACGTTTAAATTATGTGCTTGATAAATTGATTTATCTCAAAATAAAAAACAGAAAAACATAATTAAGTTATAAAATGCAATATCTTATTCATTAAAAAAAAAAAAAAAGAAAAAACCCAATTTTTTTTTTCTTGAAATTACAACAACGCAATATCTTATTAAATTTAACATAACACTGCTGGATAATATTTAAACATTCTTAAGACGGCTAAAGTAACGACAATTTTAAAGTTATATTAAAAATAGGGGCTTTTTTGCCAAAAGAGCTGTAGCTCAACGGCATTAGTGAACACCGAAGACCTATGAGGTCTCGGGTTCGCATCCTCACCCCCAATTGTTGTAATCTCAAAAAAATTTGGGGTATAGCACATTTTGAAACAATTTGCATCATAGTTATGGGGAGAATAAAAAGCTGTTACGGGAATAAATGACCCAAACATCCCCTAATGAATGAATATAGGAAAAAGTTATCAGCATAATAGCCAATTATTTGCCATAGATGTTACAAAATAGTTGTTATAAAGTTTAGGGTGTTGTTCCATACATGGATGAAATAACCGATAAATTTTCGTGATAATTTTGAGAAATGTAGTGACCTTATGCTATATATAATACATGAATGATCAAATTTCAAAAGTATCTTCAAACAAACATAATAATTTTGAGAAATAGTTGAAATTTTTGAATTGATTTTGAGATGGATGATTCTCACACTATCTAATATGGTATATATCAAAACTCATAAACTCAAATGAGTATTCGATTCAACAAAAATGATATAAAAATTCGATTCTAACTAGATTGGTGAACCCAAAAAAGACATCATCTTGAAGAGAGTTAAAAATAAATATGGGATCATATTAACATACAATCATTCTAGTAAAATATTTGATGAACGTCTAAAAAAAAATAGACCAATCCAATATTTCAAGTATAGCAAAGCAGAACCCAGGCCAACTCTAGCAAAATGATTGTCAAAAAGATATATAATAAATTTTAATTTCACTTCTTAAAAAAGTATCATCAAAAGAAAAAATAAACAACTTACAACTCAATAAAATGATTGTAATAATATAATATGTAAAGACAATAGATAATTGCAAAAAAATATTACTTAAAAAAAATATATATTTTTAAAATTATTATATCTCAATTATTTTATAGTAGCAATTGTATCAAATAAACTTCAAATAAGTTGGATAACATATGATCAAATAACTTAAAAATGATTGTGATAGCGAGGACGTTGTCTGGAAGGCGTTCGCTTTAGCGCTGTTGGTGATAGCGAGAACGTTGTCTAGAAGGCGCTTGCTTTAGCATTGTTATATCTTTCGGTTTTTGAGTTCTAATAAATTTATTTGCTTAAAAAAAAAGGGAATGGAAAAAAAAAAAAAAAAAAACTAACTTTGAAGAAAGGAAAAATACTGTGGTTTAAAAGACAAAAGAGGAAAAAAAAGGAAAAAAAGAGAAAAAAAAAAAAAAAAAAAAAAAAAGAAAAGTAAAATATGAAATGCTCTAATCAAATCAAGAGTCGCTTCATCTCTGTCGTTGCGCAAGTTGTGTTGATTGACAGCTTTCCTTTTAAAAAGAATATAATATAATTAAAAATAATTTTATATTTATAATACATGGACCCTCATTGCTAAAACTGGCCTAATCAAAACATTATTACAAATTAAATTAATTAAAAAGTAAAGCCATGCATTTAAAATAAACACACTAACTTCATCGTTAAACTCGAAAACCAAAAACCCAACCTCCACCTCTCTCTAAATTATTTCCCATGCATTTATATAAATTATAAATTTGGTTTTATGATTTAAAAAAAATAAACTTTAGTCCTCCATTAGAAAACTAAAAAATTTAGTTGGAAAAGTTTGAAGAAATAATATAATTTAAACCTTCAAAAAGTAGAATTTAATCTAAACCTAATAAATGATCTATGTTATTCATGAATCTTTTGAAAATTAAGTACATGATGTAATTTATGATGTATTTTTTTTTTATCTAATCAATTACTTATTTCACATTCTCATCATTAAATACATTAAATACATAGATTTTATTTGAAATTTTCAAAGTACAAGGACTAAATCGTAGATTTCTCCAAATCATAAATATTAAAGTCTACATTTTTAAACTATATGCGCTCAAATCTTACTTTCTTCAAATTAGAGAAATTAAATTTATAATTCATTCAAAATTTTTAAAAAGGATTTTTCATGTACGGTAGAAAAATCAAAAAAAAATTCATGTATAGCAAAATTCTGAAAATATTTTCTACATAGCAAAAAATGGATCGTTTTAATAAAATGATCAAAATGGTCTCGCTTCAATCAGTTATGCTTACAACCTTAATTAGTAGTTTAACTCCACCTGATAGTCTTTAATTAGCCGTTCAATTGATAGACTTAATTAATTTACTGATGGAAAATCAGTTCATTAGCAATCTTGAATCACTAACCGAAAAAAAGAATAAAATTGAAATTAAAAAAAAAAAAATCTGTTATGTAAAAACTATTTTTTTTAAAATGCATAATTAAAATAGTGAATGAAAAATTGGTATGTGAAATTTTCTATTTTTTTTTATGATTACAAAATAATTAAGAGATCATAATTCACAGAACGTCCATAGACATATTAAATATTATTCTTTAATATATTAGATTTATATATACACAGAAGATTCCGCACTAAATATTATTTTTTAATTTCTTTGGATTTAGCTTAATTTCAATTTGGTTTTTAAATTTTTAAATAGTAATAATCTAATAATAATAATAATAAGTTAAAATTTGGAGAAGATTTGTTAAAAATAAATATCGTTAAAATATTTCAACATCGTTAAATTTTATATTTACATATTAGTAGACGTTTAGAATAATTTTAGACATTATCTAGGATTTGTTTCCTTTTAAATATATATACATGTTAACGAAAAAACTAAGTTGAGGTATTTCTGATCAGAACTTTAACATAGTATCAAAACATCTCAGTTTGTTTCACTTGACAGCGTAATCAACAATCAATTCAACGATTCACGTAATGAAATAACGTATTATATTAATTAATTTTTAGATAGATAATTACTATAAATTGAATCTATCACGATGACCGCTCCATGAACATTGTTGTTAAGAATGATATTTTATAACGTAGAGAGAGAAAGGTTCCCTCTCTATTAAAAATATGTCTGCATTTTCTAGAAGAAAGTTGTATACTGTTACTTATGCTGCTTGAAGGGGCTTCTTAATTACCACTAATTAAGTGGGCAACAGCCAAACCCCATATATAGTTATTATATTAAAAATATATAAAAGGATATATAATGCATAATATAATTAAATAATTAAATTAAGGGATAATTACAAACATGCAGACAAATAACTACCATGACTCAGCAAATCTATGTCCAAGTCCTACGAATGGTGTGTGTGTGTGTGTTTTTTTTAAACTTCACAAAAAACGATGAACTTGTATGGCCAAATGCCAAATTGGTATGTTTCTTTGTTTTTGTTTCTATTAGCAAAAAATGCAGCCTACCTCTTCTCTTGATTTTCACTCCACTCCATTATAAAACACACAGGTCGGCAAATTATTATTTTAATTCTTTCATTTATTTATTTTGTATATTTTTTTTTTTTTTTTATTACAAACCACAAAGTGAGACCACAAATCCTACCGCAGAACAGTTAAATTAGGGTTTGTTAAAAAAAAGGTGGGACATGTCCTGCGTAGAAACATCAAACAATGAAACCACCATGCCACTGATCCGTATACTTGACCTCAACCACAAACTTAAGTTTCCTTTTCCAGTAATTACACATTTTATAGAATTTTTTTCATTAGAAATATTAAATATGCTTATAAAAATTGATATTTAAACTAATAAATATTAAATTATGAACATTTTAGCATGATATATAATGTCTTTATTACTATTTAATTAATATTTGTTTTTGTCCAATAAGAATGTAATGATAGTGGTATGATGTATAATCAGCCAACTTGGCTTAATTATGAGTTTAAATCTATAATGAAAAAAAAAAAGTATTATTTTATATAAAGAATTGATCAGAATATTCTCCCTTATAATAAAATTGAGAAAGAAATATAATTAAAAAACAAACATACAAAAGAAGCAATAAATAAAAATATTGTTGTAGTTGCACTTGTGACTTGTGAGCCTTAGCCAAACCCAATGTTCATCCTTAAAACATTCATGCTTCACTTCATTCAAGCCCCAATAATAGTACGAGAGTTTTGAATTTTGAGTTTGAAATTTAAATCTCCTAATCATAGATTGATGGAATTGTGTTAATCCCACACTTTTGAGTTACAAAAATGAAAAATCTTGTGTTTTTGTTTGTGAAGTTGAAAACGAAGAATAATTATGATTTATCGTGTACATCGGCCATGAAAACTAGAGAGGAGAGGCAGAAGAATAGATGAAAATTTTAAAAAATGCAAGAAAATTCAACCAATTATTTTGGAAAAGAATGATTTAATCACAATAAGTGGCATTAAAAGTTGCTATCCATAATAATTTTCTAAAACAATATTGTAACACACGTAATAACAAACATGATATTGAAATATAAGATACATATCCAATTTTGAAGTTCCTACATGCTATAAATGAGCTCAAACAAAGACTTCCTAGACATGGGTGCGTTTGCAAAAACGGGAAAAATCATGAGAGGAATGAGAATTAGAGGAGAATAAAAAAGAGAATGGCTATGAAAAAAATGATTATTTGTGTTTGGGACGAAGTGATTGATTATGAGGAGAATGATTAATTTTATTTGGGGTAAAGAGAATGATAATAATAAAAAACAAAGACTATGATGTGAGTGAAAAATAGTAAGTTATTACGAGAAGAACAAAATATAGTCAAAATAAGAATACAAATGTAATTTTGAAAAACGTGATTATAAGTGAAATGATTTTTAGTGGTCTAAATACCGAAAACCACCATTTTTCATATTCTTCGTCTTTATTAACGGTGGATTGAACATAGATTATAATTCTCCATTATAATTCTCCATGTTCCTCTATGATCAAAATAAGATAAAGAATGATTACCAATTAGGGTTTGATAAGAATGATTACCAATTAGGGTTTGAGTCTCATAATTTTTGCATTAAGAATCTTTCAAAAAATAGGCTCTTTTAAGGCACAAATTAGGAAAGCCCTTACCCCAATGTGTGAGACTGACATATTGTAGCCCACCAAGGAGACCCCAAAAATAAAGCACATACCACACTAAACCTTTAGCCAAAAAAGTTCTTATTCCTTTTGAATACCAAAAAAAAAAAAAAAAAAAAAAAAAGTAACATAATGCAAATGATGGGTTATAAAGACCTACATCTCTTCTTCTTAATTTTATCAAACTTTTTCCTCAGTTTTGTTCTTACCCTTTTTTTTTTTTGTACTTATAATTAAAGTGATCATATAATTGAGACAATGACAGGGCTTAGTTCTTCTTGTGGTGCTTGCAAGTTTCTTAGGAGAAAATGTAACAATCGATGTGTTTTTGCTCCTTTCTTCACCTATGATGATGCTACTTCCCATTTTGCAGCTGTTCATAAAGTTTTTGGTGCTAGTAATGTCTCCAAGCTTCTCTTACACCTTCCCGCACACATCCGAAGCCATGCAGCAATTACTATCGCTTATGAAGCTCTCGAGCGAATGCGAGACCCTACATATGGCTGCATCGCGCATATCTTCGCGTTGCAGCACGAGGTTGTTTCAAAATACTACTACTCTTAATTTATAGGCTTCGATAATTTTGTTTTGTTGTTTTTAACGTCGGTAACTAGATAAGTTTTTTTTCTTTTAAATCATACAAAAAAGGAAAAAAAACTTTTCTTAAAGAGAGATTTAAAGTTTGTAAAACATATAATATTTTTTATTTTCTTTTCTTGTTTATTATTATTATAATTATTTTTTTAAGATATCACGTTCAAAACTCACCAAAAATATTTAATTATAAATTATGTTGATATCTTACATATCTAGACCTTCCCCATGTATGTGGGTGAGATCCCTTATTTTCGGTTTAAAAAATCCTAACTAGTGTATTAATTTTTTTTTAATATTAACTTAAAATAATAAATTAATAATATCTGTAATTATTACGAAGACTAAGAATTTACGAGTTCAAAATTTTCACCAATTTTAGTTGACTAAGAAAATGATGTATAAATTGATATTAAGATGTTATTAGTGTAGTTGAGAGTCAACCAGAATAGCTTATCCACAAAAATAATATGCGAATGAATAATTATAAAATATTCTTTCATTAATATACTTGAATTAAAAACGAAGTTATTGTTTAAAAAAACCATAAACAAAGGTTTGAACAACACATGATTTTCTGTTTCATATAATATCTCCAACAACTACTACTAATTAAACTCCAACATTTAATTAATAAGTCACAATAATTATTTTTTTTTTCATATTTTAATATTAACTAGCACTTCCATTTTTGTCTCTCATACAAAATGTCTTTTTTGTAGGTTGCAAGCTTGCAAGAAGAGATTGAAATTCTAGGGAGCCAAATAGCGAATTTCGTGGCCGGTAACGGCGACATTGCGACGGTCGAGAATCCGTTCATCGAGCTTCAAGTCTCTCAGCAGCTAAACGATTTGATGATGAACACAAACGATAATCAAAACGATTTGCTTTCTCCACTTCCACACGAAGCTTTAGATCAAGGCCAAAATGATGGTGAAATGATATCTCCAATGTTTTGGTTTGGGGAAGAAGAAGGGGTTTTTAGGTGCAATAATCCAAATAATAATGTTATGGAAAGATCAGGTTTTGATGTTTCATTTGAGGAAAGTTTTGTTTATCCATGGTAGTTGCTGGATGAAGATCAAGAACATGAAGAAGTAATGAAGTTTTTGTAATTGGCCTTTAGCATATAATTTGAAGAATAATTATGTTATATTTCAGTATTATTTATTTTGTTTTATATGTTTTGGACGTAGATTTTAAAAGTATTTAAAATTAGTTTTTAGAATGCAGATTTATTTTGAATATTTAGAAGTAATGATTGCACTCAAAAACTTATTTGAATGTAGTTTTTAAAAGTGTTTAAAATGATAATTTATTATAAATACTTAGAAGTAATGATAACAGTCAAAAGTTTGTTTGAATTTAGTTTTCAACAGTATTTAGAATGCAAATTTATTTTGAGTATTTAGAAGTAATGATTAATTAGTAATTGTTGCAGTAAAAAACTTGTTTGAATATAGCTTTTTAAAACATTTAGAATGAAAGTTTATTTTGAGTATTTAGAAATAATGATTGCAATTAAAAAATTGTTTGAATGTAATTTTTTTTTTTTTTTTATGAATATTGAGTAAATACTGATTTCAAATACTACTAACAAACAACCCCACGATCTTAAAATTGTTGCTTGATTTTTTTTTTCTTTAAAAAATTATGCAAGAAAGTGGAGAGAAGTCTAGAGACTATGATGATGAGTTATTGGGTCAGTCTAGTCTACATGTATCTCAATTATTACTACATTTGACTTAAAAAAAATAACTTAAATAATTTTTAATTTTTCAAAATCTTCTTGATTAATTTATGATATTAATAATATAGATAATTTTACCCTAACTTTTTGTTGTTTTGTTTATATATATCTCATTGTGCTGAATTCTAGGTTTAAAAAGTTAGTCTTATGCTCATGTGTTCTTCAAGTCTTTTTACTACTTCCAAAGAATAGAGAGAGGTTCTTGTTAAATAATATATTTTAAAAAATAATTAGTATTTATTTTTGAAGTATTAATAGAATACTTACTTAATTTTTATTCATTTTAAACATGAACTTGAAAGAAAGAAAGAAAAAAAAAAAAAAAAAAAAAAAAAACCAATGAATACAATTAAAGCTAAAAGATCAAAAGGACTCTGTATATACTAGGATGCCCGATTATGTTGGTTGTCGGTAGAAAATGAGAGATACAGTACTACTCTTTAAAAGTCACTCGTTTATATTTGATAGTAAACAACACTCTTAACTGCTCAGCAAACCTTCTATCGAATCATTCCATCAAATTTTGTATCAAATATATCACTCAGTCACTATTAACACCAATTTCAAACAAGTAATTAATTATTCAAGTATAATTAATCAACAAAAACGTAAGAAAACACGCGCGCGCGCACACAAAAGTAAAATATACTTATACGATTAATTTTTTAAAAAAAAATTAAAGTATTTAATTTTAAACTAAATTTCCGTACATTTGTATTTGTATTATATTTAAAGAATGCCTACTTTTTGAAAAAGAGATTTAGATGGGCTTATTAACAACAACATCATGATCACCACTATGAGAGGCCCACCTCCCATTCTAATGGGATAAGGAAGATCATGGCTCTTTCTCTATTTTATTGCTAAAAAAGGCTCCACAAATAGAAAATTTAACTTGCTAAACCCTCTTATTTTACCTAATTAGCAGCCTCATTGTTTTTTTTTTTAAGTTCATTAATGATGAACATTTTAGATTAGGGTAGATTTTATTTTATTAGTGAATAGTGGGAGTCTTATTTTATATATCATTTAGGGTGTGTTTGATTTTGGTAGAAAAGAGTGAAGTGGAGAGGAGTGAAGTGATTGTTAATAGTTAAATAGTAATTATTGATAATTAATTACTTGTTTTAGAATAGATGTTAGTAATGACTAAATGATATGTTGGGAAAATTGCACAACTCACCCCTAAAATATGGTGTTTGTAACAACTAAATCTTTAAACTTTCAATTCAAGCAATCACCTCTCCTAAAGTTTGAAAATTGTTGCAATTAACACCTTTGAGTTAATTTTAAGAGATTTTATGACAATTTTACCCTCTTCACACATGTGAAAATCTCTTAAAATTAACTCAAAGGTGTTAATT
Organism: Cyclanthera cordifolia; assembly: GCA_037832605.1. Classification (NCBI taxonomy): domain Eukaryota; kingdom Viridiplantae; phylum Streptophyta; class Magnoliopsida; order Cucurbitales; family Cucurbitaceae; genus Cyclanthera; species Cyclanthera cordifolia. The sequence goes on from JBBMEG010000003.1 coordinate 8,192,358, forward strand.
GCAACAATTTTCAAACTTTAGGGGAGGTGATTGCTTAAATTGAAAGTTTAAGGATTTAATTGTTACAAATACCATATTTTATGGGTGGTTTGTGTAATTTTCTCTAATATGTTTGATGTAAAATTTGATATTATAGTTTGGTAAAAGATCTGATAAATGATTATGAGTGATTATTTATTACCAAATAAAAACTAATGATTTTTGAAGAGTATGAGTTAACTACTCCTCTAATATAAAAAACGCCTTAGTTTATTTTTTAAGACGATGTTAACTTTAACTAGGAGTTATTTATTAATTTATTTTTTCCCCTCTATTTAGAAAACTTATTAAATAAACCTAAGACAATAAAAAAGAAAAACAAAACAATTATGAAATGAGAACGTTTGTTCATCAAAATTAATGATGCTCGTAAAACACATTCTGCCACCAAAAATAGGTCTTTGTTGGTTATCTTAATGGGGTTGAAGTGATTTTAATCATTAAGAAGTTCAAGTACCAACAGTAGAACAATTTGAGACTCAAACACAAGACTGCAAGCTGCATAATGATTAACAATTAGCAGAGAGATGAAAGAATAAGAATGTCCCAATGCATAGCATTGAAATCCTTCATATCAAAACCACATTCATTCTTTCAATATGGTAGCCCCGCAGCCTCGTTCGAATGCTCTCTATTCTCGTTTACAAGCTCGGTCGCTGCAAGAGTTCCATTCCCTAGCTTATCGTCAAAGTTCTTACTGCTAAACTATCACAAACCACCTGCAGTAATGTAGAAGGTTATGCAACTTCTGGCATTGCATTGGTAATATCTTGGAAAGTAGTACAGCTAACCAAAAGAAGAGGAAAATTGAGGTAGTCTAGGCACTAGTGACCTAAAATAAGCCAAGTTAATATTAGGGAAAGTTCAAAGGTCAAATTAATATTGATATTTTGCTCGCACTTAACACTAAGAACCATCATGAATTGCCTAGTTGTTAAAATGATCTTAAAAATCAAAAGATCAGAAGTTCATGCAATATGTTTTGTGAGAATCGTGAAGATAAGACACCAAGATAAGAAAACACGATAGAAGAGAATCAAGTTTTCAATCATTTTAAGAAAGAAGTCATTCTATGCAATAGCTTCACCCACCTCTAAATGATTAGAGGTTCAAACTTAATTAATCGAAAAACAAGAGGACTGGTCTCCCTACGCGATTCGAACTCGAGCAACAATTGGGGCAACAAGTCCTCATTATAAAGCATGTTTCTTGAATACAACTCTTCGATCAAGTTCCAGCAAATCAGGATCGCCAACAAATCGGGCTAGCCAGGACTTCTACTCATCACACTTTTCACATCCAAAACTAACCCATATCAAAAATTCTCCTACACCAAAATCTGATTAATTCTATAGAGATGCAAGTATCACAAGTGATGCAGAAATTTCAAGTAAAAAAACCTTGTGCTAGCCAACCATTGTATGTGAGTCTATGCAGGTTTTGGCTGGTATCAAATTCAATTTTGTGTACAAGAAAGATCTATAATTTCAAGTCAAATGATAACTTTGAGGAGAAAAGTTGTCATCTAAGGACATACTTTTCAACCATAACAACTACTATTTTGTAACACTTTCTAGCACAGAAACCAACCTCCATTGACTATGCAATTTAACAAAGAAAAGTTAACATTGACAAATATGCAAGGTTAGGATGGTAAAATGAACTTCCACATAAATGAATTTACTCTATTAAACTAATTTTATATTTTTTTACTATTCTCACGATAAAACCGAACTTTATCACATTTAATTGTCAAGAAAATCCATTTTAGATAGGTAGGCACCTTGAATTGAATTCGTAAACCTCTTAGATCTCTAAAGGTCTTCTTTGACCACTAAGTGAACATGTGATAAGTTCTATTAAACTGCTAAAAATTATAGGCTAATGAAACAAGCACAAAAACACTAAAACAAAAGTAAATGCAAACATTTTGACACTTAACAAAAGAGAGTACTCAACAATAGTGTATTATATTTAGCTTTCATATTAGATCAAGTAATCATGCTGGCTAAATGGCTCTAAATTTATCTGTTGCACATAAATTAATGTGTACTACTTAGAACAATTACAGACGTACTTCACTTTAATCATTATACAACATAAGATTTTTTTTTTTTGATATCTTTAACTATTAAAGTCAATTTGCAAGCAATTTAACTAATATCACAGTGCATACCGCATGACCCTACAATATTTGGATGTCAAAGGGCCATTATTGATTAAACACGTCACCTCTTAAACACCTACTACCTTCTTAGCCACTAAGCCACTCCATGATGGTTCAATGTAAGAAATCATCATCATTCATATTTTTTTCATAAATACTAACCATCTAAACAACCACAGAAAAGTGTATATCAATTATAAGAGAAGGATGCTTAGAACAAAAGTGTTTTAATGCTCCATGTTTAGAACTGATTAACCTAATGACAAAGGACAAGGTTTTTTATGACCCAAAACTTGGAGTTTTGCTCCTCTACCCAAGGGCACCACTCGCCCGTCCCTAGTTTTGCTAATATTTAAAAAAATGGTAAAAATCCATAGAATTATCAAATGTAAGTTCACCAAAGAAGCAAAGACAGATGATAGAACGCATATCAAACACTAGCTAGCAAAATAGATGAGCTAAAACACTAGTTGTATAAAGTTAATATTTGTCAACCGGGTATCAAACACTTTTTTTAATACAATAGGAAGACATAAATTGACAGATTTGACAAGAATAATGAATTTAGGAAAACTTGCATCCAACCCATTTTTTAGGCATATAACTACATAAACTTATTGATTTCAATAGATAATAATTACTACTAAAATTATATACCTTACGAAAATTGCATATTTTATATAGTAGTAGCTAGTGTCCTTGTCGTACCCTTGTCCTAGTTAAAAAAAAAAATTTGTCCTTTATTATTTTGTATTTCACCTCATATCCATGCTTCTTAGGGGTAAATATTGGAGTATAATTAAAGTTATATAGCGATTAAAAGAGAGCAGCACAAGATTAAGAAGAAACAAGTGGGGGAGTAGTTGGAAATAAATTCAATACTTAATTGGATAATACCCCACGTCGATGACCAAATCAAATCTATCAATTTGATCATTATCCTAACATGTTAGCCAAACAACCTTATCAACCTTACCAAATAAAAACCAAACCTCTAATCAAACCAATCTAGATTTGGCTTCCTCTCATCACAAATCCTATAGCGGTCGTTTGTTTTGAAAGTTTCCATAATCGGAGAATATCAAAACCAACGAGAGCAGTAGTTCAATAACATAAGTGTATGTTCATGACTGATTCGAATTCCCCACCTCCTATTGTTATTGAACGAAAAAATGACACTTATGGTTAGACAAGTATAAGAATGAGTTTGAGATGTTTAAGTTGATGAAGATAATATTGTTAAATTAAGTTAAACCACCAAAAGCTGAACCTAGTAGATTGGAGTAAATTTAAAACAACATGACAACGACTCAAATTCATGACCTCTTGCTCTCATACTATATTAAACTATATTAACCCACCAATCAACCCAAAAGCGTAAGCTAGTAGGTTGAGATAAATTAAATTATATCAACTAACAAATAGTAATTTAGTTCAAAACACACACAACAAACCACCTCGCAGATTTCGAAACAACGATTCTCAAAATGATCATACTATGCAATGAAAAAAAAAAGAGGCATGATCATATGGAAAAAGAAAGGGAATATGCAAATATTGTTAAAGGGATAAGCATGTACCTGATTAGTGAATATTCTGGCTCCAAACTCATTCCAATTGTTCACCTACAACACTATAGATTCATTGATTCTGACAAAGATGATGATTAGAGGGAATGCATATAAAAAGGAAGAAACCTCATAGGATCATAGTAATTTTCATGACACAACATAGCATAATGAGTATCAAAATAAAAAGAAACAAAATCCCTACCAGCTAACACATAATATATAGATATATATATATATATATGGTTACAGATAATTTGACAAGCTGTTTTGCAGAAATAGAAATTTAATTAGTTCTTAAAAGTTCAAATAAAACTAGCACCTACTTATCTTGTCTCTCCCTTATAACTCTTAAAATGGAGGAGGGGCTCTTGGAGGACTCCAAAACACATCATGAGAAGAAACCTGACCATTTGGCACCAAATTTGAAGCCATATTATAAACTCCCATTGAATGTTGTTGCTGCTGCTCTCCCATAGAAGTTTCATTGTTTTGGCTATTTCCAGACTTGTCTCCCCCAGCTGCCTCCTCATCCTCGAGTGGCAGCCGCTCGAATGTTGCATTGGTGAAGGTAGCAGCGATGACGATGACCGGACCAGTCGCAATGAGTGCACCGACAACAATGCCGCCAACAACCTGCCCCTGTCCACCAGCCAAGTAGACTGTCAAACCAGTAGCCCCCGGTGGAGCTGGGGCAGGCAAGAAAGCACCCGAAAGTGACAATATATCGAATCGTCCCTGTAGCGTAATAACGCCGCCAGGGGCCGCTAGATGCCTAAGAGTGACATTCGCAACAACACCATTTCCACTGAGGATCGAAACCCCTCGCTGGCGGCGTTGGGCGAAGTTGGAGATCGTTTCGACGATGTCGCTGCCGCTGCCGATCTCCAAAACATGGCTCCGGAGGGCATCAGGGCTTTCCTTAGTGACAACCACCGGCGGCTTCGGCTTGTTTTTGGATCCCGGTGGCCGTCCGCGTGAGCGGCGCGTGCTGGAGCTCGAACCCCCTGGTTCTGCTCTCTCGAGACTGCCAGAATTGTTCTCTTCATCCGCAGCTTCTAAGGTTTGCTTTAATGGTGTAGAATAAGGATTGCTGGTGCTGCTGTCTGTGGTAGTGGGTATATTTTCAGCCCACCATCGATTTGCCATTTCTTCTTCTATATTTGAGCACCCAAAAGAAACCCCAATACAAATATATACACAAAACGAAAGAAGGAATCCAATGGGGTAAGGCAAAAAGAAGTTTCTATCTTATTTTCCCTTTATTCCCCTTTCCCCCACAATTTCTCTCTCTACACTGCAATCCCTCTCTCCCTCTATCTCTCTATCTCTTAAATGAATAACGACAAACAAGTAAGCAAGTAAAAACTAGCTAACCCGTTAAGCCGATGCAGCTTCTTTCTTCTTTTCACCTCCAACAGATCAAAACCCAGATCGGTAACAGCAACAATATAACCTAGAATCACAAAAAAAATGAGAAACACAAACAAACAAACAAAAAACAGAGAAAACAACACTAAATCGAGGGGGGGAAAATGAAGAAATCAAAGCGAAGTTGAAAAAGGGAAGTCTCTTTGTAGAATAAGAAGAAACCCCATCAATTTTTGTCGATTGAAATAAGGTGCAGACAAAAGAAAAACAATGTTGGGAATAGTGGATTAATGATATAAAATACAGAAGTGGGCTGGCCCAGAAATTGTACCCTATATCTTTAGTGTAAAGGGTAAGTCAGAAAAGATAGTACAAAGATCTCAAACAGCTTCTTCGCCTCTCTGAGCTGCTAGAATTTTCTTTTTTTTCCTTTCGTTGAAGACGAGGGGGGGGTGCGAAGAGATCAGAAGGGTTGGAGGGCCGGTTGGTTTTTTGAAGTTTGAACTTTGAATTTGTACGATAAGATTTTTGACTGTAGAATCACTGTTGAAAAGCGGTTTGGCAGAGATGGTTTTTATTTATTGTGCTCTGCTTTTTTTCTTTTTTTTTTTCTTTTTTCGCTCACAAGTTGAAGTGAAGGGCACTCTGTTTTTGGGCGGCAAGTTTATATGGGGATCCATCATTGGGGGTACGTGTACGGCTGTGATGTGAAGGAGAAGAATAGAGCCATAGCTCCCAACACTTTCCTTCATTTTGGGCCATTTGTCCTTTTCTAGTATGTTTTAGGTTCTACATAATCATTTTTGGGTATGCCTTCCAATTTGGAACAAAAAAATAAATCAAAATAATTTTTATATATAACTAAATAACTTAATTTTAAATAGGTTACAATAAAGAAAAATATCAAATTAACTAATTTAATTATTTGAAGCAATTGTATCTTGTCTTCGTATATAAATTTATATGTTTAGAAAAGTTTGAAGAATAATAAAATAAAAATAAAATAATATATACCAAATTTCAAATGCATAAATTGTTGAAAATTTTACATATTACAAATATTTTAAAATGACATGATCTATCTAAAAAAAAATGGTAAATATTGTATTTTAAAAGAAAAATACACATAAGTAACATATAATAAATAAATAAATAAATAAATTTTATTGAATATTTTCAAAATTGTTTCCTCATCCCCCAATTAATTAAATCGCATTGTTTCAAACACTATCAAATTAATTGTCAGAATTTCTCTCTACCTTTAGTGATTAGGTACACTCATTATATATAATTATTTAATGAATTACAAACTAATAACAGACTAATTACAAAGGAAAGCTAACAAAAACTGATAACAAAGTGATAGTCAATTTCTGCGTGTTTTGTACGTTTATGAAACCTAAGATTAGTCGATTTTTGTGTGTTGGAACCAAAAACTTTGAGGTCACCGAGCACACATTTCATCCAAGAAATTTGCTAGCAACACTGCAATGGCACAGTACTAAGCATCTACGGAAGAGCGTGAAACTGTTGCTTGTTTTTTAGTCTTCCAAGAAACCATAAATTTTTCCAAAAATAAGTAAAATATGGTCATCGACATCCTTGAATCCAGACAAGATTCTCGTTCTGAGTCAAATAGGCTCACAATTGAAATTTTGAAGGTTTAAATATAACTCCTTGACCTACAGTTCCTCTCAAATACGCGAAGAGTATAGAAGATTAGGACAAACACCTCCATTTGTATAAGACTTTTTTATTGACAACAAAAAAACAAAGACAAATTGGTATAAGAGCTCGGGTCTTAGCTTTGCAATTTTGATGATAAGATTTCCAAAGTAGAACTAAAGAATGACGAACTTCGTATATTTTTGTGTACTTTAATCGAGGGAAATGAGATCTTAGCTGCGCATGCAAACAAGTTAAAACGGAATATCTTTAATACATAAACACCAATTAAACTAATTGATTAAAGTCCATCAACGTAATGTTCTACTTTTAACTGCTCTTTCATTTATAAGAGAGAAACAATGGAAGCGTCTTCCATTTATATTCGATTTTATAACAAAGAGACAATTACATTGAAATGGGTTCATTAAATAAATTATTTTCTATATTTTATTTCCCAAGTATGTTTGAAATCTATAAACATCCCATGTGGTTGTCATATTGATATTGTCTACTCAAATTAAATTCATAGAATGATTAAAAACGATGAATTATTTTAAGTTGTTTAAAAAAATTATAGTAATAACCCGTTAATTTGTATGAGGTATTTAAAGAATAATTATAAAATTCGTTTTTAATAACATTATAAAAGAACTAAATAAAAACATTCCAAAATAAATTTTATAATAATAATATGTGAGCAAACTATCTAATTTCTCAAGGTGCACTTAAGTTTGTTCGATTTTGTCATTTTAATAGTGATCACATACATGTTTACTCAAAATTTGGAATCTATGATTTATCAAAATTTGATAAGGCAAAATAATGATAAAACTATATGGAATTTGTTACGCTTTACTCTAATGAAAAATAAAAGTTAAAAAGGACCAAGTTAGAAAAGAATATTTTCTCATTATTAAATTATTTATACAAGAATAATAAAATTAGATTTACGCAAAAAAAAAGAAGAAAAGTATTCGATAGATTTTAAAATCCAAAACGAATAGGTACATTAAATTAGTGATTGATGATACGATAACTAAATAATCAAACAGTGAGATGAGATTACTCCTCATATAACTTATCTTAATTAATTTAACATGAAACTATTAATTAACAAAAAGAACAAATTTTAAAAATAAAATCAGAGGATATAACTTTAAAAAAGCAGCGTAATTGAATAATTTATTTATTATACTACAAGGCCCAATCATTACATGCTTACGAAAGAGTGAAGGGTCATTTTCAAAAAACTGTTGTATTTGTATAAAATACAAATCCATTGTCCAAGTCAAACCGTAAATAATTGAAAAATAATAATTATAAATTGTCAATAATGTGTCTCCATATAATAAATAAAGGTGGAAATCAATCATTAATTCAGTTATTTTTTAAGTTCATCAATTAAAAAACATTTAATTTTAAGCACTAAATATTATCAAATTAATATTTATTAAATATTCTTTAAAAAAATAATATTCAAACAAATTTTTTATTCTAATTATTTCTAAAAATAAAAATAAATACTTATTTTAAATACTTTTAAAAATTACATTTGAAGAAATTTTTATCATAATTATTATTTCTAAAGATTGAAAATAATTCTCAATCTCCATAGATTAGTTTTTTTTAAATGTATCAATGGATTAGTAATTGTTGAATTAATTTTATTTTCTGAAAATTAATTCTTAAAGTGCAGGTAGAGAAAGAAATCAACAACTAATTAATACACATTCAAGAAATGGCTACTACTATATACTTGTATTAAAGAGTTCCAACATTATATTCTATGCACAACGAATTTGAACAATTGGAAAAATCAAATGATATGAATATAACCCTTTTTGAAAGATCTCACGGCAATGTTAAACGCCTAACTCTTAATATATATAGTGAGGATAATTGCGAGTACCAGAATTCCGACTACGAAGCCGACGATCCATTTATTTCGATGACTCATACTTCCAGCAATCGTGTTCAAAAATCTTTTACACTTATCAATGCCGCCATCATCTGCCCCATCAAGCTGCATCATGATGAATGTTGTTAACAATTGTCGTAACCATGTAATCTAGAATTTAGTACCTATAATCTAGTCCTAAAAACCAGAGTTCGATTCAAGTATTGTTCGAAAAAACTCAATTCTTATAGTCGGAGTTTTTCTATTGATTAATAGGAACAGACAAATTGTATGAGTTCAGTCCCAAATCTATGTATGTGGATTAAACTATAACTTTTTCAGAAGGGTATGAACTATAACTTTAGTTCTTGGATTTTACTAGTCAGGGCAGAATAAAAGATCAAGAAAAAACTTACTCTCTGATAGAAGTGAAGGAGAGTTTGGTGGTGTTCATGCAAGTCTTGAAGGACAGAGACACTCATCTCGTCCTCCTCGATCGGCGGCAGGGTTGTTCTTCGACGACTCTTGCTGATTCTTACACCTGCTCGATTTATTCTCAACCCGCTCGATTTCATCCTCCTTCTTTGATCAGCAGAAACCTGCAAAGAATGACAGTAAATATAAGAAAGATAAAAGGATTATATATAGCTATATACAAGAAACTCAACTCTAAATTAACAATGCCAAGGAAATTAACATTGCAAAATTGAATTTATATATCAAAGAACTAACCGTATGAGGATTTGCACTTCCAGATCCTCCCCACGGTTCTCTACGGGCAGCCGGGTTAGGTTTTTTAAGCTGTGATGTCAATCTCTTGAAATCCTTTTTGAGATTTTTGACCTCATCGTTCATTTTCTCGTTCTAGAAAATCAACGGTAAAAAAAAAATGAATGAACCTAATTCTGCACAAAGTCGTTACAATCAAAAGAAGGCGTTCTTGAATCGTACCAAATAATCAGCATCATCTGTACCATTTTTGAGTTCCGAATTCAATATATGTTTCTGCTCTGAAATTTACATTTAAGATGAAATTAGCAACCACTCCAGTCGTACAAACAATTAATGAACAATACGATTATCGATCTCTTACGATTTTGAAATTATTGAATTTAACTCAAGAATCTGGAAATCTTGAACCACATTTCCAAGAATTCTGTTCAAAATTTGAAAAAACGGAAAAACGAAAATACAAATTCCGCTTTTCCATCTCTGTTTCTTCGAATCAGAAACTAAATAATGTAGAGAATATGGGAGCAGGAAAAGCGTAAATTAAAGAAAGAAAGCATTCAAGAACGTACTTGAATTGGAGGCGGAGTGAGAGTCGCACTTCTCCATAAGTTCCAGGGACGACTGAACGAAACCGGCGCTCGTAAATTTCAAAGCACGCACGCTTCTTGACTGAACTCTCCGGCGAAACTCGTCGGATCGGAAATCGAAAGTTGCAGAGGCTGAGCCGAGCGGAGAAGAAAACGAAAACGGTTGAGAAGTTTGATAGTAGAGTTCAGCTCACCTGAATTGTTTCCGTCTAATGGATTCAATATATATAAAGAATTCATTTCATTTTTAAATATTGTAACGGTATGGGAAAATAACCATCACTTTATAAAAAAAAAAAAAAAATAAAAAAAAAAAATATATATATATATATATATATAAATATATATATTTTTTGCCAAAAAAGAAAATCCAAAAACATTTGATGCATAATTTTTTTTTAATTCGTATAAAAATGAATTGTACATATAAAATGATCAAAATGTCTTACTTTAATCGGTTGATAGTCTTCAATCAGTTTAGTTGATAACTTTCGATGTGAACTCGGGACCTCTGGTTAAATTCTCTACCTATGGTTTCAGCATACTTTACCAACATCGATGTGAACTCGGGACCTCTCGCACCTAAAGTAAAAATCATACCAGTAGACTAATGATCTTAATTTTTATTTCATGTTGCTATAAAAGTGCTTCACATAATATCTATGATCATAATTTGGAGTAAGTTCATTAAGGTAGAAATTAAGACCCGAATTAAAAATCATCAACATGGAACAATTATATTTCACAAAGAATGACTAAAAAGGATAATAAATATTAAAATAAAAAAAAAAATGTTGCACTTATATTAAATTTAGTATACCCTTTGTTGATATGATATAAATGTACAAGATCCATCAACCTTAAAACCAAGGTCTTCCATTAGTAAAGATAAGAACGGACATGAATCCTTTGTCTCTGCCTCAACACGACAAATGCTAATGGGTAAAAATGATTATTAGGATCCCTTCCTCGATCAATCGTCCTCGGTAAACATCTTTCAAATGACAAGCATCGGAACCTATGGAAGGTCTACAAGCAACTATAAATCATTTCTTGCAAGCCTCAAGAAAAACGTAGAAATGTTGGAATTTATGGACTAATCTAAATCTTATAACGGGTTATTCATCATCCTTCTCTTCCTCAGTTATTTCCAATTTCACAATTGCAGTTTTACTAGGATTAGAACTACTCAATTCCTCGCAATACTCTCATAATTGCCCGTATTGTTTATCTAATGCAAGATGTTTGGATTTACAAGCTTTACCCTGAAATTTGTGAAATATACTCAAGTTGTACGCTTTTTTTTTTTTAATTGAAAATAGTTTCATTTCAAGAGATCCTTAACCTTGTTTTTAAATTGATTTCTTAACCAAGACAATGTCAATCGAGAATTTCTAAAGCATCTACTACATGTATGTTCATTTACACAAGTTTTCAATTGAAATGTCTAAGTATTTACAACATTTTTAAACTCACTAAAAGAATTAAATAGCATACCAATTTCAAAGTTGATCATGCTATCCTCCATGCTTTGCTTGAAAGATGGAAACTTCATCTTACTGTCAGTTTGAATCAGATGAATCACTTAATGATGATAGTTTTTCAAAGTTTATGTCTAAATCACTTTTGAATCTACCTCCTCTATAGAAATTTTACTTGTTCCTACATCTCTTTGATTTATATCTTCAAAGGTCACGAGTCTGTATTCTTCTTCTTCAAAATCACCCGTATAACGGTCTCTCTCAAACCAAACAAAAATTATATAAATTAAAAATTATTTAACTCCTCTTTCTAGTGGAAGAGTTAAATTTTCTAAGAGTTAAAATAAATCCGACAAACAAACATCCTCAAGATCTACCAATATTTCAATCGATATACATGTTTGTGGCCTTAAAAGATACATGAGTTCAAATTCTTATTCTTATTAAAATATCTAAGCAACTCAATTGGTTTGCAAGATATTTCAGTATATATGAATGCTGATACATATTTGTGCTGATGATGTGAAATTGCAACGAAATGACGAAGTAAAATGGTCATCAAAATCCCAAAATCACACTGAACAAGTCCTTGGCATGTTTGGATGTGGGAAATTGAAGAGAAGGGGAAGAATCAAATGGTTTGAATTAGTTCCACTGTTTGAATGAGAGATTGTTGAGATAATAATGTTTGAATGAGTTGTTGCATGAAAATCATGTTTCGATAAATTGTTGGGAAGGAGAGACTGCAAATAAGGTTGTTCGTAGGAAAACGCTGTTGAAACCCTTCGTCGATCCGGCCCGTGGGGCTGGAGAAATTTTAATCAACATCCCTTCCTCCATCTTTCCTCATTCATGCACCCCAACACCATAAAAGTAAAATGTTGACTATAAACCCCTAGTTTATGAATGTTGATTATAAACCCTAGTTTACGTATAAACAAAACATTCTACTCCATTTAAAAAGAAAAACTATTTATATCAAACATAATTCAATAACTCAATTGATAAAATATCTATTCCACTCTTTGAAGTAGAAATTCAAGCTTCGTTGTTGTTCACCTATCTCCCTTCAATAGATAAAGGGGAGTTAAGGTTTAGAGCGACTTATCATTTATGCTAAATCGCCATTCGCCATCTCTTAGTCCTTCAATGCTGCTAAACCTGATCTTGTCAAATGCAAATTATACAAGAATGTAATGCAAAATGTCAATACTTAATAACAACGGTTTCTTTTTTTATATATATGAGAGTATTTGTAATATTATTTTCGGTTCTTGTTCTCTTCACCACTAGGTTAACTCAGACAATTCCTAATGCAGCATCAAACTTCCATCTCCAATTCAAATCCAGTCATTTAAGCTACGAAAGAAGCATATGATAGGAATTGCTATTAGGGATAGTTAGGGGTATTTTAGTAAATACCCAAGGAAGTTTGTTAGGCATTTGGTTATAAATAGAGGGGATGGATATGGAAGTGGCATCAAAGTATTTTGGCCATTTTGGTATTGAGTCTTGAGTGATCTCAAGAATAGGAGGGTCCAAGTACCTTAAACTTGGTTTATCTTGTATTTTGGTTCTCTTTTATTTAGTAATACAATTTGAGTTCTATCAATTTGGTATCAGAGCCGTACGATTCTGACCATGGATGCAAGCGATTTACAGTTTGTTCGTGAAGGAATTCATCGTATGATGACTTTGATCGATTCTTGGAGCAATGAATCAAGACAACTCAGGGAAGAAGAATGAAGGAAAGCAGAATTAGAGGAGTTAAAAAGAAAAAAAGAAAGAGAAGGAGAAGCAGATCGAGTTCATTAAAATTGAAAAGGTGCCAAAAACAGAGATGAAGCCAGGATGCTCAAAATGGCCATAATACTTTGATACCTCTTCCGTATCCATCCCCTCTATTTATAACCAAATGTCTAACAAACTTTCATGGTTATTTAGTAAAATACCCCTAAACTATCCCTAATAACAACCCTATCAGCATACTACATAACATATATAGCAAACTTCTTTATTCTGTACATTACTCAGTTAGGTAATACAAAATAATACTAAATACATGATTCAAGGATGAATGATAATATACCTCCAGAATTCGAAATGTTGACCAAAAAAACAAAATAATATGACAATATCGAAATCTATGCATAACTGTACGGTATAACAACACTATCAAACGGCATGGTTTAGAATGAACCATTTTTAACAAATGGAACTCAGTGATCAGGAATTGCAAGAGAACAAATGCTTTTCTGGAAAAGATGTAAGCCCGAAAGTTCATTAAGCATACCTGGGGTATGGAACAAAGCAAGCTCCAGTATATATATGAAGTGCACTATCAGCCGTTCTGTATGTTTAAAGGTTATATCTTGGATGGATACAGACTAATTCTAGACAAAATTTTAATCCAGATGATCAAGTATATTTGCATAGCAACGTCACTAGTCGAAAGAAGTTGAGATTTCCATCTGAATGACCTTACCCTCCAGTTCCAGCACTGTCAGATGCTACCTTTTCAGTTGAAGAAATAGTTTTTGTTTCACTGGAAGTTTGGCCACCTTTTTCACCCTGCCCAAGAGAGCTGTCGGAATCTTGATTGGGGAAAACTTCGGATTGCAACGACGGAGAAATGTTATTTACATTCAACCATGTGAGCTCCCACAAGCTGTCTCCGCCTAGCGCACTCCTCTGAGCTAGCACCCCCTTTGTTTTCATAACAAGCAAGGTATTCTTGAGGAGTTCAGGCACTAGCTCCTGAAGCTTCTCGCATCGTTTCCCTCTAACTTTAGCCTTTGCATACTTTTCCATTCGGCCAAGAACTCCAAGCCATAGCTTGCAGAAGGTTGTTAACTGAGAAAGATCTTGGAGCAATAGTAGAAATACTTTGGACAAGAGTTTCATGGCATGGATCAGCGTCCCTTCCATGTTTCTGTAATCCTTCTGAGAATGTCCTTGTGCAATTTCCAACATATCATCAAGCATTGTAAAGATCACAAGATCGAAACACTGTAACCACAAACCATGAGGTGGGTGGATTTCGTCAACACCTGTCAAACACTTTTGTAGTGACAGCAGAGCCCGGTTTCTAACCTCCTCTCTCTGGTCCAAGCAAACTTTTCTTAGCCCTTGCACAAGCCTCAACCACATGTCTCCAATATCTTGTGACATTTTAATGGCTTCCTCCTCCCTTGCAGCTTCCTTACCCTCCCTAGCCCACCTTACTAAACAATCAACCGATGCAGCCATAAGATCCAATGCGCGCAAAGAGCGTTCAGCCTGTCCAACACGAGACTCAGCAAATTGCCTAGAGGCATCAATGCAGAGGATATAATTTGCCGGCAACAAGTGAGCACCATCAGACACAATGAATAGTAGAGCATCAAATCCTGCCTCAGAAGCCTCAGGATGGCGAGCTGTAATGGAGAGTAGGGATGTTATTGTTCGCCATCCTGTTGGAGATCTAATATGAGAAGCATTTGCTTTTACTAGACGACTGACTTCATGTGTAATCTGTTCACAGTATGCATCAGCAACCCGAGCATCTAGCTTCAAGACAAGTTGCAGAGATCTCAAAAGTTCATCGGCAAGGTTTTCTTTATAAGGAAGTAATCGCTGGCAAATACGAAGAAGTCCAAATACAGCTTTTTCCACCAGGGCGCAGGGCATGACAGTTGACTGCACAATATTAGATATATGATCATAAACACCAGGCCACAGAAGAACAATTCTATCTCGGTTATTCAGGGTAACGGCAATCAACAATTCCAGACAAAAGACGGCTGTATCTTCATCCTCGAGAGAACTGTTTCCTTTCTGGGGCCGGCCTGCAGCCCATATGAGTGCTTGTGCCAGCTGTAATAGAGATTCAGCCTGAAGAAACTTGCTCTCTGTAAAAATGCAGTCAATATTGCACTTTTGAATGGTCTGAAGGGTGCGCTGATGAGCTGCAAGTTGTTGTTCTGTAGGCTGTGACCTTGGCTCCTCTGTGTCAAGAGATAAGAGCTGACTGAACCGGCCCATCAATCCAGAAGATCTCTTGGGAGTTCCAATCGGCTGTATATGAGCAGCAGATAAAGAACTCGTTATAGATTTTCCATGCCCAGTGTCAGCAGAAGCTTCTGATTCATCAGCTGCATCGCTGGCTACACGAGCTGGTAATAGACCGAGCTTGTGCAATCGTAGGATGCAATCAAGGATGTTTCTCCAACCTGTGCGAATGTAGTCGCCATACCTGTTTTTTTTCGTAAGAAATTAAGCTTTCATTCAAAAAAAAAAAAGAAGAAAGAATATACATGGACATAAAAAATAAAACAGGCACACCAAAACCCCAGAATAGCTAATTACAAGATAGGAAATCACCATACCTATTGGCAATGGTAAAAACTGTCATAGTAGCCATCCTCGCTTTTGTATCTTCTCCAAAGGCCAGCACAGGCTCCTCGACAGATGACGGGTTCAAGAGAGTTGTGAACTTGCAAAGAGACACAACAAGATCATCAAGTACGTCTTCAAGATGGTGACATGCAGAAATCTTTGCAACAGCTAAAAATCCATCAATGCATGTTTGATAGACTTCTTCATGTTCTGCGTGATCAAATACCACAGATATAGCAGCAA
Organism: Cyclanthera cordifolia; assembly: GCA_037832605.1. Taxonomy (NCBI): domain Eukaryota; kingdom Viridiplantae; phylum Streptophyta; class Magnoliopsida; order Cucurbitales; family Cucurbitaceae; genus Cyclanthera; species Cyclanthera cordifolia. Next base: position 8,208,488 of record JBBMEG010000003.1, read on the forward strand.
TTGTTGGCCCTGACATTAGAGCAAACATATCGCAATCAAGGTAGCCTTTAGAATCAGAAACGATGAATGGAGAGGATTTCTTGGATTTATTCATGAGGTCTATCCATCGGCTTGGGTTCATTTCAGGAAACCCATTGCCTTGTTCTGGGGTTGTACGAATCTCATTCTTACAGATTGAGTGAAACAACTCAGAGAGGAAATCTCTAGGAAGATCATTGCCTTTATTTATGCGTCTGCAGTTTCGAATGAAATCTTCTTCCGTCATCTTCTTTTTCACTTGAGCATTGTGCAGATCTGTATTGAGCATTATAATCGCATATGATAGTAGAAGAGCAGCATCCATATTTGCAAGAATTTGAGGTGACTGTTCATAATATCTCTCAGAAAATGCCTCAAGCACCCTTTGTATCTTCTGTGATTCTCCAGGGAGTCGGAAAGTTTCCAAAAACAGCCGCAATGCTGTATCCAAATTCATGTCCTGAAAATCAAAAGTTCCAGCAAATTCATGGAGAACCTGGACACAAAACTCATCATGATTTCCAAGGAAGTCCCCAACCAGATTTTTGTCCAAGCCAGCAGTGTACCTGAAAAAACAGGCTACACTTTTGGGATCAAGTTTATCAGGCAAGAGATGGGTTCCTTGAAGGAATTCCAGTCCTTTCTTGGGATCCCGGTTAAAGTGATCAGCTCCAATCATCAGACGTCTTTTGATGTACTTTTTCCTTCTCACAAAAGGAAACCATTGATTAGGATCACTGTAATTTTCACACTTTACCATCCAGAAAGGAGTATATTCCTCAAGGTTCACAAGAGAATTTTCTAGGCCAGTACCATGATCTATCCTCTCGGCCATTCCCTGAATAATGGCAATAAGACCGTCCAAAGCAAGGATATGTGTTGAAGACAAAGGAGAATTAACTGGAAAAGCACTCTTGGAGAGAAGATTAGCAAGATCTTCAAAGACATTACTGCAAGTTATGTCACAATCTAAGTTTGCATACATTTCCATCATAAATGTTTTCTGCCTGCAGAAATCAACAAGAGCCTCCATGGCAACCTCCTGCTGCTGGTATGAAGCCCCATACCTGCTTTGAGCAAGCCTAAAAATGACGCATGAAAAGAAAGCCTCAAGCTGCAACTTCAACTCAGTTCTTAGATGGTGGTATAGATTGAGAACAATGCCATATACCATTGAAAGGATTAGCGAGCTAGTTGACAGACCAAATTGCATAAGGTTTTGGAATAATTCATCTTGTATTAAACTCAATAACCTAGGATGATGGCAGAAGGAAGGGCCACCAAGCTCTATTGCTGAATTTATCAATCCCAATGCAAAAAGAGGAACATCTTCATCAAAAGCCATGGTATTTGATCTAGCACCCAACTCCATATGCTCAACTAGATTTAGCAACGAACAGAGGAATCGAAAAATTTCCACCATGCAGGGGACCCCATAAGGTTCATTCATAAGGTGAAAGTCAAATGGAACCGTAGCCTTCACACTACCATCCTCAAGCAAATTTTCCTCCATCCCAGTTGCCATCAGACCTGATGAAGGACTGGAGTCAAAATTGTTGGATGACGATTGACCATCAAATTCATGGCCCAAGTTGCCATTCTCCAACAGTCTACTTCCAAGCACATATACATCGTTAGCCTCCCTGCCAGCCTGAACAAGAGAACAGAATCCATAAATCAATGTAAAATGCAAAATATTTTGCCATGAAGTTAAATCTTACGACAGTGTTAACTGTTAAATATTATCCCATAAAAAAAGTTACAAGGTTAACCTTGTTTGCTTCATTAACATCACTACAAAATAAATCTCGAGTCTCGTCCACGTATATAAGCAAAAACACACTCCAGTTATCTAAATCCATTATTTGAACTGTATCACTTTTTATAATTTAGGAGAGCCAAAACAAAGAAGCTGATATGTGTACTTTTTTTGTGAGGATGAGTGGAGTCCATGATCCAACTCATTAAAAATGGTCATACACTTATGACCTAATGAGTCAATGACATTTAATCACGGTGGTTCAGAGAACATGAGCTTAAGAAAAATAAAATGGGCAGCAAATACACTTATGACCTATGTAATTGGGCATCGAATAGTGATGTACTACTTAACTGCTAACACTAAAGATCTAATAACGTAAACCTGTGTTTATCATTATACACGTGACTTTTTTTGTTTACCCTAGTATTATTTCTGTCGATTTTGGAAGAATTTCAACACTTCATTTTTCTGAATGATAGTTTGGTTTATCGTTTTAAAAACAAAATCATTGTACCCAACAAAATTAAAAACCAATTTGAGAATGCTGTAAAATACGACAATGATGCAACAAATATCTAATAAGTCATGGGATAAAACTAAATCTAGATAAAATCATCAGGAACAGAAGTAAAATATCCCATCACTTCAGTCTTCGAAGAAGCCACAATTCGCAATGAAAAAGATATAAGCTATAATTCAGCTACAGAGATGCTTCCCAGAAGGTAACTGGTAAAGTATACCGCAATTAATTTCTTTTCATTTTAGCTTCATCACTCATCTCTGTAACCTCGGAATTTAGCAACAGAAAAATGCAGAGAATAAATTAGAACCTCCTGTTTGCTGGAACTATTGCCATTGACCAGTGCACGTTCTGTAGTACTGATTTCTGAAAGATGTGAAAAAATACACCTAACAAGCTCATGAACTGTGTGGCGAGCTATCCGTTGCAATAGCTCGCCTTTTGAGGCTGCCTGATGCACTATGCGAAAACAAGTATTAACAATGGTGCAGACATGCTGATTGTTCAACATAACAGATGCCTTACTTTTCATACAAGCAAGAAGAACCTGAAGTATTTTCATTAGGACCATTTCTTCTGATGCAGGATCTGTTAACTCAAATCTACAACAGGTAACAGCATCAACAATCAAGTGAACAGCATCTCCAGCGTTGACAGTGTTTTGGTCAATCATGTCAAGTGTTAAAATTTTGTACACAGAAGATAAAGCAATCCCAGTAATAGGTGCCCCAGTTTCATCCGATCGAATTACATCTAAAAATGGCTGAAGATACACAGCTGGGTTGATTGTATGCCATGGATTTTGCCATGAATAGATCTGCTTTCTTAATGACTTCAGTGATTGAATTAAAGAGTGTTCTAGTTGATCATCACCTGACATATATGGACCTCCCCATCTTACATTTCTTCTCATTACTGCCAATACAGCACCAATTTCTGAATTAATCATGGCAGCTAAAGCAGTTTTATTTGTATAAGTGACATCACGCTCCTCAGGTTCTTCCTCAATTGCATTGATTCCAGCTTGCGGCTTCAAGCACCCCATCTTTGGATACGTTCTCTTCACAGTACTAAAGTTTACCAAGTACTGTGAGAAGAACGAGCACAAACCTTGCTAATGTGCACAATCATTGCATACACCAATAAGAACCAACTTTCATTTATCTTCCTCCTAAAACCACATAAAATATAATATGTAAATCAAAGGTAACTATTTTTTTGGAAAAAAATACAATAAAAAATCATCCAAAGCAAACCTAATGCTAATCCACAATGACAAAACATTTTAAAAATAAAATAAAAATAAAACTATTCCACTAAAACCTCCCAACCCTAACACAATGTTAGTTGCTTCAAGAACGCAACTCTCCCTTATACTGGTGGGCACCCATGACCATCCTAAAGCCCGGACCCGAGAGACAATCAGTGATTTTACAATTAGAAGCCCCAAGTCTCAACCAACGAGGCTGCCCCTTGGGGACAAGAACACAACTCTCTGTCCCTTGAACCTTCCAGTAAGAATGATCGACATGGAACCAGGAGTAGGGCTAAACTAGACCTGCAAAAGTAAAAAATTGACAAACTAGGTTCTATAAACACACCCCACCAGCATTTGATTGAACTGAAACCAAAGTTCATAGTACAGAAAACGAGCAGCGTTAGGTCACTTAATCTGGAAACCAAAAACTCAAACTAATAAGTAAAAAGATCCCCTTTTTTCATAGATACTATGTTTGGATTGACAAAACTTGATCGAAGTAGCTGATGGATATATATGCAGGATGAAATTGAAATCGGTTAGGTCTCCAATTTCTATTTGTTATCAACGAAGGGTCAAGAAATGGAAATCACAGGCGACAGTTAGATAGTGGTCAGAGAGGAAAGTAGAGGCCACTAGTTTGGGAGGGGGTTTAATGCCTCTTTGCTTAATCGTTCTTTCGTGTTTTTGGTTAAGTTTCTGCCATAGGAAGCAAGAAGGAGAGTTTCCCATTCCCAGCCCTCTCTAATAAGCTAGTTATTTACTATTGTCTTTGGGCAGAAGATATTGTTTACTAATCTAATATAATCCTCTGAATCAGAAGACACACACAAAACCAAGCTATAAAATCCCCAAAAAAGAAATAAAAATCAAAAAGAAAAAGAAACCAGAAACACCAATCAATTAAAGGGCAAGTAGAATCATAGCAAAAGGAGACGAACTTTGAGAATCCACTCGAGATCATCCAATCGGAAACTCCTAAACCGGCTCTGAATTTAAGCCGGAGAAACGCCTAAAGGGCAAATGGCTCCTAGATTCAGTCCCAGTCTCTCTTGCAACTAAGATCTCAAAATACTCAAACCAGATCTAACTACTACGTCTATTGCATCAAACATTCAGCAAAATGTAGAATGAGAATCGAATCGATACCTGTAGATTGCTTGGAATTGGGCATCATAGTGCAGCGGCGATTCCGAGAACGGTGTTGGAGCGCGCTCTGATTTGAATTAGTTGTTGATATGAACTGAGATCGAAACCAACGAAAGATATTACACCCCAGATGAAGGAAGAAGGAAGAAGAAAGAGAGGAAACAGAGATGTTCTGCAAATCCTTACACCACTATTGCTCTATACCCCATTATTACATTGGATGCATAAGAAAAAAATTGTGCTATTTTACTTTCTACAAAATTAAATTTGATTGCTACGGAGTGTGGGTAATATCAAAATTGGGACATTTGACTTTGCTGGACAAATAATTTCGAGATTTGGGTTTGATTTATGTCGATTTGTTGTACTAAATCAACAATCAAATTAATATGTCCATTTTTCAATAATTTGATTGAAATGTTCAATAAATTTGGTTTTAGCTTTTATTTCAATTTCAACAAGAAATTGATTTTTTTTTTTTTTATTATTTGTTTTGATTTTTAATTTGATGGTAGAAATTTTTATTTTAGACTAAGAGACAACATTTTTTATAAATATCAGAATATTTATAATATTTTTACTTCATTTTTCACATTTAACTTTGTTCTTTCATATATCAAATCTAAATAACAATAAGTTTTAATTGTTTTTAGTATTTATATATTCGGTGGATTTGATTTTTTTTTTTTTTTTGTTCTTTTATTAAGAATTGAAACCGAACCAGTATATTTTACGATTTTCTATAATGTAAAATCAAACGATTTACTAAAAAATTAAATCAATTCATTGAATCAATTTGGTTCGGTTTGGTTTCTTCAATTTTCTGTTTTTCCTTTAACTCTTAAAGTTATGGGATTTTTAGATTTAGGGTTTACTTTTAATTTAATTTTATATTTTAACATTGAACACTTTTATGTCTAACATTTCACTTTTATCCCTGCTTTTATTCCTTGTATGTTTTTTTTTAGTTTAAATTTGTTCAATTTTGAAACATTTGCATCAATCTCAGACTATATTTTAAATCTACAGATAAAAAATAATCGTTGTTTAAATGTCAGTTTTGAAAATTATGGACCAACCAAAAACTAGACTCCAAACATTGAACCAAAAAGGTAATTTCTCTAATATCAAAAATATTATTATTATTAGATTAAATATCATTTTAGTCATTTAATTTGGATTTTTGTTTAATTTTAATTACTAAACTTTTAAGTTTATTCCAATTTTAATTTTTAAATTTTCAAACATTAAATTTTAGTATCTAAAATTTTAAAAATGAGTTTAAAATGGACCTCTATAATAAATTTGTGGTTAATATTAATTGAGATTAATTCAACAACCTTAATAATTTTAAAATAGGGAGGGAAAATATGTGAAAATGGTTTTAAAATTTATATTTATATATATATATATATATATAAAATGGCAAGTCTTTTTAAAGAAAGATGAGCCAAAAAAAAAAAAAAACAATAAGGATCAACTTTATTTTTAATATATAAACTAAAATTAAATATTTGAAAGTAAACGATTATTGTCAAACAAACTTATAAATTTATCATCAAAATGAAACAAACGCGAAATCTATTCACTAAAATTAAACTTTTGACCATATATTAAATTTGAAATCCATGAAGCAGAATGCTTTTCAACTAAAATTATATTATATATATATATATATATATATATTTTTTCTGAAATAATCAAAAACAAAAAATCAAATAAGGACGGTATATTTAATTAGGAATGTTGGTTTTTTGTTTTTTTTTTTTTGAGGTTATAACAATTAGAAATAGGGAGTCAAATCTGTAACCTTATGATCCTTGAATATATATTTTAATGCTGAGCTATTACTCTCTAGACAAAAAAATTTATTATATAACAAAAACATTTCAACTTTCATTATTTGTAATTAACTTAGTTGATAAGTTAGTTGAAGCATAAGTATAACTTTTGAAAGAATCAATCTTTAATTTGATTGAATTAATTTTTACAATATTTACTTTGAAAAAAAAAAAAAAACAGTTTCAGCTAAATTCTCGGGTTTTTTTTTTTTAATGGTTAAAGTATATTTCATTTTCATCTCTATTTTTTTTTTTTTTTTTTTTTTTGAATTCTAAACTTTTAAAAATTTAATTTTAGTCAATAAAATTACAAAAAAAAAAAAAACTAAAATCTTGGTCCTTACAAAAAAAAAAATATTTTTTTCTTAAAAGATATATCATATTTCCATATAAAATTAAGAAATATGTTCACGTACTTTTTTTACTTGTATTAAAATTATTAATATTATCAAACAATTTTATTTAATTTTAAATTTTAAATTTATCGTAAAGACTATTTTTAACCTTGTATTAAAGTTTATGGATTAAAATTGAAAATTTTAAAATTTATGGACAGAAATAGAACAAACTTAAAAATCTAAAACTAAAATTTTGACTTTTAAAAATTTCGAGATCAAGATAGTATTTTAACCTTCTCTTTTTTATTCAACAAATATCTTTTAGAATATATTTGTCAAAATAAGAATAAATCAGTGATTGATGAGAAAGCTCGAATTTTTTTCCTCCATATAAAGCTTTGAGGCCTCCTCATGACATTTCAAAAAAAAGAAAGAAAGAAAAAACCCCTAATGGAAGCAGCTCCAATGGCAGAAACCCATAATGTATGGAGACAACTCCTGAAGTACTCCAACACCTTCAAAACGACACCGTCCTGGGAAGAGAAGGCCTTCGCCGAGGACACCGCGGCAACCGCCGTGTGGCCCCCGAGATCCTACTCCTGCCACTTCTGTTTCAGACAATTCCGGTCAGCTCAGGCCCTCGGCGGTCACATGAACGTCCATCGAAGAGACCGTGCCCGCCTCCAAAACAATCCCAACCCTTCATTTCTCATCAAACCATCTCCCACCCTTGATCTTCAAACCGCCCGCCATTTTTGTCCCAAAAACAACGCTCCACTCAAAAGAACCAAACTTTGTACTGTTTCTGAAGATCACCTCGACCTTGAACTCAAGCTATAGCTACCTAGCCAAACACCCCCCAAGTTTATTAAGGTTTTTTTTTTTTTTTTAATTTGAATTCCTAGATATTAATAGGGAGAAACAAATTAAGCCATGAAGTTTGAATATTATTGGTTTAATTTTGTTTTTGTTTTTTTTTTTTCTTATTGTAGTTGTTGTCATTGTCTTCTTCTTCTCGTCTAGTTAAATGAAAAAACTTATGAATTAAAAAAAAAAAAAAAAAAGGCTCTGATTTGAATTTCCATTTCATTGAATTTGTTTTTATTATTATTATTTTTTTTTTCTGTTCTTGTACTAATTCTGATTTATTCTTCTCTTTTATTCTCCATTTGTTCATAGATTTTTTTTTTATTTTACTTTTCTATATATTACCTCGTGAATACCAAACCATAGAGATATATACTTCAAATTGACTTATATACGATATTTATTTGTTAATTTCTTAGTTACTGATTGATTAATGCAAAATTCAGGAATATCAGTATAAACTATTTTTAATTAATCCAACAAGTCGGTGCCACTGTGGTTTCATTGTTCGGTGTTCAATTCATTTACTTATTATAGGGTTAAAAAGATTTAGTTTTGGTTATATGAGAGAGAGATCAAAACAAGTTTCCCTACATAGAAAGCGTCTGCTACTAACCTGTAACGCTGGTGTTGAATTGGAATAACACCAAACAATAAAACCACTGCGCTAATTTGAAAAATCATTCAAATAAAAATTTTAAATTGATATTTCATTTTTTTAGTTCTTTGCTAGGTTTTTTAATTACTATAAACTTTTAAGTTCTTAGCCTAGTAATTTTTACAGCAAAAGTAGGAGGGTTTTTTTTTTTTTTTTTTCAAAAATAAAAATCTACTCTCTAGGCAACTTTTTTATTTATAAAAAAAAAAATAGAGTACGTAAAAAAATAATTAAACAACTTACAATTCACCATAATACTTTAAAACTAAAGGTCATTAGCAAACAAGAAAATATAACTTTAACCCTAATTTGAAACCCTAGCAGAAAAGGAAAATACTAATAAATCAATAAAGTCAAAAAAAAAAAAAAAAACATACTAGAATTTGTAACGTTTACAAAGAAAATATTTCAGTTAGATCTGTGTAACTTGAAGAGTAAAACAACAATTCATCTCTTTAATTTAACTATTGATCAATAGGTTAATTCATCAATGAATTTGAAATCTTAAATTGAGATAAATTTGTTATTATATCACGTTGAATTATCTTAAACCATCAATCAACGAGGTTTCAAAACGGCCTTAATTTGATAAATTGAGGTAAATTTAATTTATCAACAACTAATTTAGAGCGAAATAACTTCTTTTTTTTTTTTTTAATTCAAGATTCGTATTTGTATAGGCAGCAAGAAGATGAAAAAAAAAAAGAAAAGAAACTCCTTGCACCGACATATATAGATTTAATTTATAGTGGTCACTTAGTTAAAATCGAATATTTGACTATTTATTTATCGGTCAAAGTTTTCAGGGTTATAACCCATCTATTCCATTAAAATAGTTTAGATATTTATAAGCTGATACGAAAAATAATAAACTACATAGCCATAAAATATCATTTTGGTTCAAGAACATTGTTTATTTTGGTCTCTCGATTTTAATCATGGGAGTTTGAGATTTGTTCCACTCTATGCATAAACTTTCAAAAGTCCAGTTTTAGTTTTTAAACTTTGAACTTTCTTCCGTTTCGACTCCTAAACTTAAAAAAAAAACAAAAACAAAACAAAATTCATTATGTTTAAAAAAATGTATTTATTTTATAAATTCTTTAAAATGTTCACATTTTGTATTCAATTGAATTAAAATTATTAACCTTATTAAACTAATTTTGATTAATATTGACTTTAAAATTTTTAAAGGTACCGATTTTAAGGTACAAGGACTAAAATCTACCGTTTTAAAATTGATGGATTAAAATGAAACAAAATTCAAAATTCAAAGAAACTAACGTAATGGATTAAAATGAAACGAAATTCAAAATTAAAAGAAGATTTAAAAATTTATGAATTAAAATGGAAAATTTTACACTAAAATATTTAAAATAAATGTCTTAAAAAAAGATAAATGAATGTCTGTGGGGAGAGTTAAAAAAAAAAAAAAAAAAAAAAAAAAAGTCTGATCCTTGTCATGTATACTAAAACAGCAAACACCCTTTCGAAACTATTTAAGAATTTTTGCAGTGAGAAATGGAAGCCGAAGCTTTTCTGGTGAGATTTGAGAACTCTTCTTTTTTTAGCTCTCTTTGCATAGTAAGTACCAGTGGATTTAACATGTAACTTTTTTTCTTTTTTTTTTTTTTTTAATTAATTAACTGTGATAGTAACGTCTGATATTAAAAGGTCACAGTCAGGTACATTAACAAATAACAATCCCCCAGATGACTGATAGTATGGAACATACATCATCTACTTGAAATACCCTTTTAACTGTTTTATTACCTTACTACTATTTTTCTTTTTCTTTTTCTTTTTCTTTTTTTTTTCCATTCCCCATAAATTCTCTTTTTCCAAATCTTCATCCAAATCCCTCTTTTTCTCTCTCTCTCTATGTCTTCTCAAAATAAGTAATCATGTTAAATTGCAGTTTTTCATGGGTCTAATTGGGTTTGTTTCTATATTGTTATTGAACTTAGTGGTGTGTTTGTTTTTGGAAGAAAGAATAGTGGAAAAGGTTTGGATTAGTTCAACTTCTTGTTTGGATTCGGCGGTAAAAAGCCATCGATTTAACTCTTTATTAAATTTCACAACAAACTCTTAAATAGATTTATAAAATGATCTAAAAAAAAAGTAAATATATATATATTTGGATGACTCACAACTTTATCGATGTGAGACATTATAGTGAGATTTTTTTTGGACTCACCAATCTTGAATTGGATCTCAATTTCATTTTATTCGACCGAATACTCGTTTGGACTTAATGTGTTCTGATATCATATTAAGCAAATCGAACAATTATACAATATCTACCTTATATAGCATGTTGGGATTATTTAGCTAATATGTTCACCGAAGCAATAACCTTAAACGGTCTAGAACGGTTGGGAAATATTCAAGTACCTAAAAGAGCAGCTATATATATCAGAGTAATTCTGTTGGAGTTAAGTCGTATAGCTTCTCATCTGTTATGGCTCGGCTCTTTTATTGCGGGTATTGACGCTTAGAGCATCCATCTCAAAACAAATTGCCTACGAAAAGAATAGCCCACCTTATGTTATATATGCTTGGAGGACTGCCCATTTGTAGTGGAACAGTATGAGATTCTCAACAACCACTTTCTTCTGTATATGACTCTCTTGGGTCAGCTACTACCGATTATTATAACCAAACCTATACTTCGACATTTCAATATTTGGATACTAGACACAAGTTAATATAGAACTTTTTTCAAATAGGAGACTTGTTAATATAGCATAGGTTCAAACACATCGTATATTTTAAAAACTTCCCAACACAAACTTGAAAATCATGTACACACTTACACTTGTAATTTAAGTGCATGTTTGATGATCCCTATAGATTATAAAAATAATGGTGATATATATATATATATATATATATATATATATATATATATGTGAACTATACTATACCCCTCTATATGACTAAAAAGAGAAAAAAACACCAAAAGTCTTGTGATCTATCCATCAATGCCACTATTTACGGGTCCTTTTTGTGTCTTTCTTGGCTTTAAGATACTGTTTTTGTGTTACATGTCTTTTTTATATATACTAATATTATTCATATATTCAAACAAATTAAATCCTACGGTTTTTAAATTCTATATAGCTAGGTGTGTGTGTATATATATATATAGCATTAAATTTCAATATTTGTTTCTTGTAATGTGGATAAACATTGACTTTGTGTGTTTGAGGAATTCTTTCTCAATCATATGTCGTGTATTTGAGATATCGATTGTGTTTTTATATAAATGTGTATTTGTAGTATATATTATTATAAAAAGAATTATGATCAACCGTGGTTGGAAACTATGTTATATAAAGAGTGTTTGTTTCGAGGTTTAATAAATTTATTATAAACGAGATTGGGACCACAAACCCTACATAGAAGGCGTCACTGCTCTCTCAAGTAAATGAGAGCCAAATAACGATTTTGATCAGGATCAAACTCGTGACGTGATGTTGAATTGAATGTCCATCAAACAATGAAACAAATGCGTCACTAACCCTCTATGTAGGATTTGTTTTTCCCCTCTCCAACTTGTACTAAAAAAAAATATGTCACTAATCCTTTCGATTTATTTCTCTTCTAAAATCACTCAAATTAATAACTATTCATTTCTATTTACTTATACAATTATTCATCCAAACATCCTTAGATATTTGGGAACATTGTTTTAAATGTATGTTAATATAACAACGAAGAAAAATAGTTAATCTCAAAAAAAGACACAATGTGATGCAATACAGTGACTCTATTTTCGAGGAAAATCGTGGGAGGATCTCATTGTTCTATTTTCTTCATGGTGTACTAAATCTAGCTAGATTGATTAGTAATTATAACATTGACACTAGTGCAATAAATTGGAAAGCATTTTTGTAATCTTGCTTTGGTCTCTTCTCGAGACCTCAAACCTTTTTAATATAGTATAACTTTCAAAAAAAAAATTAACATAAAATAAAACGGTGACTCGAGTTTAGGTTAACTCATCAGGGTGAAATATGAATTGAGTAATAATAAACTCAACCCTCTTTATGTAGAAACCGTCTCTTAAAATGCGACCTTAAAACTTAAAGCTTTTGGATTGATTCTATTGACTTTATTTTTATATCGGTTAGGGAAGTTTTATTATTATTATTATTTTTTTTTTTTGGGACATAGGTGTGTTTAATTATAGATATGGGGGATTGAAGTTGAACAATTAGTTAACAAAAAAAGAGATAAAATTAAAATATGAGAATTACGGTACTGTTTTTCCCTATTTTACACACTCCCTAGTCTAACCTCATGAAAATGAATAAATATCAAAAACCCAATTAAGAGAAGCAAAAAAAACTTAATTAATACACATATATACACACTAAAACATAGTCTAATTAATTAAGCTGATGTATTTAGTAATATAATTGACTTTGAGATATATAATATATAATATATTATAAAAGAAAAGCATAAACATGTAGGTAGCTTGAAAATATTAATTACACACAAGGCATGGGAAAAACAAAAGAACAGGCCTTTCAATTCATTGACTTGTTCTTGATAAGGAAAATTGACAAAACTTTATTTATTTATTAATTATTTTGATTTTGAAAGGGCAGAGGGCATTGCTGTATATAGAGGGAATTTTATGTAACTGAGGACATACCCTTTTGCCATTAGTGGCCACAAATTGGTACTCAATTTAATGGGAGAGGGAATTTAAAGAAAGACCCTCAGAATTGCCTGTTGTGTGTAAGTAAGACTTAATTTTTATATATATATATATTTCATAAAAATAAAATAAAAGCTCACATGGAGTGGAACTGCCCTTGATTGATATGCTATTTGGCTAGCTACTTTGCCTATGTGTGCCATATTTATGGGTCTGTTTTGCCTTTAAGGTTCATTGCGGAATTTCGTCGAACAGGTTGTGGGGATTTTGAGTAAATGCTCAATTTTTTTTTTTTTTTCCTCAAGTAAATTATAAGTCAGTTGGAAAGAAAATTTGAATTTAATCACTATTTTTTTTTTAAATTAGAATTTAATTTTTATGGTTTATGAAATTAAAAAAATAGACTTTTGTCATTTTTTATGGTTAGTTAGGTTATGTTTGTTTCTTTCGTAGAAGATAAGTGGTTAGTCCCGAAGGTTAAATCGAGTAGCTTTTGATCAAGGTAAGAGAATTGTTATCTAGTATTTGAGCTGTTGTGATAATATGAGCACGTATTTGGGAAGTTACTCCTGATTATCTTGTTCGGTTCAATTGTTGTGTTACGATGATGTGTACTGTAACCACTAGTAAATATATAATGTCGTGAAATCGAGTAGATTTAATTTTTGTTTTTTATGAGGTTTTTTCTTCTTTGTGATTTTTGATTTATGGGGTTTTCTATTTTTGGGGTGTAAAGCTTTTATTGTATTTTTGTTGTTTTGGGATTTGTAAAGTGTTTTGCTTTTTTTGCTATTCCATGTTGGTTTCTCATGTGAACTTTATTTATCTTTTTTTTTTTTTTTTTTTTTTTTTGTTATTTCTTTTCAACTGTTTCTATGGCTACATGAGTGTGCTTTTGGTGTTGATTGACTTAGATATTCAACCTGTATTCTTCTTCAACAATGGAATGATGAGGTAGGGAGGTTGATACATACTTGGATGCACTCAAATATTATTCATTTTAATTCATGTACCATTAATTTCTTTTCTTTCTTTTTTAAACTAAAAAATGTTAGTTTCTAATTTCAAATCAAATTCTTATCAAGAGATTGTTTATAAGAAGAATATGTGGATTTGATTTTTTGGGCTATGATTAGATGAACTTAATTTTCTGCCTGCAAATTGGTAAATTTTTTAGTGGTTAGATATGAGTTAAACCATCATTCTCTCGTCTCAAAATCAATAAATAATAAAAGAAATATTGTTCACCTACATATTTTATAAATATTATCGGAAATATTCATGTTGTTGTACTGTTCCTACTATATATATATATATATATATATATATATATATATATATATAT